>BSBK01002660.1:462500-987047 GCA_027943335.1 Chamaecyparis obtusa
TTGTCAACCTTCAAACATTAAATAGTAATATAACTTTTGTTTCAAAAAAAAGTTGGTGTATTTTGCCTGTTAAATTATGGGCATGACACTATTGTCTTATAAAATTCACCTCTTTCATCCATTCACTTATTTTCATCCCCTTGTACCCTACACTTAGGGGCAATCTCCATCCATCCTATTCTCCCATATATGTCTTCCATATTTCATATCCATCGTCGATCCTCCTATCTAATTCCATCCTCATCATTTCTTATCTTTGATCTTAACTATCCTATTTATTCGATCCATCCATATACACCATCCATTTTCCTTACTTGTTATCCATCTCCTCTTCATTATTCTACATACGTCCATCCACTTGTCTGTATTTGATCTTGACATCCTACCCATATCCTCCATCTCATAATCCTTGTCATATTCACTTCCTCCATCCTCCATCAATAATCCTATAAAGCTCCATTCTCCTTTCCATGCCTTTGATCTTGATTATCGCATGCATTCCCTCAATCCCATTGTATGCTTCTGTCCATATCCTCCCTACATTATACATTGTCATTTTCCATCCATATCCTCCTTATCATTATCCTCTATCTTATTCATACCCCTCATCCTATCCATCCACCTCCCACTTTCATCCCTTCATAAAACTAGAAGACCAAAAATACCAACAAAAAAAAAACATAAACATTAAATGATATTCATGTGTGTTTTGGAACATACATTCCTTCTTTCCCTCCATGAACATTCATACCCATCCAATCCATTTCATACATCCTTTGTCCCCCATTTTTCTGTCCATTCTCCTACCTCTAGTGTGGGGCATTTTCCTCCTTTTATACATCATCCCTGGATCCTCATCTCCTTCCCCCCCTTTTCATCCCCCATTTCCTATCACTATCCATTCCATCCATCTACCTTCCATCCATAAAATATATTCATCCCCCTTTCCTCTACCATACCTTGGTTCTCCCTTATCATTAGGTCCCGATCTATTCAATCTTCTTATCCTTCTTCCCACTTCATCCCATAACATCCAGTTCTCTTTCTTCTCTTCCATCCACTTCCTTTATCTTCTAATTCTTCCTATCCAATTCTTTTATCTTCTAATTCCACTAAATCAAATTCATCTATCTTCTAATCTAATCAACCCCCCTTATTTCAATCCCAAATTTCCCTTCTTCCACTCTAATTTTTTTCACGTCGTTCATCTTCTAATCCTCTCAATTTCCCTTCTTCCTATCCAATTCCTTTATCTTCTAATTCCACTACATAAAATTCATCTATCTTCTAATCTAATCCATTTCACTTCTTCCTATATTCTTCTATCTAATTCATTTCTCCTTGAAATCAATCCTTTCTAATCTATTTATCTTCTAATCATCTCAATTTCCCTCCAATCCCATTATATTCAATCCACTCATCCATTAATCAAAAAATCCATAAAATCCAAAAATAAATCCCAAATTAGTCCAATCAAGTGTAATCAATACTAATCCAATCTATCCAATCTTGTAATCCGGTACATCAATCCTTAATCAACCCATCATATTGACCCAATTCAATTGATAATCTATTGAATCCTTTTAATCAAATCATCATCATGGGATGTATCCTTCCCAATCCTTTGGATGTGCATTGTTCTTATCGTTGACTTTGCCATCCTCAATCACTCATCATCAATCAATCCATCAATTGGTTTTCAGCTTGACTAGGGGCAATATTTTGGTTTGCATTCGGTTTGTTGTGCATGCTTACTTGTTGCTTGTCTATATTATCATTTTTTGCATTTATCATGGTCTTTGCATCATATTGTCACAATTGCATCATGGTCTTCCATATCATGGTGTCATAGGCATCTGGTTGCATTTGACCCCTCTTTATCACATACTTGACACATTGTCATCTTGGTTCCTCATACCTTGGTGCATATTGTTAAGTACAATATCAATCTTCAGTTTCTCACACCATCACAACATGACTTTATCTATTCTTCCTTCATCATCCATAACCTTTTCCCCTTCCTTCCATACTCCTATTCTTTTTGAGAGCACACCTATGTTCTCCAAACCCGACTGTCCTCTTGAGGGGGCATACCAATCCCTCCTCATCATCCTTCCATGACTGGGGCATCATGCTACTAGTATTATCCCTTTTATCCACTATGTTTTATTCTTCTTTGATCTAACATCACTTTGTGATGCTACATCAAAGAGGGGCAAAATATAGACACCTAAAATTGTCCTAACAATAAAACTTAGTCTAGCCAATTAAATAGATATTATTATTTATTTAATAATTAACCTTAGTCCACCCTTAATTAAATAAATTCACATTTATTTAATTACACTCCTCTTTATTCCTTATCCTTGATTAAATAAATTTATATTTATTTAATTTTAGCCTATCCTTGATTAAATAAATTTATATTTATTTAATTTTATCCTATCCCATTTCCCCTCATCCTAATCCTCTTTTTAATTAAGTAAATGACCTAGTTTATTTAATTAATCCCCTCTTATCCCACTTGGAATTAAATATTTCATTTAATTCTATTTGACCACATGACTCCTAACTTTAACCCTTGCCTAACCTCACTTCCCTAACCTAACCCATCCTTCTAACCCAAGTCAACCCACTTTCCTACTAATTAATCCTAATCTCCCACCTAATCAATCCCTAATCATTTACACAACCTTAATCTAAGGATTAAGCAATCTTAGCCCAAACCCAAGTCACATGTGACTCTTACACACTTGTCTCCTACATGTCATTGACATGTCACTTTCCAAACCTTGGTTCTCTCTTTCTCTTCCACCTTTTGACCCATGTCATTTTCTAAAGTTGCTCACACGTGTGAGCAACCTTGGTTCTCCCATCCTCTTACATCTCTTGACCTTTGTCATTGAGCCATCACTTTCTCAAGTTGCTTACACATGTGTGAGAAACTTTGATTCTCTTACACCCTCTTACACCATCTTACACTTTGTCATTGGCATGTCACTTTAAAGGTTTCTCACACATGTGTGAGAATCTTTCCCCCTTTGAATGGTCAAAACCTAATCCACATGTCATCTACATGGCATCTACTTGGCCTCCACCTCATGGCCACCTCATTGATCCTAAAGAATCCTAGCCCTTCATCCAACTTTGATTCCAAACCGTCCATTTCCCTAAAAATCCTATAAATTGAGTGCTTTTATCCTCATTCAACAAGCCTTCTTTACACATTGTCATGTTGCATGACTTGTGAACAACCACATACCTTCAACAACAACATCAAACATCTTTTCTTCATCTTATATTGGGAGGTTTGCATTTGTTTTATGTTGAGTAGATTAAACTAGTTGTTTACTTTTATTCATCATATTTACATGTTTATTTATCCCTATTTTATGAGGTTTGCATGAATATGTAAGAATGAACTTAGTTTAAGTTTATTTATTTATGTCATTTTTATGCAATACAGTTTGCTTTTTTTTTTTTGCATTTTTAGATTTTTTGGTTTCTTCACAGCATCTAACAAGTGTTTTTGCAGGGCTATTGATCTCATTTGGATACTTTTATGCCCTAACTTGTGGTTTTGTAGGACGCTTGTCAAAGACTTGTCTTGAAACTACTAAGCATTGGTTTTGTAAGTTGTCTTGGAGATAAAAATCAATTTTGTCAAGGGAATTCTTTCCCTGGCGTGCATCCTCAGCAGGAAGGCCTCAAAGTAATCAGTCATAACTTTACTAAACTGATTTCCCAGTTTGTTAGCCATTTCATTTATTTCAATCATTACTGGTTTATCTAGTTGCCATGTTACCTTGCCTATTCCAAGAAGTTAATTTTGATAATAAAAGAATAGACATACCAATAGGGTTCCATATTTCAGTAAATTCTTCTTCATAATACTGAGCTTCTTTAAATTTTCAAAAATCTGCCCTCGTAGCATGGTGCAAATATCATACTGCACATTGTCATGCCTGATTCAGTGTGTGGCATGAATGGATCCTCCCGACACACTATTGAGGTTGATAGATTTTGTACCCTATCACTGCAAACACAAATCAAACTCTCTCATCCTCTATATCGTTGACAATCATCAACCAACTGTCGAACTTCAATTTTGTTAACATTGCGACAAAAACATTTGCAATAGTTCTAAGGGTAAGAGCTTCCCCTTTTTCTCTATATCTGATAACCATTCATAGATCCTCCTTAGTGATTGGTGTGTAGGCACCTTTTGCTAGCCAAAACCCTAGTTTGTCCATGCAATTGAGAACCAATCTTATCCAGTCCGATCGAAACATGGTTGGATAACAAACTCCATTGATCAATCGTAAAGTTACAAGCTTCACATACTTATCCTGAAGCTTTCCATCTTGCATAGTGAGAGATACTCACTTTGGATGAAGGTTTCATCCAACTCTTCTTGCTTAGTGTGAATAAATGAAGTAACATCTTCAGTCAATAGAACTCCTTTAGGCACCAATGATAGTGCACCTATCATGTCATTTTCCATGTTCTACACTGGCATGATGTCATAAATGGGTCGATCAAATTGGTTTCCTTGAATAATCTTGATGATTGTATCTTGACTAGTTTATACAAAGAACTCTTGATCAAATTTACAAAGATTGCTTAGCAAAGACCGTAAATCAGAGCAAGAGAAGATTACTCAATCGTAAGAAATCAAAAGTCACAATTTTGCAAAGTAAAGTGAAAAGAGTAATCATCCTTCTCTTATATAGATTTAGGGTATAAAGATAATTAATAAATGATAACATTTGTTAATGACTATAGCATTAATTACCTTACCTAATCTTTTATTCAACAACCAATTTTCAAGTATTTACCTATTGATCAAACCTCGGTTGAGATGTCAGCACTTTCCTGTCTAGTTCATATGGTAGACCGGTGACTCCTACCAGTTTTACTTTTTGACTGAGTGAGATCATTGCTCACTAGTTCTACCGAGACTAGTAGGTGGACTATTGATTCCCTCTAAGCCTTTAGGCTCAATTTGCTGAAGAGATATCACCATCAACAGATGATGATCTTCCTTCTATCTTCTCCTCAATGGAGCTCTTTGATTCCTTCTTGAACCAAATCTTCTTGACTTCCTTCTCAGTCTCTTTTCCCTTATTTCCCTTTTGATTGGGAGACAAGGTCTTATTCATCGATTTGACTGATCCTCTTCTTTTGTTCTTTGGCCAATTCCTGCATTCCTTGGCCAAATGCCCAATCTTGTTACTGTTGGTAATTTGGCTAAGTAGGATATCAGATTGTTTTCATTATGGCAACATATAATCACCATGTTGATCACATAATAGAAGAAAATAATTTTGTATGAGCGCAAGTGAAAATTATCTAAGTACAACAGTATTTACCAGCCTAATTGGAGACAATTTTGGTTAGCGATGTTCATAGAAGCAGGTTCAGTGCATGCACACTTGAACATGGATAATTCTATGTATATTAAAGATACATGTGAGAGTGCAATTCTGTATGACATGTATGGATGGATATATTAGAGGATTACAGAGACAGTGTTGAAGCCGACCTAAATAGGGCAAGAAGACAAAATGAGAATATTAATTTAAGGGATTATTTTGTTTATTAAAATAATGACTTAACCATATAAGGGATGAAATCCTAGATGTTAACTCTTAGGCAGCATGAATTAGTTTTGTATTTTGGAAAGAGTCTATCTTTTGTAACCCAACTGGAAGTTATTAATCTTAATAACTTGTATACATGTAAGAAGCATGTAATGCAAATTTGTAATGTGATAACTGTAAGAAATTCAAAGTTGTATATTGTAAGAAGAAAAGAAAGAAGACTCTGTATATGAAAGCAAAGAGCGTAGAAAGATAAATCAGAATAGGAAAGCTATTCGATAGCAGAAAAAGGTTATGTACTTTACCTTTGTATTCAGCTATCATTGTATATTGTATGTTTGGTAGTGTGCTCATCTTGCAAAGATCTTATTTTTTAATACCAACTCCTAATAGGGTTGAGGCTTCTAACAAGGCCTAGAGTCCTTTAACCAGGACAAAGACACTATATGTAATAGACTCCTAACAGGGTCAACATCCTTAACTGGATACTTTTTATTAGTGGATCAGTTGTGGGTATCATCCCCATCGGGGTTTGACCTTGTCCAGGGTTTCATCGAGAACAAACATGGTGTTATGAGTTCATTTGCTTTATTGTTATGCTTGTTATTCAGTTTGCTTAGTTTAATTTATTTTACAAGCTTCAATTTAATTGGTTATATCCATAATTGGGCAAAAGTAAAAGTATGTGAAATACTGATTCACCCCCCCCCCTCAGTATTCCCTATTTCTAACAATTGGTATTAGAGCCTAGTTACTCAGAACAAAGTTATTTGGAGAAAGCCTGATAGCTTGAGTAAGATCTCTATGGATATGGATGAGTTACAGAAAAATCTTGAAGAAGCTCTTGAATAAATTGATATTCTTACTAAAGAAAGAGATACTTTGAAAGAGAAATATGAAGATGCGAAAAACTACATTGAGAAGCTAAAAGAAAAAGTACAAGAACTGAAATCAAAGAAAGAACCTACAATTCAAGACAAGGACTGTGATGAAGTTTCAAAACTGAAATAAGAAAATGAGATCCTTAAACATGAGTTAAAGATTGTAGATCTAAAGTTAAGCTTGAAAGATGAATCAAATCTAAAATCCGAGAATGAAGATCTGAAGTCTAAACTTAGTAAAGTGACATCTGAACATGAGAAAACAAATTTATAGTATGTTGAACTTGAGAAGTACAATACAATTGTGAAAGGAGAATTGACTTAGTCTAAATAACACCTTGAGAAACTATATTCCAGTAGTGAAAAGATTGATGAAAAAATGTCTTATCAGAAACCAACCTATGACAAAACCAGTCTTGGATATCTTGAAGAAAAATTTTCTAAGAAGATTGAGGAATGTAAAGAACCAGATCTAGAACACTCTGAGAGCAAAACTGAAAAGAAATCTGATGAAGCTAACAAATATGAAGATATACCTAATTGACCTAAAGAAGGTGAAACACCTAAAGCTATGCGGAGAGAATTCAAAGGTAGATATTTTTCATGTAATTCTTTTGGACATATGAAGAGAGATTGTACAGGTAAGTAATTCAAACCTATCTCTGGTTATTGTTATAATTGTCATGGTTTTGGACATAGAGCTATTGATTGTAAGAAACCTAGATCTAATGATAATCATAGTAGTAGAATGTTTAGAGATACTAACCATGTAGATAAGAAACCTACTGAAGACATGAACAAATGAAATAGAGTTATGTGTTATAGATGTAACAAGATTGGACATATTGCTAGAAATTGCAGAACACAAATCAGTTAGATGGGACCAAGATATGGAAGCAATGGAGTAGTTTGTCAGACATGCAACAACTTTGGTCATACAACGGGATTTTGCAGGATGAACAACATGAGGAACACTAATCCTAGAAACTATACAAGGAGAAATGAGAACACAAACAATAGTCAGAAAGGATGTTGTAGTAACTTGAAAGAATTTTTTTTTAAAGCCACAGATCAAGCAAGCACACCAAGAAATCAGACAGGTGAAGTACCTGATAGTAAGTGTGAATCATTTCCTAATTCATCTCAAAGCACTTGAAGCAATTATTTCATGAATTATGTATTAGAGTAGATCATTATAATAGTGTAGAAGTTAGAGTAGATTTAATTAAGTCTTGAGAAGTTAGTATGAGATATTATATGATGTAATTATGCTATGGTTAAGAGTGCATGAATTTATATGATTGTATGCAAGTACACGGAAAGAATAAAGTTTTGCAGGTAATCAGGAACAACTTTTTGGTATGAAGCGGAAAGGAAATTTAATGTGATGTCAAAATCTTGAAAGAATTAAAGGATAAAAGCATATGATCGGTATTAGTTGATAGTTCAAGATCACAAGTGATAAGGAGAGAAATTCAGTGGAGATTAAGAGCAATTTGCAGGATTTGGAGAAAGATTTCTCACCAGATCTATGCAAAGCCCTAAATCACTATTCTTGAGGTATTTTGCTAAGTAACCACTATCAAGCAGTTGAGTTTAATGAGAATCATGGATGCATCACTTTTTCACCATATAAAAGATTCAGCCAGCCATAGAGTATAAAGGGAACTAATATAACCTTTGGAAGAATACCCTAGTCTAGCATTATCATCTGATCTAGATAGAGTTTTGCACTTGGAAGATATAAAAGGTTATTTAAAATGTAAGTTTGAGACCATAGGATATGGTAACTTGATCAAGGAATATGAGAAGATATATAAAGATGAAATGTCATACAAATAAGGGTTTGAACATCTGAAAGATATTGACATTATTAAATACACACTACATTATGAATTTCAAGATGATGAATGTACTAAGATAATCTTGAGTAGGACTCACAATGGGAAATTTTGGTTAGATGATAGAGCCATAGACATTACTATAGACCTTATTCATGAGGTAACCGGTCTATCTAAATTTGGAGTAATTCCTTTTAATGAGAAAAATGTGAAGAAAACTATGTTGGATAACACTAAGTCATCTTACAATGGAAGAGGGATTGTAATGAGCAAGATCATACATGATGATGTTAGATATGTATGCAGAATCTTAACTTCTAAGTTTTGTGCAAATTCTAGAGAGGATGATATGGTAGCTGGCATGGTACATGCATCTTATCTTATATGTGTTGAGAAAGTTCAAGTTGACATGTGTGAAATTTTGAGAATTCAGTTGATAGAGAACCTTGAGAAGATCAAGAAAACTAAGAACTCACAATTTAGATTCTCATATTTAATCACATACATGTTTTTTCATTTGTTAAGGAGATTTCCATATACTATTGGAGAGGATTGGAATGATAACAAGAATACCATGGACAAAATCAATAAGGTGTACCCAAGACACACTATAGACAAAGTGAATGAGAGTGCCCATTTGGTAATCAAAACCTTTCAGAATCAAATGAAGAAAATATCAAGGATTCCACCAACTATCGTGGAGAAATACAAAAATGAGATATGTTTTTTGGTTGACACTGACTTTACTTTCATTGACGCAGTTGAACCTAGAGTGGAATTTGTAAATCCACTTGAATATGAAGTTTCTAAAGATGAAATTGAAGGATACATAAGGAGACTACTTAAGAGTAATTTGGATGCAAAGAGTCCTAGATTTGGGACATATGAGGAGAACTTTGACTCCGCAAAATCACTGAAGGCATAGAAGACATCTAAGGAAAGAGTAGACAATACTATTAAGAAAATTCTTAAAGACACTGGCATGACCGAGAAAGAATTTGAGATTGCGAAGAAGACTACATCAACAATAAGGGATATAGGACAAAAATCAATCTTATCAGTTCCACCCCTGACATCTCTTGCAGCACCTACTGAAGAAATTCAAAACTTAGATGAAGAAGTGGAAGTGCAGGAAGTAAGAAAATCCACCATATCCTCCACCACTCCACCAGCAAAAATAATGAAGGAAATGGCAAGTGGTTTGGGTAAAAGACAAAAAACTTTATTTACCCCTATTCAGAGGAAAACATCAATAGCTAAAATAGATGAGGAAGCAGGAAGTAGTAAAAAGAAATGGAAACCAAAGATTGACAAAGTGAACTCTTTGATAATAAATGAAGGTGATTTCACTAAATTGAACAAATACTATGATATGTATGATAATTTTGAGAAATTGAACTTGGAGAATGTAGTTGTCAGGCACATGATACTAGCAGACAAGAAATTTGATGACATTAAAGGAAAGATACCTGATGACCTGTATGAGAAATTAGTTAATAGGAAAAAGAGAGCAACAGAAGAAGATAATAGAATTAGAGAAAGATTTGTAAGGAAGTTATGTGACATAAAGGATGAATAACACTTTAAGGAGATCATGAAGAATCTTAGCACCCATCTAAGAAAGAAAAGAAGAACTATACTAATAATAGAAGTTAACTATGAAGAAATAAACAAAGAGACATAGCAAGCAATTGTAAAGGTTGTGACATCTGGACCTAGTGAGCACATTAATGAGTTTGATCAAGTGATTGAAGTAGAGCATCAGATAGATCCATAACCATCACTCCCACTGTCTATTAACATCGAGGATGAATCTATGACTATAGAAGGAACAAACATCACTCTAGATAGTGAAGAAAATCTATTTGAAGACATTGTTGACAATTCGACTGATAAGAGTCAAGACATGGCAGTAAATAAGGAAGAAGAAATTGAAATAAGGAAAGAAGAAGAGATAGAAGTAACACAAGAAGAACCACAGATTAATGCAACATCAATAGAGTAGGAAGTTTCTAAGGAGCGGACATTAATCATTCCTAAACCCAAGGAAGTAGTAGAAAAACCACAGATTGAATCAATATTTGCTAGTCTTGGACAGGAAGTTGATGATGATGATCAAATAGAGTCGATCTCATCTTTGAACAAGAATATTGGAAAGAATAAGAAGATAAAAAGCCTTGAAGGAATGTCACTTGAGTTAACTGAGAAACTATAAAGTACAATATCTAGTCAAATCAGTGAGGTAGATCCATAGGGAAAAGTAAAAGAGGTTGTGAAATCTTTTGATACAGAATTCACTAACTTATGCGATATAGCCATAGTAAAAGCCCAACCAGCTCATGAAGCTAAAATATTTCAAGATGTATGTCAAAATATCAAAAATGATATAGACAATCTGGATATTTGTATTAAAGAGTTAAGAAGATGTTTGGAAAAAGGAAAAGCATTGTACATTCAGTGTACAAAATCAAAAAACCATATATCAGAGATAACAGAGAAATAAAGATCAAAGAGGCAGAGATACAAGTGGCAGTAAACCTTATTTCACTCCCTAATGTAAAGATCTCAGATGTTGAGAGGAACATAAGTAAAATCTATGATGCTATGAGACTTCTGAATGATGAAAAGGAGAAGAGATTGAAGAGATTCATTCTATTAAGAGAGCATGTATCAATAAAGTTGAGTGTTCTTGAAACTCAATTAGAGGAATGTCTTTCTTCAAAGACATCTTATGGAAAATTTCACTATGCAAATCTACAGGCATGTGAAATTGCATATTTTGGTCTATGTGCACTGCTAAGTGTTTCAGATGCACTAAAGAAGTCATGGGACAAGGAGATAGAGAGTTTGAAGACAAATTTTTCAGATTGTGTTGCAAGCCTATCGGCCTTGCAATTCTGAAACATTAAGGTAAAACAATTTTTTTTGACATAAGTTTTTGACACCTTTGTCATTGTTGTCAAAGGGGGAGTAGTATTAGTAGAAAATTGTATGTATAGATAGTATATGTATAGCACGAAGTATACTCTTAGGGGGAGCATAGATATTTCGAAGATATAAGTATTTTGGAGATATAAGTAGTTGTATGAATTTATATACATGGCCACAATTTTGTATCTTAAAGTTTTTGGGACTTAGCCAATTTTCTCATATGTTGCCACCAATGACAAAGGGATAGATTGTTGGCAATTTGGCTAAGTAGGATATTAGATTTTTGTCATTATGGCAACATATAATCACCATGTTGATCTCATAATAGAAGAAAGCAATTTTGTATGAGCGCAAGTGAAAATTGTCTAAGTACAACAGTATTTACCAGCCTAATCAGAGACATTTTTGGTTAGCAGTGTTCACAGAAGCAGGTTCAGTGCATGTGCACTTGAACATGGATAATTCTATTTATATCAAAGCTACATGTGAGAGTGCAAGTTTGTACGACATGTATGGAAGGAGATATTAGAGGATTACAAAGACAGTGTTGAAGCTGACCTGAACAGAGCAAGAAGATAGAATGAGAATAGTAAGTTAAGGGATTTTTTCTTTTATCAAAATAATGACTTAACCATATAAGGGACGACATCCTAGATGTTAATCCTTAGGCAACATGAATTAGTTTTGTATTTTGGAAAAAATTTATGTTTTGTAAGATGACTGGTGTGTGTGTGTGAAAATTGTACCTGATCTGTAGACACAACACTCAGTAAAACATTAGAGGTTAGTGATAATCAAAATCGTGCAAAATTGAAAGCTATCTAACCAAGTGATTTACTGCCTTCTAATAGGTGCGAGATTAATGTTCTCAGACTGTAATCGAGATCAGTGACCTAGACGACACCTAAATGAAGGATTTGAATGCAAATTGATCTAGATATGAGATTGAATGCAATTATTCTATTTTTTTGAATTTTCTATGCAATAAGAATGAATGAAAAACTGATATGATATGAATGCTATTGAAAAATGTTATGCTATGCTAATCTAACAATGATATGAAATATGAATGCAAAAATAAGATTGATCTCACAAAAATGTCGATTCGCAAGAGCTTTGATTCTTCAATTCCAATTCTCCAGCGTGATTGTGCAAAATATGAGATGATTTGTGAAGAGCTGAAGCCTTTAATTTATAGAAATCTAGGGCTTGGGAGGTGCATGGATAAAAGCCATAAATCACTCAAATTAACTCATCTTGATTTTTGAGTTATCTGATCATAAAAGATAGTTAATTCTCAAAATCATGCAAAAATAGCTTTTTAACTCAAATTAGAGTTTAGATCAGCTTTTTGAACTCCAAAAGGACGTTGAGTTCCAAAAAGTCAATAACTTGCATTGATTTTCTGATTTGGAGTTTAACTCTTTCTTTTGAATATGCATAATAATTAAGAATTAAATAAATAAATAAAGTGATTTATCCTCAACTCAACTGATTTTTGAAAATAAATAATTAATTTATGGGTTAATTAACTATTTTATCAAACTTTTATTAAAAATTATATTATTAAATAATGACAACATGCTTTAATTAATTAAATAAGAATTTAATCAATTAAAGATAGGAATTTTGACTTATTGTCAAAATTAAATAATACAATTAATAATAGATAGAATTAAATTTAATTACACAATTAAGTGGCAAATATTAAATCTAATTAATTAAATATGAAAATATTCAATTAATCAAATTTTTAGGATAAATGTGATTTATCGCCAAATAATCATTAAATTAAAGATAATTAAGATAATTAGGAATATTACTAGGAATATTCCCCGATGCAAAATTTAAGATAATCAATTATGATTCGATGATGTTTAGATGTGCCTTAGGTTAGGACTTTGATGTCGATTTCGTTCGAATTTGTCGATGTAGGAGGTTAATGAACTTATAGCCCATTTTTGGGGTATTACATTTTGCCCCTCTTTGAATTACTGTGCGAAGCGCAGTGGTTCAAAGATAGTCTGTGTTTGATAGAGATATGAAACTGATGTTTGAGATTGATAATTGATATGAGATAGAAGCTGATTGATATTGAATTGAGATGTAGATAATAGGTCTTGAATGACCAAAGATAATGTTCACTGTAGAAGCAAATGAACCTATGATTGCGAAAAAGTGTCAAAATGCCTGATTTTGAACCTTAGGATTGATAAGAAGTGAGTGACCCGTTCTAGACTCGATTGTCTTAGCAGAACTAGCAAGTATCACATCCAAACCCTTCAGTTGTCGAAGAACCAAGGAAAGAACACTATGATCTGATAGTTGCAAAAACTGATACAGATTACAAGATTAAGAGAATACCAAATTGATATGGATCGATGAATCTGATATGCCCCAAGTGATGATAGATTTGCCCCGAGCGATGAGGACTTTTGATGAATCAGTAACTAGACGTGATTGTTTGTCTTGATCACTGATGAAAGATATTGATAGACTTGATCGATAGAATTTGATTTACAGACTTTGAATGATGTGCAATACCATGCCCCCTTCGGGATTAAAATTGAAATCTGACAAGAAAAGTCAGCGTTGATAGTTTAGAAGCATGTTAATTGATTTGAGAAGTGGTTATTTACATCCAAGAACGCATTCTGCATCGTTGGAAGGTCCCAAAAGACCAAGTTTGACTAGGTTTGACCATGAGTTGACCATGGTTGACCAAGTTGAAATTTTGATAGTTTGATGTAAGATAATCAGTTAAGTTGAATACTAGATTTCTGTGATGATTGAAGGTCGAATATGCAAGTATGAATGATCTCAGATTTGAATTTTGATACCGAAAAAGGATTCTACTTGCTCTTTCATTGGAGGAACCTTCGTGTGAGATTCAGCTCTTGTTAGACTTGAAGATGCGATTTGAAGAATCATTTAAGCATTGAAGTTCGTTTAATCATTGTGAGATCATGCAACATGCAAAATGAAATGAGACATGCAAAATGAAATGCAACCTAAGACCGAGGACCTAGTCACTGATCATATGTCGATTTGTTATCATCATTGAACTTTTAGGTAACCGGATAAATCAATACAATGCCCACTAGCCATGAAACCATAGACATATGAATATCGATTTGTATGCGCAAGAATCAATACAACACCCACTGGTCAAACAACCATGGACATATGAATATTGATTTTATTTGTTGAATGTCGGATTAGATATAAGCATCAAGGCACAAACGCCAGGATGACCTGAATATCATGTCCATTTTGATATAGCAATTTGTACAAGCATCAAAACATACACATCGTGATGACCTGAGTACGCCTTGCATTGCAAACACATCAAACAGTCAAGAGATCATTCTAAATCCAATGTGAATTACCCGTAGTGACCCTTTATTGTTCACATCCTTAGGCAAGATTGCGTTCCACAGTAGGAGAAAGAACTTACTCAAAAAGATAATAGTTAGATCAAACTTCCTTGAATTTTTTTTGGGTATCAATGGTTGAGGTACGCATGGCCATCCAATTCGAGATAGAGGCTCTTACAGTCGGACACCATTTCAATCCAAAATTTCCAAAGTTGTTAGATTTTCACATACAAGCAGAAGACAAAGAAAAGATTATGCCCCCAGTCATCACTCTCTAAATCCTGTAAAGGACATCATTGAAGAGCTCGAAGGGACACAATATGCAAAAATCTCAATGCGAATTAGTAAGCCTACAAGGAGATAAAAGCATGAAAAGCACAGATTGTTTTCAGTTGAGTTTGATGTTTGATTGTTGTAGATGCAAAATCCTTTCTGGAGATAAGATAGACTTGACTGACTCAAATGAAGCTTCAAAGGACTTTGGCTAGATATGACACGTCTAAGATACATGGGAGACCATAGGATATGACATTGATTGCCCCCAACTTTGAACATTGATAGGATACAGACGCTTGAGCTGATTGGTGTACAGACCAACTTATTGAAACCAGGATATGCAGAAACAAACCGGGAGATATGTACAAACTAAAGCAAGATTGAAAGCTGGGAAAGACCAAGATTGTGCTGATAGATGGAGCATTTTGGAACAAGTGGCGCCTGTTTGCCAGGTTTTCACCATCTTGGTAGAGATTCTATTTTTGCTACCGAGGTGCCTGTTTCCAAGTTTTCACCAAGGCACTTTTTCTTTCTTTTTTCATTTTTTTGTATTTTTCATTTTTTTAATTTTTTTGTACTTTTGATTTTTTCAATTTTTTTGTACTTTCGATTTTTTTTATTTTTTTGTACTTTTCATTTTTTTTTATTTTTTTGCGAATCATCAAGGCGCCTATTGCTAGGTTTTCACCAAGATGTTCATTTTTTCAGGACTTTTTCTTATTTTTAAGATTTTTTTTCAGGACAGTTACCAAGCACTGAATGCCTTAGGCATAGAATTTCTTTAGATGGAGAACGTTGATTGGTTCTCGGAGCTGTTCTCCTTCAGTTGTTGAGAGTTGATAGGCACCAGAGCCAAAAGTAGCAGTGATTACAAAGGGACCTAGCCAGTTGGGTTCGAACTTCCCCTTGCGTTCTCGATGTGATTGATTTTTAGGATTTTCTCTCAACACTAGATCGCCAACCTGAAATTCTCTATGTCTGACTTTCTTGTTGTAGCCTCTAGACATTCTTTTCTGATACACTCTGAGATGATCATACGCTGCTTGTCTGCGCTCATCTAGTAGTTCAAGTTCTTGTAACCTCGACACTCTATAGTCTTCATCAGTGACAAGTCCATGCATGTTGATTCTGAGTGATGGGATTTCAACCTCAATAGGCAGTACCGCTTCAGACCCATAAACTAAAGCGAAAGGTGTAGCCCCTATAGGCATTCTGATACTAGTTCTGTATGCCCAAAGAGCTGGATTGATCATCAGATGCCAGTCTCTTCCTATTTTATTCACTGTTCTGTGCAAGATCTTCAGGAGATTTTTGTTTGAAGCCTCAGCTTGTCCGTTCCCTTGAGGATAGTAGATAGATGACCAATGTTGAGTAATTTTGAACTTGGCACATAAGTCATCTAGGTCCTTGTTTTTGAATTGTCCCCCGTTATCTGTGATTATAGAGTGAGGGATCCCATATTTGCAAATGATGTAATTCAGGATGAACATAGAGATCTGTTTCCCCGTTGCTTGTGTTAGAGGAACTGCTTCTACCCATTTTGTAAAATAATCTGTAGCTGTGATTATATGGGTATGTCCATTAGAAGAGTGCGGATGGATAGCACCTATGAGATCAAATGCCCATTGTTGAAAAGGCCATTGTGTAGTAAAGGGAATCAGATCTCTCCCTGGAGCATGAATCAAGTTGCCATGTACTTGACACTGTTGACAGTTTTTAGCAAATTTAATAGCTTCTTTTTCCATTTCAAGCCAATAATACCCAGCCCTAATAAGTTTTCGAGCTAACGTTAACCTGTTCGAGTGTGACCCACATATACCCTCATGGACTTCCTCTAATGCACGTTGAGACTCTTCTCATTCCAAACATCTAAGCAGTGTACCATCTAGACCTCGTTTGTACAGATCATTACCAATGATGACATATCGGGATGCGGATCGGATAAGGTTTCATTTCTCAAAACGGTTAAAGGACTCAGGGATGATTTGGTCGTGGAGATAGGAGAATAGATTTTTGTAGCGAGATGAGTCATAACCTACAACAGTGCAGATCATGCGGGTTTCAGGGGATTCATATGCAGGATAGGATAGGGCTTCCACCAGGAACTCGTAGCATAGTTCATGTTCAGGCTGTTGTAAAAGAGTAGATAATGTTGCCATTGCATCAGCAGCCTTATTCTCCATTCTGGGTATTTGCTCAAATGTGATAGAGATGAAGTATTTCTTTAGATCATCGACCATTCTCTTGTAAGGAATGAGCTTTTCATCTTTGGTTTGGTATACATCATTGACCTGGTGGATGACCAGTTGTGAGTCTCCATGAATGTGCATCTCTGTAACTCTCCACTGTATTGCCATTTTCATACCATTGAGAAGTGCCTCATATTCAGCAATATTGTTTGTGCAAGGAAACTTTAATCTGAATGCTTTGGGTATCGAGTATCCTTGAGGAGTAATGAACAATATGCCTGCTCCGGATCCATTCTGTGTGTAGGAGCCATCAAAGAATAATCGCCATGCTCTAGAAGAGAGGTGCATGATAGAGGAATCTGGAAATTCCATTTGCATGGGTGTATCATCAAACAGTGGTGCTTCAGCTAATTGATCAGCAATGACCTGTCCTTTGATAGCTTTTCTTTCAACATATTCAATGTCAAATTCGCTCAAGAGCATGACCCATTTAGCTAGTCTACCTGTGAGGGCAGCTTTGCTTAGGAGATATTTCAGTGGATCAATTTTAGCTACCAAATGAGTAGTATGAGCTAACATGTAGTGTCTCAATTTCTGTGATGCAAAGATCACAGCGAGACAAGCCTTCTCTATCATTGAGTAGTTCTTCTCATTGGCCACTAAAGTTCAGCTGATATAGTAGATGGCTCTTTCTTTCTTGTTCTCATCATGCTGTGCTAGCAATGCCCCCAGTGATGTATCTGTTGCGGAGACATATAATATTAATGGCTTCCCATGAATAGGAGGCATCAATATTGGTGGATTTGATAGATACTTCTTGATATGTTTAAAGTTGTTCTCGCATTCTTCATTCCATGCAAAGGTCACACCTTTATGTAATGTTTTTGTAAAAGGCTGTGAGATGTCCGCTAGCTGTGATATGAATCTTCTGATAGATTGAACTCTACCTTGCAACGTCCTCATTTGACTAATATTTGTGGGAGGTTGCATCTCTATTATAGCCTTGACCTTAGCTGGATCAACTTCAATGCCTTTCTTGGAGACGATGTATCCTAGGAGCTTTCCAGAAGTGACTCCAAAAGCACACTTTTTAGGATTTAGTCGAAGACTAAATTTTTCCATTATGTCAAGGATCATGCTCAAGTCTGTTAGATGTTCAGTTCTAATCATGGATTTTGCCAAGGTATCATCTACGTAATCCTCCATTGTTCTATGCATCATATCATGAAAAATAGATGTCATTGCTCTTTGATATGTAGCTCTAGCATTTTTGAGTCCGAATGGCATAACATTCCAACAGAAAGTTCCCCACGCACATGTGAAAGCTGTTTTCTCTTGATCTTCTGGAGCAATTTTGATTTGGTTGTATCCAGAAAAGCCATCCATTAAGGAATACATTTCATAGCCCGCAGTCATGTCCACTATCATATCAATGTTAGGTAGTGGAAAGTCATCCTTAGGGCATGCTCTGTTCACATCTCTAAAGTCCGTGCACACTCTGATTGAACCATCTGGTTTTGAAACAGGTACAATGTTGGAAATCCACTCAGCATAGTCTATGACACGGATGAATCCAGCTTTTAGGAGTTTTTCTAGTTCTGCTTTGACTAAGAGTGCAACATGAGGATGCATCTTTCTCAATTTTTGTTTGATTGGTTTTACTCCGGGAGCAATGGATAGATGGTGCATAATGAGATTGGGATCCAATCCTGGCATATCTGAATATTTCCATGCAAAGTTGATCTTTTTCTCTGATAAGAAGGTAGTGAAGTTTTGTTTCTCTTCGTCTGATAGAGATTGTGCTACATGTACCAATTGTGGTTCCTCTGTTGTACCCAAATTGATGGATTGAGTTGGCTCAATCAGAACTGGAGATCTATCCTGTAAATGACTTGGAAGGACATCAAATATCTCATCCTTAGGTGCCTCAGAGAGGTTTTCACCTTCAGATACATCTTTTCTTTTTACTTTTGCCGGTTCTGAGACTGCCACAAAGTGGTTTTCACCCTCAGAACTCTTTTTCTTTTTCTTTTTACTCTTGTTTTTCTGACTAAGATATTTGATGTCCGACTCGGTCATGCTGACACTCGGTTCACTGATGGAAGTACTCATAGGCTCAATTGCATTGAGGTAGCAGGCAAGGGCATAGTCATTTGGGAAGGTATACATACCATGGTTTGGGTTGGTGGAAGTTTGGTCGATAAGATCAGGGCGTTGGATAGTCAAAGTGGGAAAGGCTTGGGATATGGTGTTCACGGATGTGGATATGTCATCATTGGTCCTAACCTGACGCTCAAGTTCAAAGGTGATATTACAGCTCAGAATGTTCAATTCGTGAATAGGCTCAACATCATCATAGGAGTCCTCTTCAGCTATAGGTGGATCAGACACGTTAAGTTCATTGTTTCACTCTAGACCTACGTTGGGTTGAGAGACATATTGGTGAATAACATCAATAGATTTCTCTGTTATAAGCTCATCTTCTTCTAGAATGGCACCCCATTCATAATCATTCGACTCATCTTCTGATTCAGAATCTCTAGGAAATCTTAGAAAGTGCGTGAAATCAAGATGAATACCCCAAGAAGGATTACCCTCAGTCTCTGACTTGAATTCATATTCATGGGAATCAGTGTCAGAATAACTACCCCCTGCTTCTTGATCAGTTTGATTGCCTTCGAGACTGGCTGATTCTTGTGGTACAACCATCTCTTGTGCTACAGTAGGTTCTTGTGTTTCTACTACATTAATTCTTCTGATAGGATCATCTGTATCATCAAGAAGATCTTTGATCTCTTTAGGCAATTTTTCATAGGGGATAAGCTCAGAGCTATCTGAATCATCATCAGAGGGTTCTATTTCTTCTTTCTTAAGAAGGGGTTCTCCTGGTGCAATTTGTTCTATGACATGAGAACAACCACCTCTAAGATGATAGGGTTTCTTTTTAAACCCTATGCCACCAGTATCTTTTTTTGCTCGACCAATATGTGAAATGGGGGTCACAAGACCCTTTCCCCTAATTCCTAGAGGTCCTTGACCAGAATATCCCATCTTGGCTATCAATTTGTTTCCTGGACCATATGAATTAGAAGGGACTGTAGGTGCTATAGATTCACTAGGTTGAACAATTTTAGATTCAGAATCCTCTTTATATAGCCATGTCAGCACAGCTTCATCCTCTTCAAATTCTTGTTTAGATACTTGCTCCACCACAAAATGTCTTTTGTATGCTTCCATAGGTTCCTTAGGTTCTGATTTAGACTGCTTCAAGGATTGGCCATATGACTTAGGTGAGATTGGGAGAGATGTCAGAGACAAGACTGGCTCTATAGTGTATTCTCCCATCCCATTTTCTTTGATATTGATCTCTTTAGCAATGTCATCCATCTTAGATGTGGAAGCCACATTTTGTTGCTTGATGGAAGATTCTCTGTTATTGGGAACAAGTTTATCGACACTTTCCTTCAATGTATTGCAAGTTGTACTCAGATCAGCTGGGATAGTAACCTCCACTCCTTCATAGGGAAATTTCAAGCATTGATGGTATGTTGAAGGAATAGCCTGCATTTCATGTATCCAGGGTCTCCCTAGAAGGATATTGTAAGCCAATGGTAGATCGAGCACCTGACATGTGGTATCTTTGATGACTGGACCCACCCGGATGGGCAAGACAATGGTGCCTTTAGAAGCTCTTTCTTGTTCATCATAGGATTTTATGGTGATCTTCTTTTGAGGATCAATAGCCATCTCTGAGAATCCCAACTGTGTGATTAAGTTGTAAGAACAAATGTTGAGGCCTGCGCCCCCATCTATCAACACACGTTTGACTCGATGGTTCTGGATCAAGACTTCTATGTGCAAGGGCTGATTATGTGGGTGACTTAGGGAGTTGTCATCCTCTTCTGAAAAGGAGATATATTGCGGAGATGTTAGATGACCAACCATAGTCTGGAACCTGTCTAGATCTAGATCATCAGGAACATTAGAGCTGAGCAAAGCTTTGTCTAGGATATCTCGGTGAGCTGGAGATATTCGAAGTAACTCAAACATAGAGATTTTGGCATTGGTATGTTGGAGTTGTTGTATGATGCTGTAAGATGTAGGTCTGGTATCCTTTGGATTGGAAGATTTTGAGGCAACCTTCTGTTTAGAAGCAGATGTGAGATTGAAAGGTATCTTAGGGACATCAAATGAATTTGGTGTTTGTCCTTTCAGATGCGTCTGAGCTTGTGATCTGGTAACTGCATTAGCTGAGGAATGATTTCTATCTCTTCGTACAATCGTGATGACATTACAGCTCTCAGAGAGGCATGGTTCCACCATATTGATGACAGCATCGTTTCCAGGGTAGGCATAGTTGACTTTTGCCCCCATGTTAGGCTGAGAAGTAGAAACTCCCTTGCCATGTTGTGGAAAAGGTTCTGTAAATGCTGTGTGATCATTATTGCTGGTAGGATTATCGATTGTGATGTCCCCTTGATCTATCAAGTCTTGAATGGTATGCTTCAAATGGAAGCATCCATTAGTTCTGTGGCCTTTAGTTCGATGGAAAGCACAAAATTCATTATCTTTCCACCAACATGGTTTTGGATCCGGATCAGGTTTTCGGATTGGTGGTAAAGAGATCATGTTATCAGCTATCAGGGTCCTCAGAGCAGATTCCAAAGATTCTCCCAGGGGAGTAAACTTTCGTTTATTATCCCATCGTTTGAATGGCTTCTTTGGAGATGGTTCAGCAGATTTTTGCTCTGAAGCTTCAATGGCTTTGGTGGCAAGGGTGAGATTGTAGGCCGGTGCCTTTGATGGGGTGTGGATAGTGTCAACAACATCGTCAGAGACGATACCTTTGTTTCTATTCCAGCTCTTGTTTTTATCTTTTGAGCTAGATCCTGATTCAGACTTGTCCTTTTGAAGTGTGATTTCTCCTTTCTTGACAAGTACTTTCTCAATCTTGATTGCATTATCCACCATTTTATCAAAAGATACATGATCTTGCATTTGCAATGGATAGTTGAGCTCTGGAACAAGGTTATTGATAAAGATTTCAAGTTTCTCCATTTCGGGAATTGGTCTAGCATATAAAGAAAACTTCTTTCGCCACCTCTTGAGAAAAGTTAGGAATGATTCCCCTGGATATTGCTTGAGGTTACAGATATCGATCATGGTAATCGGATGTTGAATATTGTAGGAATATTGTTGATAAAACAATTTAATCAATTCCTCAAAAGTTTTGATCGTAGAAGGTAATCTTGAAAACCACTGAATGGATGCTCCTCCCAAGGATCTAGGAAAAAGACACATTAGATAAGTCGGTTCATGCATGAATTCCATGGATTGTGTACAGAACTCTCTGACATGATCTTGAGGATCAGAGTGTCCGTCATATTTGTCATACTTTGGTATCTCCACTCTTTTTGGGAATGGAGGCATATACAAGTCTTTGTCAAAAGGGAAAGGACAAAGGGCCTCCATGGAGAATTCCTTGGGTTCCTTCTCTTTCTCAATTTTATTCATTTTGACCTGCATAGCGTGCAGCTGGTTCATTATGGCCGTCATTGGAGTTTATTCCTCATGCGTGATGATATCTTCGACATTGAAGTGAGGAGGAAGTTTAGCTCCTTCTTGGGCTAATTGCAAAAAGTATGCCTCTCTATCCATTTTCAAGAAATGCCTCATCATTCTTTTGAATTCATCATCATCCTGACACCGATGGATTTCAGAGGGTGTAGGGTCTTGGTCGATAGAATGGTGTCCCTGGGATCCTCCTCCTAGAGAACCATGGTTTGTCCCTGCTTGAGACATGGTAGGAGTTTTTGGGCTCCCTGGAATAGATTGAGGAGGAGTTTGTTGATTACCTCTGTGAGTTGATAGAGGAGGTATGTAACCAGTTTTTAATCGAAAGTTACCAAGACCGTCGTCTTCGTAGATACCTGACTTGATGAGTTGTTCAAGAGTTGGACCCGAGGTATTGGTCAAAAGTAAGTTCTGAGATGTTTCTTCTGATTTCTTGTGTGAAGAAGCTCTGGTCTCCACCATTAACTTTGAATGAAACAGAAGAAAAGGATGAAGACAACTGAAGAACAATTTGATTCGAGAAAATCGGATGACGCAACCTTGTCAAGATTATGATAGTTTTGAAGATCTGATGAGATGTGGGTGAAGGAAACTGTGCCCTGGATGCATGGGATAGATCGCCCAAAAGATAGCGGACACGAGTTCTCAACACTTAGTTTGTTTTTGAAGATTGATTGATTAAAGATTGATAGTTATGACAAGGTTTTGACACGAGATAAAAAGGACTCAAATTGATCAAACAGAAGACTAGATCGGATTCAAAAGATCAAACTCAGAAAATGGTAGAATGCTCAATAGCTACTGCTCTGTTCCTGACACAATGATATTTTTGACAGATTCTGGAACTAGGCTGGAAACATTGGATATCTTGTAATTTGACAATTTCTGACAACTTTCTCAAATTTTTCCAAACGACACTCTGCAGACTCGTACGACACTGGGTAGTCTATGAAATGACAGTTGCTAAACTCATACGACAGTTGGGTAATACTGAAATGACACTTGACAAAACTCGTATGACTTTTGACTTCTTGAAATGACTTTTGACTCCAGAAAGAACTTTACGTCAATTTTTGCAAAATTTAAAGTTTTCAGTTTTGGATTGTTTGCAAATTGTACTGTCCAGATTTTGAAGGTTATACAAGATTTGATCGTTTTTAATAGCCAAGTAGATAAATAAGCACGCAGAACAGCAAGCAAGTGATTCCAAGCACGTCTGAAAACAATGAACAAGGGAAAAAGCAACCTTGCGCATGAACAATCAAGTGACCAAATTGTGCTAATCCCTGAGAGTACTAATTGTGTATGTTCTGAAAAAGTTTTGCAATAATGCACATATACCTGAAAGTGAAAAATTGGCCTCTCTAGGGTTTTTAGTAATGGTTTGACTCTGCAACTTTTATGATTCAAAGGGGTGAACTCCAATCCCGGCGCACCAGGGTTTTGACACAGTCCGAGAACTTAATCTTCAAGAGCTGCTAGGGAGATCTGACAACCCAACAATGAACCATACCCGTGGAGATTTCTTCCACAAGGACATTTATATAGCGGCTGTCACTACCATGGCAAAAATGGCTATTACCGCTTGAGGTTCCGTCAACGCAGTTTGCCCTGTGAAGGGATTGTCTACTACGGTTAACCCTCTCTAAAGATGACTCACAATAGTATACCACAAGGGGACTTGGCTCCAGATTCAAGGTTTTGACACCTCTTCACTTTTAACCCAAACAAAGCAAGCAGATTAATCCGACACGCTAAGACAAAGTTTTGTTCCACCAAGGTCTGTGATATCAACTCCACGTGATCTATCAACCTCTCTGGGGAGAGAATGTATCAATCAATAAGAGAAGATGCACTAACCAATTTTGATTCACCAAAGCTCGTGATATCAACCCCACGTGATCTATCAACCTCTCCGGAGAGAGAATGTGTCGATCAATAAGAGAAGATGCACTAACCAAGCTGAATGTGAAATGCACTAAGTATCCTCCCTACCTACAAGGATTCTGTCGTCAAGAAGGATTTCGCTGGGAATCCAATCTTTCAAGAATCACGAATAGTGTTCATAGGGCCTAATTACTATGTGAGCACAGATATATGTTCCGAAAGTAAATCTACCAAAAGCATTCAAAAAGTAGAAAGAGGAACACTTAACGCTTAAAGCAAATATGAGATGAGTCCACAAGGTGGAACACTTAACACCTCACACAAGCTAAAAACGAGTCCCCAACTTAGAAAACAAGTGAGTTCCTAAAAGCACAAAAGGGTTGCCAAGTGGAACATTTAACGCTTCTGTCCTGTTGACCCCTCCCCTTTATGGCGCTGAGATTGCAACCACGGGGCGGAAATGAGGGGCCGGCGGATTAGCGAGTCCAATAACCCAAGATAGCAATCAAGATCAATCACAAGTATTCTAAGACTACTTAATGAATCCTTAAGGGATTACAACCTAGTATCAATTATGCAAGTGTGTAGAGATAGATAAAAGCATGAAAGGATGCACACAAGCCAGACACATAAGAGATTTATTTTAGGATCCAAATTGAAATATTATCAGCTTGAGAAGAATACCTTAGGTCCAACGCTTTGCAATCCAGAATTTAGCACACATCTGAAAGTACAAAATCAAGACCAATCAACAGCAAATTGTAAGCGTTAGAAATCAATAATCTGAAAGTATAAATCTGCAAATTATGTGTCTCTGTAGCAAAATCTCGCGCGAGGCAGAATGCGTTCCCGCGCGAGGAAACACTGTCTCGTGCGATGAAGAATGAAGTCTCGCGTGAGGAAGTACTATCTCGCGCGACAAAAATATGAAGCCTCGCACGAGGAAGTGGAGTCTCGCGCGATAAAAGATAAAGTATCGCGCGAGGAACTGTAGTCTCGCGCCAGAAAGTGATTTTTCGCGCACAAAAATGATACCAGTGAAATTTCGCGCGACACAGAAAGAAATCTCGCGCGGCGCAACTGAAATCTCGCGCGAGAATTTGTACAGAGATGTACGGAAGTACGGACAGAATGATAAAAATCGTTGTGTACAGACAACTTTGATAGAAAAAGTGCCAAAAAATTATTTTTTTTCTTTTTTGCAGGCAAAAAAGAAACAAAAAATAACGTCCTACAGAGTATACCAGGACCTTTGAAACCCTTATCCTCAAAAGATAAAAAAATTGATAGAAATGAAGGGAAACCCATTTCAGGGCCCCACGGTGGGCGCCAGAAATGTGTGTGTGAAAATTGTACCTGATCTGTAGACACAACACTCAGTAAAACATTAGAGGTTAGTGATAATCAAAATCGTGCAAAATTGAAAACTATCTAACCAAGCGATTTACTGCCTTCTAATAGGTGCGAGATTAATGTTCTCAGACTGTAATCGAGATCAGTGACCTAGACGACACCTAAATGAAGGATTTGAATGCAAATTGATCTAGATATGAGATTGAATGCAATTATTCTATTTTTTTGAATTTTCTATGCAATAAGAATGAATGAAAAACTGATATGATATGAATGCTATTGAAAACTGTTATGCTATGCTAATCTAACAATGATATGAAATATGAATGCAAAAATAAGATTGATCTCACAAAAATGTCGATTCGCAAGAGCTTTGATTCTTCAATTCCAATTCTCCAGCGTGATTGTGCAAAATATGAGATGATTTGTGAAGAGCTGAAGCCTTTAATTTATAAAAATCTAGGGCTTGGGAGGTGCATGGATAAAAGCCATAAATCACTCAAATTAACTCATCTTGATTTTTGAGTTATCTGATCATAAAAGATAGTTAATTCTCAAAATCATGCAAAAATAGCTTTTTAACTCAAATTAGAGTTTAGATCAGCTTTTTGAACTCCAAAAGGATGTTGAGTTCCAAAAAGTCAATAACTTGCATTGATTTTCTGATTTGGAGTTTAACTCTTTCTTTTGAATATGCATAATAATTAAGAATTAAATAAATAAATAAAGTGATTTATCCTCAACTCAACTGATTTTTGAAAATAAATAATTAATTTATGGGTTAATTAACTATTTTATCAAACTTTTATTAAAAATTATATTATTAAATAATGACAACATGCTTTAATTAATTAAATAAGAATTTAATCAATTAAAGATAGGAATTTTGACTTATTGTCAAAATTAAATAATACAATTAATAATAGATAGAATTAAATTTAATTACACAATTAAGTGGCAAATATTAAATCTAATTAATTAAATATGAAAATATTCAATTAATCAAATTTTTAGGATAAATGTGATTTATCGCCAAATAATCATTAAATTAAAGATAATTAAGATAATTAGGAATATTACTAGGAATATTCCCCGATGCAAAATTTAAGATAATCAATTATGATTCGATGATGTTTAGATGTGCCTTAGGTTAGGACTTTGATGTCGATTTCGTTCGAATTTGTCGATGTAGGAGGTTAATGAACTTATAGCCCATTTTTGGGGTATTACAACTGGAAGTTATTAATCTTAATAACTTGTATATATGTAAGAAGCATGTAATGCAAAGTTGTAATGTTGTAATGTGATAATTGTAAGCAATGTGAAGTTATATATTGTAATAAGAAAAGCAAGAAGACTCTGTATATGAAAGCAAAGAGCCTAGAAAGCTAAATCATAATAGGAAAGCTATTCGACAATAGCAAAAGGTTATGTACTTTACCTTTGTATTAAGATATCATTATATATTGCATGTTTGGGTAGTGTGCTCATCTTAAAAAGATCCTATTTTGTAATACCAACTCCTAACAAGGTTGAGGCTTCTAACAAGACCTAGAGTCCTTTAACCAAAACAAAGACACTATATGTATGTAATAGACTCCTAACAGGGTCAACATCCTTAACTGGATACTTTTGATTAGTGGATCAGTTGTGGGTATCATCCCCACCAGGGTTTTCCCTTGGCTAGGGTTTCCTCAAGAACAAACATGGTGTTATGAGTTCATTTTCTTTATTGCTATGCTTGTTATTCAGTTTGCTTAGTTTAATTTGTTTTACAAGATTGAAGTTAATTTTTTATATCCATAATTGGGAAAAAGTAAAAGTATGTGAAATACTAATTCACCCCCCCCCCTCTCAGTATTCCCTATTTCTAACAATTATAGTTATAATAGGTCATCCTAGTTTCTCTCCATGGATTCACCCTTCTGTTCTTAGGTGAATGACACCGGGAGTTATTGTGGCCATTTATACCACAGTTAGCACCATTGGATGTGCTCTGGTTCTCATTCCTCTTTGGGAATATCAGTCTTGGTGGGAATTTGAATGCCATAGTTTTAGATCTGCATTCATTAGCCTTGTGTCCAAACTTGTTGCATGCATAGCAGTAACCTTTGAAGCTTCCTTTGTTTCTAGTGGACACACTATTGGGATGAGACCTACATTCAAAATTCTTGTGGCCATACTTGTAAAAATTTATACACTAACTGTTAGAAGTAATTGGTTTTACTGGTCCATTTCTGCAATCGTTTGTTTTATGACCCGATTTACCACAGTGATGGCAAGAAGTTTTGAAGGTCTTATTACCTTTGAATTCCATTTATTTCTCCCTCTTTTCCATCTCACCTTTCTTGACTCCAAAGGACTCACCAGTTTCCTTGTTGCTTTGACTAGTGAACCCAAGTCCCGTGGGATCCTTGTGCTTTCTTTGAGCCCTTAGTTTCTCATCAAGCTTTTCTGATCTCTCATTGTATCTTATAAGTGTCTCATTTCTTTCTTCAATAATTTTCACCTGTTCCTTTAGTTGATACAATTCGATAGCCAATCTTTTGCATGCATCATCTTTATCATGCCAATTCTTTTGCATGTTTGCATTTTCTTGTGTAATTATCTACATGTCTTCTTGAAGTTGTAGAATAACAAGATCACTTTCCCTTACTGAGAGGGGGGGGGGGGGTGAATCAGTAAATACAATTTCTATTCCAATTAAACCTTATATATATTCTTTCTAAATTAATATAATATAATGAACACTCATAAATAGAAATTGAAATACACAGATCAACACAACATATATACGTGGAAACCCTCGGTTAGAAGGAGAAAACCATGATGGGGTAGAACCCACAATTTTACTACTGCAATAATAAAGATGTCATGTTAAAGGTTTACAAAGCACTTGCAAGAGTGCTACCCAGTAAAGGGATTTGGTAGAAGACCTGTTAGGATCTTGACCCTATTAGGAGTCACCTTGTGAAAGGACTTTCAACACCAATTAAGATGTTACCCAGTGAAGGGATGTATACAAGAACATGTTAGGGTTCATCCTGATTGAGGGATTTGAATATGCTCTTACAATTCAAATCAATAATCTATTATGACACCTTTTGTCTGATCAGATCATACTTGTTAGCCTTTTGCTTTTCTTGGTTGTTGAACCCTTCTCTGTCTTTAACTTCTCAGAAGATTCTCCTTCTTCTGCTCTGTATGCTCTCAACATTCAACAACACTTCTTGTGTATACCATGACCTGTATTTATAAGACATTATTCTTATTAAAAATACTTCTCATAGTTCTGCCAAGCTGTAAACTCACCCATAAATCATGCATGCAAAAATCTTACAAAATGATCTTGAGTTTACCTTGAAACATTCACATAGAAATAAAGCTAACTCCAGTTAAAAAGCTAACTTCAATTCCATTTATGAATGCTCCATATAACCTAGTTTTAACCGAGACAGCTCCACATAATCTAGTTACTGAGAGGGGGGGTGAATCAGTAAATATAATTTCTATTCCAATTAAACCTTATATATATTCTTTCCAAATTAATAGAATATAATCAACACTCATAAATAGAAATTGAAATACATAGGTCAATACAACATATATACGTGGAAACCCTCAGTTAGAAGGAGAAAACCATGATGAGACAGAACCCACAATTTTACTACTGCAGTAATAAAGATGTCATGTTAAAGGCTTACAAAGCACTTGCAAGAGTGATACCCGGTAAAGGGATTTGGTAGAAGATATGTTAGGATCTTAACCTTGTTAGGATCTTGACCCTGTTAGGAGTCACCTTGTGAAAGGACTTTCAACACCAATTATGATATTACCTAGTGAAGGGATTTATAAAAGAACCTGTTAGGGTTCACCCTAATTGAGGAGGATTTGAATCTGCTCTTACAATTCAAATCAATAATCTATTATGACACCCTTTGTCTAATCAGATCATACCTATTAGCCTTTTGCTTTTCTTGGTTGTTGAACCCTTCTCTATCTTTAACTTCTCAGAAGAATCTCCTTATTATGCTCTGTATGCTCTCAACATTCAACAACACTTCTTGTGTATACTATGACCTGTATTTATAAGACATTATTCTTATTAAAAATACTTCTCATAGTTCTGCCAAGCTGTAAACTAACTCATAAATCATGCATGCAAAAATCTTACAAAATGATCTTGAGTTTACCTTGAAGCATCCGCGTAGAAATAAAGCTAACTCCAATTAAAAAGCTAACTTCAATTCCAACTATGAATACTCTGTATAACCTGGTTTTAACCGAGATAGCTCCGCATAATCTGGTTTGGATTATTATGCAGTCAACTAGTATGAAACTTATACCCAGTTGGTCATACATTCATTGTGTGTCTTATAAGACCAGTTGATGAAAACACTCTCCCTATATGTCTTGTAAGACTGATTATTAAAAACACTCTGTTTGGTTCACTGGTGCATATTATCGGTGCTTCGGTGGGATTGATGTTTTCCTTTAACTTAACCAATGAAAACTTAAATATGTCAACACTTAGGTGTATCCATACTGATTTCTTTGGTACTACAATTGACATACATTTCTTGAGTTAATTAAAAATACCTAGCTCACGCGATCGTTTAAGGGTTTTATGAACACAAGTGCAAACTCTTCAATCTCCAACTACTAGTCCAAGATCGTCAATGCTCTTTGATCTCAATGTAAATGGTGAGTAATTTGACTACATCATTACCCTTATAGAAAATTTGGCACAAGTCCCAAAAACTACCCATAAAGCTGCAAGGAACCAGTACTAGCTCAAACTGATACACTTTCTCACATACATATTTAAAATAGATGCGATCTTGTCCAAGATCCCATAACATAGAAAATAAGTTATCGTCAAGCTCACATAGCTTAACTCATCCATATAGGGGCTCTGTAACTAATTGGTGTTAATCTGTCATGCTCCCCCTAAGGCATACATTTCCCATCAAAAGGATGGTGATCCAATGTACCCTAGTAATGATTCCACAAGACTCTTAGGACTCTTGTGAGTGCTCGCACTCTACACTTTATCTTTCTTAACTTCAAATTCCCTAGGTTCATTTTGTCTAACCCATTTCTCTTTGAATTCTTACTTTAGTTCTTCTAGCTCTCTATGTTCTTCACTCAGTTCCTTTTCTTTTGTGAATGGTCTAAAAGACTTATTCACTAGTCCTCTAAATCTATAATACTTCACAAGATGTCCATCATTGTTGCACTTAAAATATGTCACCTTCTTCTTAGGTTTGAATTGGCTGTAATCAATCTACAATGTACAATACTTGGAAATATGGCCAAAGTTATTGCATTTGTAACATATAATCTTTATAGGTTTGGTAATAGGTTTCTTAACCTCTTCCACTATCTTGTTACCTTTATCCTTACTATTATTAGATATATTTTCTTTCATATTATCATTTGGTTTACATGTCTCCTTATCCTCAAATTGTCTATGTTCTCTACATCTTTACTACATTCACCTTTTTCAACATTTTCCTCATTCAAGATTTTATCCTTTTGTTTCTTGAGAAAACATTCAAGTGACTGTATGTAGGTTTGCTAGACCTCATATCAAGTTTTCTACATTCTCTTATCTTGTGTCCATACAAATAGAAATTAAAACAAAAACCAGTAAACTTAGGCTTAGGAGTACCTTTTTTAGTTGGTTTCTTTGATTGATATTTAAGACTGCAATCCTTGTCATTGTCCTTGCAAGGAGGTATCTCAAGTTTTGTTATCACAACCTCAGAAGAATCTGAGTTCTTAGGTGACTCAAGATTCACCACAACTCTATCTTTCCTCTGATCAGGCTTGTCATTAAATCCTACTCCTCTCATGTCTCCAACAGACTTCTGCATGTCAATTTGTTCATCCAATTCCTTTCCGCTCTCATGAAGTTTTTCTATGCGACCTTTGGTCTGATCAAGTTCACTAGTAATGGTGATACAATATCTTTCTATCTTGTCATATATTTTGTTTTTAATATATTCAGTTCATTCTCCAATTTCTGCAATCTATCCTTTGTGTTTGATAGTTCATCTTGCAATTTTTCTTTTTCTTTTTCAACATCAAGCTTTTCATCAGGTTCAATTTTGTGACCTCCATTTCATCCTTCAAGGAGTCCTTTTCATGTCTTATCTATTCAATCTAATCTTGATTTGATAGCTCCTCAGTTTGTGCTTCCATGAGATCATCTCTCAATTTTCTCTTATGTTCAGGTTGCTTCTTTAACTTCTTGATAAAGTCACCTACCTTCCTTATCTTGTACTTTAGATCCACTATGTCTATATTAGCAATGTCCACATCTTTCAAGGCCATTTCATAATTCTTCTTCAATTTTTCCAAATCCATCTTAATCTCCCCAAATTTTCTTAAGATTTTCTTTCAGGGGTTGGATGCTCTAATACCAACTGTTAGGATTTGGTAACACTGAGAGGGGGGGTGAATCAGTGTTACAGTATTTTACTAAGTTCTCAATCTTCTTAATCTTCTTTAAGCAACATATAAATATGTAACATAGAATAAATAACCATGCAATAAAGACAAACATAGAAGAACTCATAACACCATATTTGTTTTTGAGTAAAACCTTGTTAAAGGAAAAAACCCTGGTGGGAATGGTACCCACTAAATTTTGTACATCTTGAAACCCTATTAGGATTTCTAGCCCTATTAGGATCTGATTATTACAATATAGGCAGATCCCTGTTAGGGAATGTATACAATGAGATCCATGTTAAGGTATCAACCCTGTTAAAGGTCCTAGCCCTGTTAAAGGCAAACAAACCCTGTTAGGGGTGTATAATTGGTGCAACAACATTTACAATCAATTTTTTGTCCTGAATACAAAGAGTTAACAAAGTATTCTTTGAAGAAAACCTCTTGTTCTTCTTTCTCTAGATCTCTTCTCTACCTCTTAGATGTCTTCACAGTTCACATCCATCTATATAATCTAGTTGTCACACCTTTACAAAAGTGTCTGTATACTTATACCTTGTTAGATATATATTTACAAAAGCTAGTTGGCATTGCTCTAACTCAACATCATATTAGTTAGTGTGTAATTGCACGCTTCATTAACATTCTTAGTTGGCCTTAGATCCAAGATAGTATCCAAAAATAAATTTCCAATTACTCACAAAGTCGACATCAATGATTGCTAACATGTTATGCCATGTTTACTATCTTCACATCCAATCAATTGACCATGTCTTTGATCCCTCAATAGGAACACGTGCGACCTTACACATGTATTCAATTATGACCTGCAAGCATGTAATTGAGATCACATGCCTTCATGAAGCTCATGTGAAGTTCGCTAAGCTTTTCTGTCATACTAGGTTATAGGAATAGTCTGTGGACTTAGATTTTATCCTTCATCAATTGCATTCAAACATATTCATGATATCCAATATGTGCGATCATAAAATTGTTAAATTTTTCTATAAATGACAACATTCCATATATGTGCATGTGTGTACATGTGCATATGTGTGCATGTGTTGACCAATTGCCAACACCAAGACCTTGGAGTTATCCCCTAAACCCTCCCCCTAGGGACTTGAGATCATAAGGAGCATTTTTTTTACAAGGAATGTCTGCATATATGCTTTCAAATAGGATCAAATTCACATATAGTTCTCCTCACAAGGACTCCCAAAGGTTGCATACATACATGTTCCCCATAATCAAGGTTTTATTATATTTCCCCTTAGTTAATAACACTTAAATAGTTGTTGGAAAATCAAAACCAAGTTCACTATTTAGCAATGAATACTATAAAACTTCCATTAAAAAAAATCAAGGTCTTGAATCAAATTACATCCATTAATATTCATAAATAAGCTTGAATGTCCCTAGATTTTTCTTATACTCAAGGGGTCAACAGATTTTTTATTGTCATATAAAGCCTTTACCTCGATACTCATGTCATTTTAGAATTTCATAGCATGTCTTACTACTGCATTAAGCAACGTAGAAAAAAATATATTAAAGAAAATTATTATGTCTATTACTTCAACAATATAATTTTTGAAAAGATCCATAATTACATGCACCTTGATATCTTCTCAACACAATGCTACATCTAATATTTCCAATATAATGTGTATCTAAAATCTCATAGATTTTTTGAATTAAAAGCCACATTGATATCAACCCTACAAAAGATGAGTGGTAGTTATTTGACATTAACATTATTTCTACAAAAATGCATCATAGCTTCTAAATAGTATTTCACTTAATGCCAATCCAGCGAGGAACTCTTGACAAAATGAAAGCAATTTAAATTTCAAGATAGACATTATGATCTAGACAATTTTGTCACCCATGAACTAATAAACATTTTAATTACACAAGCTTGTTATGCCACTAACAATTGTAACCCTTTAGGAAACTTTCAAATTGTCTAAAATGAAGTATCAAACACTTTATTCTACAATTACTAAGTTACATCAAACTCATTAATAAAAATGCTACATTGATAAGAATATCAAACATGTGTTTCTTTATCCCTATCACATTGAGCGTATTTAGAAATTCTTAAATTTCTCACTAAAGTATGCAAATTTAATAAATCTACACATAATTTTTCATAACCAACAAAGATAAATCTTTCTATCCCACTGTTTGGTGGTCTATTGGTTCGTTGTTCCTTTTGTTGTACCGTTCCAGTCCCTTAGACCCTTGTTGGTCTCTTGTTGGACATTAATAAATTTATCTTATCTTATCTTATCTATCTACTTTGATTTAAACCTGAAAATGATAATATCAAGTACTGTTTTATTAATAATGCACATTGATATAAGATTCTAACAGCCCTTATAAATATAAATTCAAAACTATGAAATATAATAAATACATTCACAAATATAACTAGAGAAATCCAACCCAAAAACACATGATCAATAATTTGGAGAGATAATGCTTTTAAGTCACAATCAAACTAGACAACATGCAAAGTTTCCTTGCATTCTTTTTCAATTCACCCTATAAATATATATTCAAAATGTGAAAATATGAAGAATTTTTTTCATTCATTTTACATATTGTGCCTATGGGTTTATATCTCATGATAAGCTCCCAATAAACTGGACCTTACAAATTGACCTATATGCAAATACAAGAAAAATCCTTCATTCTCTACTTATGAGAAAACAATACTTGAAAACCATTCCGTTTTCTGAAAAGCAAACCACATTTTTTACCATAAAATATGGTCCTAGGTTCTAGTCTTACATGTCATACATAGGACAAGAAGCTTCCTTTTTATCGCTTGGATTTCTAAGTTAAACATGTGTTGCACTTTCAAACAACATAATTGTAGTGAAATCCAAGAAAATAAAGAACACTCATGGCATATATGCAGCTCTATATTTCCAAGAAAAACATATTGCTCCATTTTTGGGGGGGTTTGCAAGAAGCAAATTGCCTTTTGCAATTGAATAAAAATCACTAAACTAATAACAGTGAAATTTATTTTGCGTTTTCCAAAAGCAATCTAACAACTTATTGTACTTTCATACGACTGAAATCACAATAAAAGCTAGGTGAATGGCATAAATAACATGGCATTAACAAAAGTTAAACTGAAGAAAGAAAGGACAAGGAGCATTCACAGTCTCTCAGAAACTCAAAAAGAAAGTGGCATTCACAATCTCTTTCTGTACCTTCCAAAACCTCCCTCTGTTCTTTATGACATATTTGATCTCTCCTTAAGATGGTGTTCATAAACTTTTCAGAAGCTCTTATTTGATGCAGGCAGGGAGAACGTTGGCAACAACTGGAGAATAGAAATGATGCCTCTGAAAATGTGTTCTACTATTTTATTTTATCCTTAATTTTCAATTGTGTGAGATGTGACATATATTTAGAACTTATGTAGTGTAGAAAAGAGATCTATTTCAATTTTGTATAAGACTATTTGTCAAATAAATAAAAACAATTTTTGTATAAGAACATTTACCAAAATTTTTGCATGTTATATCTTTATTCAAATTATATTTATGATGAATATTTTACATTTTAAGATTAAACCATACCTTGTTAGTTCTTTCTTGTCAGACCAATGTCAAATTCTTGAATATGAATTAAGAAAAGATACATTCTTTTGCATGACATAATAAAATGTGTCCTAATGTAAGGATCTTTTCCATCTCTTTTAGAAACAATTACTGAAGTCTAATTAGAAGTGCATGTGCTTCTCCTCTACTGTTGATTGAAGATCAAAAAGAAATCCTTGACAACAATGAATAAAATATAAACATAGCTTTGAAAATTTATGGAATTACAAAAAAGGAAAATCATATTTGTAATAGTCATCTATTTAATCAATTCAAGAATGGATAGAAAATGATTATATGATATTATTATTGATATCCATTCTATCAGAAATATGGGCAAAGAATTGAGGAGAGAAAAGGAAAATTCATATTTGTGATGCTACTAATCAATCTATTCAAAAATGAAAAGCAAATAATTATAATCCACTCATGGGAGTTCAATGATGGGACAATATCATATCACATGCATTCATATTGGGGGGTGAAAGTTTATATAGGAAAAGGGGTGTGGAGTACTGAGTGGGTGGGTATTAGAAGGAGGTGACAAAAAATGAATTTGGGACGATATTTTTTGAAAATAGAATATTCTTTAGTATGTCATAAATGTACGTACTATGATCTATGATCCAGATTCACTAAGTGAAGCCCCCTTATATCTAATTTATTAGAAATATAAACAAAGATTTGATAAAAGTTATACATAAAATTTTCCACACATTACACTTCTATTTTCTTATTTTCATTCAATAATCTATTATATAAAACTTTACTTAAGGAAAGTTGAATTATTTTAACAGCTCAGTACAAACAAACATCCTTACTACTATTATACTATTTAACTAACTATAACCAATATTATACTACCCTATTTAACAAACTATAACAACAAACCTATGATGCAGTATTCCTAGAATCCTAACACATTTCATATCAAAATGAATTAACTCATCTCTCCATCTTATCCATCTGATCCTCCATTCTGATGACACCATCCTTCCACTTGTCCCTCTCCATCCTGAACCCCTCCTCCAATTCCACTGCACTCTTATCCAACTCCTCAATCATCTTATCCATCTCACCACTCATTTTCATCAGTGTAGCCTGCAGGGTCATTGACACCTCCTTACTCTTTTCCTTCATCATCCTTATTTCCTCCTCCATCTTCATCTTCCACTCACTCTTTTCCCTCAACATCCTCACTTCCTTATCCATCTTGGCACACTTCTTCTTCCTCCCCTGCAACTCATCCCTTTCAATCTCCTTCCTCTGTTTCCCATTCTTAATGTTGCCCATTTTCAATTCATTCTCCTTCCTCTGTTTCCCATTCTTACTGTTGCCCATTTCAAATTCATTCTCCTTCTTCTGTTTCCCATTCTTAATGTTCCCCATTTTAAATTCATTCTCCTTCCTCTGTTTCCCATTCTTAATGTTGCCCATTTCAAATTCATTCTCCCTTTTCTCACGCAAGCTTTTGTTACACTTCTTCATCATCTTCCTCCTGTTTTTCTCATTTCCCATCTTCCCAACAGCTTCAAATTCTAATTTGCTTCAAGAAACAAATCCCTGTACTGCGAGAACATGTAAAAATATATAGATATTGTTGCTTTTCTCAGCCCTCGGAAATGCATATTAATTTCCTAAATTCAGCTGTCAGAAAAGCTCACCTAACTGCTAAACTTGGGAGGTTTGAGGACAGACACTGACATGCAATTTCAGAAATGCACATCCCAATTAGAATATTTGCTTTTGTAAAAATCTTGATAAAATTTCTGCTGTTGGTCGAAGTTAGAATGACTATGCACACAACGCTTTTTATGCCAAATAAGGAGGAGGCTAACAAGGGCTGCGTTTAGCAGTAAACAATTCCTCCTCTCTATTCATTTTTTAATTTTTATTGCTGGCATTTCGTAAGGTGTTGTTATCTTTTAGGCTCAATGTTATAATGAAAATATCGAATGAAAGAAATAGAAGTTTGCTTCAAATTTTTTGAAGAGAAACAAGTGATACAAGTTTGCAGCAATGACTGCTCAAATTTGATGGGAAGATTTTAGTAAGTAATTGTTGCTCATGAAAATGAGGCACATAATTTCAAAGTAGTGTAAATGTTGTTATGGCTCATTTTTAACATTTTGTATATTGAAATTGAGGTGTCACAATTTTTTAAATAAGGTTGAAAATTGTTAAATAGTAAAAGAATATGTAATCTTAGTTTATTGAGATCTTTTTATTTAAAGTTATGTTTATAATCATTAATGGAATTCTTTTAGATCAGCCATTTCATCCATGAGGTAGTTCTCATAAAATAAAATATGATTCTCAACACATTTCATATTTATGTATAACAATGAGGTATGCCTTATTGACTAGTGGCATACTATCCTTTTCCTTATGTTGTTCTCTGTTCCTATATGTATTTAAGTCATTTTTTTAGTAGTAAAACATGTATAAGAATGAGCTCCAAAAAAGCTCAAAGATATATCCAAGAAAAATATGAGAGGATCCACATATCTCTATCCAACAATTATATATCATCATAGTACATAATGAAATATGTGGGATACACCTCATAAAGGCAACTAGAATATGCAGAAGGTAATGAACCGTCATGAAACATGAGTCATCATCTTCCTTGCATTAATATAAAGACTATGCTCATCATTAAACATATCATTAATATGTTATGACCCACAAAATAGGATGGACAAACTAGCAACCTCATATGAACATGAAAAAGATGCAATTTATCATGATAACATGTCATCAACTTTGTATCCTCAAAATGAATTAGGATGAGAAATTAACATGAAAACATAGGGTTTCCATTTTGTTTTTGTTGAAAATTTTAAGGCATTGATTAGATAGTGAGACCAATTTATGTAATTCAAGTCCAAGAAGAGGAAACATGGATATGAACAAAAGAATGTTTGAACACAAGTGTAGTTGATAGATGCAAGGTCCCATTCTAATTAGATATTAAGTTAAATGATTGCATTTTGTCCAACAAAGGGATTAGACAACAATACTGACTGAAAAACACCATAAGAATCTCAACAATGTATTTGTTAGAGAGTGAACTTGAGCCTCCACAATCCCAAAGGTAGCAAGTACATAAATAGAAAGTATAGCCACCTCTTTCTACCATGCCATGGAAATGCACCCCAAACATGAATGTGTATGACCTAAAAGTTGAAAATCCTAATTATGTTCGACATGGGAGGAGAGACTTACCTAATCGAAGAGGAAGGTCCTAACAAAGCTTGCCAAGGGAGAATATGTATATAGAAAACTAGGCAAAATAAATCATACAAAATGAAAAGAAACACATTGAATAAATGTCACATAACATGTATGAAAGTCATTTATTTTCTAAAACATATCTTCTATTCTCTTTTCCCAAACATTGACTATTTAACACAGGAAAGTAATGTTTAATTACTTCAATTTTTCATACAAGGTGTGCTGATCCTAAATTTTTCATGTAGGAAGCTAAAAACCTTATGAGAAGCTCTAAATATGTGGGACATAATACATCATGTAGAGAAACCTTTCGGATTTTGAAGTTGTCTCTCCGTACCTATTATTTTTGGAAAAAGGGGATAGAATAAAAAACATAGAAAAATTTAAACTAAGATGATGCACCAAAGCTTTAAAAACCCTTTGAATTTTCCATCAGAAATAATAGGAACAAGCAACCCCAGAAGATTGAGCATAGAATGTCACAAACTCTTCATTGTTGGAAACAAAATACAATGTAAAAGTTAGAAAAACATAAAGAAATTTTTTTACATCTATGTGTGAGAAGCACGTGTTAAGGCCCACAAGAGTTATTCCTATTATCTCACTAAAATAGTTATTTTTTTATGAATTTCGCTCACCAAATGACATAGTATAACAACAAATCATAAATTATTACACATGATTTAAATAATATAAAACATGATTCAACAACATGTGCATCTGTGATAAAATTATGAAAGTCAAATTGCTATGTTCATTTAAAAATGACACAGAGCTTTAAATCATTCACAAAATTGAAGTGAACACACAACAAAGATAAACTAGGCACAATCTAATATGTTTCTTCTATTGATTAACTAAACACAAAGCTAAGGTCTAACAATGAAACTATAACTATTGTAAGTGTTCTTCTCTTTCAAAAGTGGCGAACAAAAAAACTTGAAAAACTCTCTTATCATAAGATGGTCGCAGGCTTATATAGAAAAATTTCCCTCTAAACAAAAAAGATTATTACAATTGAAAAGACTTCTACATATTTACGTTGTGTAGATCTCATGATGGCAGTTTTTACAAATGTCTCGACATATCAATGATTTACATTAATGGTCTTCTCTCACGTGTGTGACTTGAATGCCAATTGTGCATTTTTCAACTTCCTCTCCATCATGAGGAAATAAATTTCCAATTCCACTTGCAATGCTTGTTTAGTTTTGGCATGTGGATGTGACTTATTTTTGGGTCAAATCTGTCTTGAGATTCTCTAATAGATAATAGGTGGTGTTTTTCCTTAAAGGTGTGGGTCCTACAGTTCCTTTGATTGATGTGACTATAATTTTGGACACACATTGCATAGGCGGGAGTTCATTGGAGATTTCTGTTTGACGTTGGGTTGAGGATGTGTGGTGATAACACATGACGTGCACTAGTACGATCTATTAAATTTTCTTTCCTTTCAACCTTCAAAACCTTTGTGGCATTGATACGTGACACCCTCTACAATAAGAGTTGTTGAAAAGTAAAAGCCTTTGAAGAAAAAGAGCTTGCAGATTTGGTAGGAATCACATTGCTTTGGCACTTGGTGATCCCAACTTGCTAGGGGTATAGCTTTCATCTTGGTTCTTGGAATTTTAAATAGCTTACACTATTGGAAAGGTCTTCAAAAGATATAATTTTAGTCCTTTAACACAATACCTTTGACAAATCAAGTTAAGAACCGACGATAGTTTCAACCCCGAGTTCCGCTCTGAAGACTCTGCAATTACAAACTAATAAAACATAGAAAAATACAAAAAAAATGGATTTTTAATTTTTCTCATCTCTTCTTACACCATCACTTCTATAGTGCCTTAGATCTCCTTCATGTTGATCTGAATGAAGGTTGTGGTAGATAAAATCTACAAGGTGGATTTAGAAAAATTCTTTTTTGTAATATAAACATTCCAAAACATTAATTGTCTTCCTACAAAATCACATAACAAATATTCTAGAAAATAATTTTCCATGAGAGAAAATGAAAAAGTATGATCATTATAGAATCTCAAAAAATAGGGAAACTTAAAAAAAATAGGGAATCCCAACAAAATAGGGAATCCCAAAAATGAGGAAATCCTTAAAAAGTAAGGGATCTTGAAAAATATTGAATCCCCAAAAAATAGGGAAAGCAAAAAAGGGTGATTTTTAAAAATAGAAATAAAAATCATAAAGTTAATTTTTGTAACTTATTATATAATAAATTTTCATGGGATCATATTAGGTGTCATTTAATAGTTTGTATCTTGCATTTAATATTTGTAGTAGGGTAGTTATATCTACTCTATCCAAACTTTATTTCACTTTGGTTTTGTTTGTAATATATTGGGTGGTAAGTGCCTATATAAGAAAGGATTATGAGAATTTGTAAAGGGATGACTTGGTAAGAAATTGTAAGGATCACATCCTCAATAAATTGTAAGGATCTCATCCTCAAGCATTTGAGAGAATTGTAAGCATGCTTAAACATTTGGAAGAATTTGGAAGAAAGTATTTTTGAGCACTATGAATCTATGATTTGTGAAACATTGTTGTTCTCTCTTTGTCTCTATGTTGTTATGTTTTTGTGTATGAGTTTGTAAGGCTGGTATGACCGTTAATCAAGTTGTATCAAATAAAAAGGTCTTGAGTGTGTGAATAGATTTTTGAACATGAGACAGTTTATAACGGGACTACAATGCGTATTTGAGAGATAAGTGAGGAAAATGCCTCCATAAAGAAACCGCAGTGGAAAAATCACTAGTGTGACAAAAGAGGATTTTAGAGCCCTCCAAAGATAAGCACAAACACTACAAGAAGAGTTTCATAGAGGAGTTAATATTAGGGCTAGAGATGAAAGTGAGGATGAATATGAAGAAGAAGGATAGATTGAAGAAGAGAAAGAAGTGGCCAGAAATCATGATGAGGGTAAGTTTTTTAGGTCCATTTCCAAGTTTAGAAAAAGGCCAAAGATTGATGTTTCCACATTTTCTAAAAATATTAATCTTGAAGAGTTGATTGATTAGATCAATGATATGGAAGGGTATTTTGAGTATGAAGAAGTAGAAGATCCTGAGAGGGTTATGTTGATCCAAATTTTGTCGTGTTATGTCCTGGTTCTGGTTTTAGTTAAGTTCTACCCATCATCATGATTGAGGTTGGAGGGATAATTATTGTGTTTGATCGCCTCCTTGAGATTCCTTTTAAAGAAGTTGTCCATAGACACTATTGGAGTGTCCTCTAAGTAGATAGGGTACTTAGTGGACATGGAATTCTTGACTAAGGCTGATTTAAGAAGACACTCTTGTTTGATATACACGTCATGCTCTTTAATTTTGGTGTGAAAGGAGTGGTCGATTTCACCTATGTAGGGGGTGCCACAAGAATATAGAACCTTATACACCCCTGACTCTAGAAAGACATCCCTAGAGTCTTTAACATGAGGAATATAATTCCTTAAGGCGGACAAGGGTTTGAAGGCCACTTGAACACCTTTTTAAACCAAAACCTTAGAGATCTTGTGGGAGATTCCTTCTACATAGGGAAGGGAAATAATTGTAGAAGCCTCGAGGAGAGTGTTAGAATAACTTAGAGGGGGGTGAATCTGTTAGATCAATTATCCTATAGTCCCAAATACAAAGATTTAACACTTTAAACAATTTCAACAAATTCTACAACTCGCTAACATAAACTATTAAACTATTTGTGCCTTTTACCGATTACCAGTTAACTAACTCATAGTGATTACCAACCAAATCAAATATGCAGTATGTAAAGTATGACAATAAAATAATCATCACAAAAACTCATAACATAATGATTTAACGTGGAAACCTTGTTAAGTGAAAACCACCTGGGACCAGTAACCCAAAATAATTTTCACTCTTTTGAAGTGAGCTCGATGAAGAGCCAACCCTATTAAAGGTTACAAACACACTGTTAGGTGTGACCTTGTTAGAGGATTTAAGACTAACAATTATCTTTCGACTAGCATTCACTATGAGGTCAATTAGATAACAATGTACATTCCTTGAATGACATAGGGGCATAACATAAGATGGTTAAGTCCACTCGGTTAAGAGATTTTTATGTATCAATGGTTAAATTGAAATAGTAGTTGATCTGATTACAATACAACTCAATTTGTAGATGTTCAGATCTATTCTAATCCCATAAAAATCCTCTGATCAATATATCAATTCACTTCCTCAACTTACTTTTACTCGGTAATAGCTCTCTAACGCTCGGTATTGTTCTACAGTTCGGTTCTTCTTCAACCAGTTTGATCAGACATGCATGAAACTATGTTCACATGAAATCTCTACAGTCTTCTTTTCTTCTAGTATGTTTCAATAAAGAAACTCATATCTCTTATATAGATAGATAAATCATTTTCATATCAACCATCAGATTTTGCCTCTTATTCTCCTTTGTTGATTTTGCCTCTTAAACCTTTCTCGGCAGATGTGTCAATAACAAGTTTCAATTCCATCCTTTAGATCTTCTCCGAATTTTGTTAGTCGTGGATCTCATAACAAACTTTATACTTAATCTCGAAATCATAACAATTTCCAACTCATCAATTTATGTTGACTAAACTTAAGCATTTAATACTTTCATCCATACTCGGTTAACAAAGAAATGCGTCGGCAAACACAAGCTTGGTTAATACTATCACTCGGTATACACTACACTGGCTCAGTGCATACTGAAATACTTCATTTACCGACCACATTGCCTTGTACATTTTTCTTCCTCCTTCATAATAGATTAATGCAACATAATCAAGTCAACAATATGAAGTCATAGACTCATCAATAAGTTACCCAAAGTATTCCTTATCCTCATCTGTCATATCCATCTTTCTCCATGTAGATATCTCAGTTCTTCATATTTTCTCTCCTCTTTACAAATGTTTAGATGTTTGCAACCAACATGATAAGTACTGTCAAAACTAGTTGACATCAATGACAACATAATGACTAATTTAATTATCTTACATATCATTTCAGTAACTCGGTGATCTCTAATCATTGATCTTCAAGTCATTCAGGTATTCAATTAGTTGTAGTTCATTAGAGAGAGGGTGGGGGATTGGACACAAAATGAAAGAAGTATCTAGCTTGGTAAGATTCTCTAGAGATTTTGTTGTATGAATAACCATTCCACTTGAAAACTTGTCGAATATGGGTGAGCTCTTGGTCCAAGTTATCTTTGTCACAAATCTAAAAGAATCTCAAAGAAAAAGTTTTAAGGATACCAACTTTTTCTCTAGGGTGGTGGTGAGAAGAAGAATGAAGATAATGAATAGTGTGGGTGGCATTGTGAAACACCTAACAACCAAGGGAGCCATTTGATTTCTTGAGGATCAAGACACCAAGAAATGGTAAACGACTACCAAATTCCATCTCTTTGGTGAAGGAGATGCAAGGAACCAGATTGTTGAGGTGAGAATGGAACTCTTCCAACCTATCTAGACCATGAGGCCAACAAAAATTAGTGTCATCTATATACTACTTCCACCACTTAGGTTTGAGGCGAGAAGAATGTAAAATGATATGCTCAAATTGTTCCATATACAAGTTTGTAATCATGGGTGAAAGGGGGGAACCCATGGCCACACCATCGAATTTCTCTTGTAAATGAAACCTTGGAAGGAGAAGAATGTGGATTGTAAGAAAAAATCCACTAAAGAGTCAACCTCAACATTAACCTTGCGCTTGATGATATCGATGGAATCAAGAATGGGAACCTTGGTGAAGAGGGAAACAACATCAAAGCTAACCAATATGTCATTATTTTTACATTTAGTGTCCATAATAAACTAAACAAAATGGTTAGAATCTTTGATGTAAGAGATAAAATTTCCCACAATAGGGGATAGTAATTTGGCAAGAAAGAAGGCCAACTTGTAAATAGGGGAACCAATGGTGTCTATAATAGTTCTTAATGAAATATTGGCTTTGTGGATCTTAAGGATCCCATAAATATGATGGGTTAACTCATTAGTGTGTAAAAGGTGCTTCTTGGTGGCATCATCAAAGGAAGAGCCAAAAATAGCCGCTTTGACCTTCTTCATGATTTTGGCACAATGGTTACAAGAAATGACCCTATAACTACTGATATATGAGAGAAGGTTAAGAATTTTAGCAATGTAGTCAAATATGTCTATAATAACCATGACATTTCATTTAGCCACTTTAGATATTATGAGATCATTATAATATCCAATGAAGATAGTGATAATCAATGAAGAGTACAATGAACAACAATAAGACATAAATCTACAACCCCACCAATGTAGGAGTTTTCATTTCAATTAATAGAAGGTTGGGTTCCATCATTTAACTGCATTAGACAACAATATTTGTTTAAACATAGTGCATGGAAAGTCAGATCTAAACAAGAAAAACATATTATTTGATGATCAACATATCTATAATGAAAAGTAACAGTTGTTTTTTTAAAGAGAAACATCTCACATGTATGATTAACTATTTGTATGAGGGGAATGACATTTCCTTGTATAAAAGAGAGTAATGACTATTAATGCGAGAGATCATTTACTATGAAAATGGAAATAACAATTAAGGAAAAGTATCATTAATGTTAATAATGGGATAATATGAGCACAAAAAGGACCAAAAATATAATGAATATGTTCCAAACAATACAAGAATAACATATATCATCAGGCCATAATGCAAAAATAGAGATAATCAATATACGTAGAAACATTTTCTTTATTGGGACAACAAAATAGTGGATCTCATTATTAAAGGGATAGTCTATAGTGAAAAGATCAATGTGATATATATGAATAAAGAGACGCATGAATAGTGATAAGAAAATATGTCATAATAGGATCATGAGTGTTTAATAGAAGTAAAAATTATATAGCATTTCAGTGCAACTTGAGTAGAAGATAAAGTTCATGAAACAATGAGGTCACTATCATGATGTGAACTGTGACTCCATTGTGTCCACGATGACTTTTTTAGGATATAAAATGATCATAAAATCTTATCAAGGAAACATAATATCAAATCATAGTGATCCATACATTGATTGAAATAGTGGCCTTCACCATGAATGACAAAGAACATTAGTGTTGCAGGGTAAGGTTTTTAATAATAGTAATGATTCAAAACAAAGTTTTCCTTCATGTTTTAGAGATGAAAATACCTTTAATGTCCTTGATAAGACACATTCATCTATTCATATGATGACCATTTTACTGTCCATAAAGATATTTTCTCATTTTTGAAGGATTTCTACACTATTCTTCAAAAAGATCATATGTTGTTATGAAGAGATTGACTATTCGTGAATGACATTAAGACAAAGGTGTTGTAAGAAGCCTAGGGTTATGAACAAAAATCAAAAGAACAAATGCATGACCTTTAGATGGTATGAACAACAAATTATGACAAAATTTGAAGATACACAAGTCTACAAAATGTAATCAAAAGTATCAATGAAGGTATTAAAAAGAAATAAATAGGAACAACCATCAAGAAGAGTAAAAAAGACAATAAAAGATTTCACAACATGCAAAAGGTATAAAAAATCCTTATAGTACTTGTAACAATGGATGCAATCTACATAAAAAAACAAAACTCCAAAAAACCTTATGAAAACTCCAGAATGGCGACGTTTCCATAGTAGCATGGAAGAGCAAAAAATGAATGCAATATTGAAATGAATTTCTACTATTATGTGATCGGGGTTTTATTTTATCCTAAAAGTGGCCACAACATTTATGCATTATTTCCCTTTTTTAAAGATTTTTTTCTTCAAACTAATACCCATGTTGGAGTATTATATTTCTGCTTTTATTTTTGAATCAATTTAAAATGTAAAAATATTGCTAAAGTGATGAAATATAAGCCACTTTAGTAAATTTGGCAAATGGTGCAGAGTAAATAGTATTTATTTTTGAGTCAAAGGGGTATAGTTGAAGAGTTATGACAAAGTGCCAAGTATACAAGAGAGGTTGGAGAAGTTTTCAAGAAGGTGGAGAGAATAAAGGGGCTATTTTAAACCAGTCTAGAGGGAGTTTAATATATTTTTAAAATGTCTTTATGGTAATAAAAGTGAAGGCTTGACCTTTTCTTCATCTTTAATCAATTTTTGGAGTTGTTTAGGGGGCTGAAAAACATGTTTTTTTAATTGTGCTCGACCAAGGAGTTGAATGTTCCTATCTTTGTGCAACTACTTGGGAAAAAACATAAGTAAATTCAAAAAAAAATGGAGGGAGTTCTTGATTCATTCTGATGTTGTATTCTAGCCTTTTTGGGTTCTTTTAGCAAAGAATATCATCTTGTAACTCATTTTACAAACATGCTCTAGTAGTAGACATTTGGATCAATAAATTTAAGCCAGTTTGCCTTCTCATATTTTGTCATATTATTTGTGTTTCATTATTAGCACCTCCATGCAAAAATATATGTATGTTTGCAGGTTGTAAGTTGTGTTAGGGATGCAAATAATTTCAAGTTGTGAATAAATTACATGAACTTCCTGCTAGGATTGTGAGTATCATAACCTTCTTATTAAATGTTGATGCAAAAGCATATGAATAACTGAAGTTGTGCATATGAAAGATTTGTTTTTAGTCAAACTGTATGTAAACTCAGTTGTGCAAGGCTTAGATAATAATTTTGGTGGATCACCTTTAGGAAATAGTTTTCATTTTCATGTTTTTCCTTCTTACCCTTTCCCAGTAAAAGCATTAGTTTAGTTAGTTTTAGGTGAACAACATAAGAGCTAGCTTACTCTAGAGGTTAGCTTCCATTATTTGAGTCCATAAATAGGGATTCTTTCCAATTTTTTACCAATAGGATGAGTTTACTTAGAAAGGGTGCACTATTTAGGTGATAGGACCTACTGAGCTTGTACCAACCGACTGTTAGTTCTTCCACGTAATAGATATTAGAGGCTAGTTATTCTTGTTTTATTGGAATATCCCAATTGGAGGCCACTTTTGTGGTGAGCTACCTTAGGGGAAATTTTTGGTTGCTTCTTCATTAGTTTCTAGATTTGCATCATTGTTGTAATCTCTTATATGATCTATGTTAAAAATGCACTATCATAAAGTGCTACATAAATTAATTGTACTTTATCATTGATGCTTGATTTTATGCAATCCTTTTATATTCAGTTGGTTAGGATCTATCTTATAAGACATGGTACATGTCTCAAGTTGAGAATGTATATAGTTTGAGTATTGAGTTGATGCTCATACAATTGTCTCCATGTTTGATCTTCATTATATTGTAGTGAGAGATTCAATATTAGCACTTCATCGTCAGTAGTACCTAGTTTCATGACTCTTTGACATTCTTGGTACGACATTGGCTCTAATTATTCCCAAGGGGAGGAATGTTGTTATTGATACCTAAGTTTTGTTGTCTATTAGTGTCTTACACTTAGTCATTTTCTAGGAAATTTTGGTCGGTCATCACTACGACCGAGCCATCTAGTAAAGGTTGAGTTATGTCTAGACTTGTATTTTGTACAGTTATTGAGCAGTAGTTACTATCGAGCAGGTCAGAGGTTACCTAGTACTTCAGTAATAGTTAAGCAGCTTATGCCAAGTTATGTAGATATATCAGTTTTGAGCACCAACATATGAAGAACAATTAATGCTGAGTGTCAGAGACTTCACATGCCGAGCAAGCCAGATTTGATATATGTGTTTATTATTCCTTAGATTTGTAATCATTAATCCCTATGTAATCTATATAGCCAATCAGATTTAGGGAATGCTTAAGTGGCATAAATAGAGAATCTAGATCATTGATCTTGATCTAGGAGGATATTTTGTTGTCTGTATGAGATGAGATTTGAACCCTAAAATGATGTGTATGAGTGTGAGAGAGTATGGGAAGAGTATGAAGGATCTCATATACAAAACATAGAAGCATTTTTGATATAGGCAGAGATTAGTAAAAGTGACCAAGCAAGGCAATGAAGGAAATAAGAAAGATATATTTTATTGAGGAGATCAAACAAGTATTGGAAGGAGAAGATCTGTTATCAAAACCACTGTGTAAACCAAAGGATCAGGTACTAAGTCATTCTAATAGGTGAATCAAGGAAAATCTCTTTACAGAGTGGTCCTAACATTTCTAAGTAAATCTCTTTATCGAGTGCTTACTTTGTTGTAAGTTTAAATCCTTTTACCAAGGTATATTGAATAAGTCTGTAAGCTCTCAGCAGGACAAACCCCTCACAAGGTAGATCATTAGTTTATGATCAAATATTTGTAGCCCTAATAGGAAAACTTTAATACTACAGTAGTGAAGATTTATGGGTGTCATCCCCACCCTAGTTTTACCTTTCAAGGGTTTCTGGGTAACCAAAATCTTTGTGTTATGTTTCAATTTCATGGATGAAGATTAGAATGTTAGATTTATTTCAGTATTAAATTTGATGTTTATGTTATGCAAGTGAATTTATGTCAAAATGGAGTTAATAGTTGATATCTGATTCACCCCCCCTCTTAGTATCTCACTTTCCCATAATAGATTTCAAACAATTGGTATCAGAGCTAAGTCTCTTAAAGAAGTCTAATCACTTGTGAGTTAAGGTCTTGGAGATGGAGGTTTATAAGTTGGGAAAGATCATAGAGAATTATAAGATTGACATTCAGCTTGCACTACATTAGCTTGAAGTAGCCAGAGGTGAATTGAAGAAATCCTTAAGCAGAAGGAGAGAATTGGCAATTCAATAGAATGAAACTCAATATCAAGAAGAGGATACTAGAGGTCTATTTGACAATGGTATTTCTACTGAAAGTGACAAGGCTATAACTAAACTACTGGAGAAAAACAACCTACTGAGTGAAGACATCATAAATCTGAAGAGAGAACAAGAAATACAATCAGTAAGATTTTGTGAAGTAACCAAACAGAAAAAGAAAGCCAAAGAAGACAAAAGACAAATGTCTATAAGACTTGATGAAAGGACATGTGACATGAAAAGGCTAACAAAAAATCAATTGGACATGGTGAGTCAACTATTACTTGCTAATCAAGGGTTAAGCAGGAAAGATGTGGAGATCACAAATTTGAGATCAGAAAATAACCAACTGAAGAATGAACTAAGATCTGAAAAAGAACTCAATGAGAGGTTGAACAAGCCTAATGAAGCTATGAGATACTTTGAAGAACTGTAAAGGTCACCTAGAAGATCCAGTGATACTTCTAGACTTGGACATGATGAGCACTTATCATCCACTGAAGAAGGAGAATCATCAAAGAGTGGAGAACAGAGAAATGCAAAGTCAAAGAACAAGAAACCCACATGCCATCATTTTGGAAAGCTAGGACACACAACAAACATCTATAGAAGCAAAAATGGTAAGTCCAATCCTAAACAAAAGTTCAATGGAAATTATTTTAATTGTAAGAAACATGGTCATTAGGCACATGAATGTAGATCAAAGGTCATTAAACCACCTACCTCACCTAGATTTCAAGGAAATTGTTTTAACTATCAAAAATATGGTCATAGAGCACAAGAGTGTAGATCCAAAGCCAAGTATACATCCAATAAGAAGACTAAAGTACCTAGGAAAGGTAACACATACAATTGGGACTACAATACATGGTATATTTGTCATTGTTGTGGAAAATATGGTCATATTGGAGAAAACTATTTGAAGACGCATTTTAGAGGCAAATCCAAGAGTTGGATGAGTGGAAGTATGGTCTGTTACAAATGCAACAAAATTGGTCACATAAAAAGAGATTGCATAGCACATATACCGAGCAATGAACAAGTCAAGAATGAAGAGACTATTGAATAGATAAGAAACCAAATGAATAAGACATGGAGAAAGAAAGAGGAAGAAAATAGTAGTGGATCATCCAATCCAACGGATTAGGTGATCACACTACTTCAAACTAAGAAAAAAGGTATGTGAGGAACTAAATCTTACAATGATTTATTTTACAATAGTTCCTAACATTTGATAGGTTAAAGTCTGTATCTTCATAAATTAAGATGCATTAGGACAGGTTTGAGAAAGAAAGCATATTGTATATTTGATGTCGAGCATCACTATTTAAGTTCATAGTGACCGAGTCACTAGTGCATGCCGAGCTTGTGTGATAGTTGAGATATAATATGTACCGAGCTGAAATTGAATGGTAGTATTGACTAAGCTCATGTTTACCAAGTTAACACAAGAAGGCCGAGACAACTGTATACACCTACTCAATGTAGGGATCATTTAATGAAGCCCTAATCCGACCATTTGGTGTTTATAAAACAAAATGTTACCATTTATTCTCATTTAAATTTTGAGAACTTGCAAAGCGATTCCAGAGTGATTAACCAGAGCTATTTGTGCTAAGTGTAATTTGTGAAGATCTTTACAACGTGCCATCGGAAAACATCTAAGAACTATTGGACTAAGGTATTTACCGAGTAACTCAAATTTGTAATTTGATCCCTAAAATTTGAAGATATGGCATTTACATCATCTGCTACATCCATGAAGCAAGGAAAGGAAGAATTAAACGTTCAATTTGTAAGGAATGATGCGTGCAAATAGCAAAAATTTCAAGTCATTCCTGAAAGTACGGTGAAGGGAGACCTCATGGGTGCCCTTTCATTAATCCCTTCTAAGGTTCTGATGATTAACGATGTACACACATGCTACATGTGTAAGATTGGAGAAATATGAGACTATGAGCTGAGGGAAGCATATGACAAGCTATGTGATAATGATGTGTTGAAGGCTGGACATTAGAAGGTTGTCGAGAGAGGGTTAGTTTGTGCCCTTGATTTCCCATGAAATTTTAAGGTTGAATGGATAAATATTGTGTTGAGCTGAATACATGACATGAAGATATGGGTGGAGGGTGGACCGGTTAAGATTATAAAGGAGATGATACATCGAGTCACTGGTTACCCTAGTCTTACAGGAAAAAGATAATGAGATGCCAGAGTAAGGAAATTATATAATCAAACACTTAGGCGGTATGGAACAAAAGAGGGATGAATATCTCTACAATCACAGATCTAAAAATAGATTTTGCAGTGAGAGTGATTGCTCACAAATTCTACTAGTCTAGCAGGCTAGACATTGTTCCTTGTATAACAGTTGTTCAGGCATGGAAAATGGTGAAGAAAGATCATACTTATGATCTTGTTGTGCTACAATTGACTTAGCTTGTTGAGAACCTCACTTCTATCAGGAAGGTAAAGAATTCAATGTGTAAGTTTGGTTCTCTGCTTACTTGTCTATTCTTCTATGTTCATAATAGTTTTCCTATTGTTGGAGATATAGTATGGAATAAGGACCGACTAGTCACCCAACAGATAAATGAATTTATTGATCAATTAGGAGATAATTTTGAGAGTGTGATGAACAATTATTTTGTGGAGTTCAAAAAGAAAATGAGGAAGAGGAGTAGGAATCATGTATCCCTAGTGGAGAAGTATTATGATGATATATGTTTCCTAGTGGATACCAACTTCACTTATGCTTAAGTAGTTACATCAAGGATATCATGGCTTAGGCCATTACCTTATGAAGTTAATATAGATGAGACAACAATAGCTATAATCATCCTATTAACTGAAGAAATTGATAGTAAAGCTAAAACTTTCGGGACTTATGAGGAGGATAAGTCTAAGATAACCATGGGGTTGAAATATGCATCCATGGAGAGAAAAAGGAAGAAGTTAGTTCAGAACCTAGAGAAGATGCTAGGAGAAGGAGAAGAGGAAAATTAACCTCTTGAGTTGACACAAGGGTTAGGAGAGGATAAATCTAGTGAATCAGAAGAGAGTGAAGAGGAGATTAAAATTCCAAAGAAAGGCAATAAGGCATCAGTTTCTAAGTCTGGCAAGAAACAATTGCAGAAATAAAAGCCCATTCCTCCTATAGTACTTAGACCGAGAACAAGGGAAACTTCTACTATCATAGTTGTCGAGCCACAAAAAAAGACACCAGTATCAAGAAAGAGGAAACCAAATTAGACTAAGGCTATGCCAAGCAACATAAGGTAGAAACCAAGAAGGAAGATAATCTTGGAGAAAGATGATGATGATGAGGAAACAAATATTGATGAGAATACCAAGAAGAAGGCACCATCACAAAGAAGGAAATTGATTGTGGATTAGATATGCCACAATATTAAGAGCAATGTTGGATTAGCAGGCTTTAAACAAATAAAGTTTGAAAAATTGAACAATGAGGATAAGGAGAAAGTGGAAGAGGCTATGCTTGAGATGCTATGCACATTCAAAATGACACCACTATAGATGTGGAATCTTATACCTGAGGATCTATACAAGAGAACATATTAGAAATAACAGTATGGCATGATGACCGAGAAATAGATAAGGGGGAGTACTCTAGCTCAAGTCATGCCAATTATATCCCCTGCATACATAAAACAATATATGGAGTAGTATAGAAACAAGTTTGTACCCAAGCTCTGGGCATATTCTATTTTGCAGCATAAGGTTGAATATGTTGTGCAATAGAGCACAAGGTTGTGGAAGATTATCTTTGGACTAATAATTGATAAGAGTTCACAATCGATTAAAGGAACATCCAGTCAAGTGGAGTTGGATAATAAACAAGATATTGGTGAACCACACACTATTGAGGAAGAAGCGGGAAAAAAGGAAGAAGTGATTGAATCAAAAAATGTGATCACAATTTTGGATATCATTGAGGATAGCCCAATAAAAACAAATGTATTAATTGAGGAGGAAATTTAGAAACAAATACTTGCCAAGGCAACCTCAGATAAGTTTCTATTGAGCACTAATCCAAGTACAAGAATATCCAAGGAATGAGAGTACATCAACTATGGACACTACACTAATAAACCCTCATACGGTCACAGTTGAACATCAAGCCTCACAGAGTACCAGTACCAAGAAATAGGATAAGTCAAAAATCACACCTAAGAATGCACCTGCCAAGGAAGAAAAGTGTTAGGCCATTTTCCTGTCATAGCCAAACTCCAATGAAAATGGCCTAATGTGCAAAAAACCTAAGGGAATTGTCTTGCCCTGGCTGCAACTTGTTTTGATCTACAAAGAAAATCTATCAAGTTTCATAGCCTGCAAACTTAGCCAAGGGTAGTTCAGGGTGTCACCAAGTTCTAGTTCAGATCGCATGTGCTCAAATGCAAAAACTAGGGAGATATAGAAGTTTTAAGGTCTGAGGGTTTCATAAAATTTGTCTAAGTCCAAAAACCCTAGCTAAGTCTATTTTTTCGTTACCTTTTCAGGCCACTTAAGTCCCCATTCTGCACATGCTTTATTTTCTTGCCCGGGCAGTCTAGTCTTCTATTCAGCGATTACGTGACTGAGGTGTTCACGTATTCTCCAAGTCTTGGTGGTCAATGGCTTAACATCTAGCGACTTGGCAGATGGTTAACTTTTCCTTCAGTCATCAAATCTCCAGATATCCATTCAAGGCAAGAAACTTTCAAAGATTAAATATGAGTCATAGATGCAGATCAAGATCAGTGGTTGGCGCTGATTCTCCAGAAGTAACCCAGGGTAAAGAAAAGATTCAACGACTTGGAGATTGCCTTAGTCGCGTGTTCTCAGGACTTAACCCTAGTTTAAGAATGATTATGAGATTCAATGAAGTCCTTTGTTTGCGTAATCTCCAGATGGGCTCGGGTTAAGTGAAGGGTTTACTTTCAGTGGTTAGGTCTTTTATTTAGCGATTTGGTGACTGAGGCTTTTGCGTGTTCTCGTGATATAACCCAAGGTCAAGATTTTATCTAGGTAATGTGAGAATAGTTAGTCGTGTAATCTCTAGGTCTGACCATAGTTGAAGGCAAGTCAACATTTTCCCTTTGTCATTAAATCACTTGATAAAGGTGAGTTAAGAGTAAGGCTCAGCGATTCAGCGATAGCCATAGGATGAGGACATGATTAACTACCAGCGTTTAATCATGAGTTTTAACCTCAGGTTAGGGAAAAATTATGAGATCACATGAATGCCTTTATCGCCCAATCTCTAGACTAGACCAGGGTTAAGCAAAAGGTTCAGCGATCAAGCAAAGTCTTTAGTTGCATGTTCTTTGGATAGCATGAGTTAAAGATGAAGGTTTGGAGAGAGGATTTAGATTGTTGATGAAAATAGATTGGGTGGTGGTCATTTGTTCGCTAGATACAACATAGGGTTAAGGATTGACTCAGTGATCATGTGAATTTTTTATTCTCGTGATCTCCAGACCAGACATGGGTTAAGGTTTTCTTTCAGTAACCTAGCGAATGCCTCTAGTCACGTATTCGCCAGATGACCATGGGTTAAGGAGAAGCTTGCCAAGGTTAAGATAAAGAGATCGCAGGTCCAAAAAAACCTACGGTGGTCATGATGCTGCAAAGGAAATATGCTCAAAGGATAATGATCATGGAATTGTGACAGTCATCTAATCTTCCAACTGATAAGGACCGAGGTCAAGGTGGGTCTGATGCCAGATGTTACTGATGTGTTTTTTTTTCATTGGTCACGAGGGCTGGTGACTTGGAAATTATCAGTGGGGCTGAGGGTTTTAGCGTGTTAAAGGGATGCCAGATGTAAGTCAATCTGACGGTTATCACATTACCGAGAAGAAAAGGTGCATGAGGTATTAACCAATGTGGAATTACGACAACCATTAATTATTTCTTAACTAAAGATCAATGGTCCTATTTTAAAGACTGATAAAGTGATGGTTCCAGCTACTAGGTCATGCTGAGTTGCTTGTTTCTGATTGGTTGAGGGAAATGATGATGTGGCTGAGTAATTTTAAAGAGCTTAGTTGACTGTTTGATGATAAATGAGAACTGCTCGATCTATAGGGAAAAGATAAGATCAACGGTCATGTTTTATAATGAATAAATTTGTCGTTGCTGCCAAGATTTAAAATTATTTAAGGGTTTCTAGAGGGTTTGTTACAGTGAAATAGATATGACAAAACTAGATCATATTTGATTTTTTCAGGATGGTTGCAAGTGAGAAATGATGAATAAGATATGGTGGTCGTCACCTGCTAATTTTGTTTCCTAGGCTGCCATGTTGATTTAATGCTGAGGAAGGATGTTTTGACATGGGGGGCTAGGGTTTGTTGGATGTCAAAATTATTTCCATGTTCTGATTCATGCAAGATATTCCAAGTTGGTTCTAGCATTTATTTTAGTGTTTCCCACAACAATAAATCGGTTGAATTTGTAAGTGCAGTTAGCCTATAATGATGAAACCCAAGTAATTGTACCTCAGATTTGATCTGATTCTCTTGAGTTTCTAGGCTTTTTCTGCATTCTTTCATTTCTTGTTGAGTCTGGTTGTTGTGGTGGTTGTAGAACTAGTTTGTTCCTAAATGATCTGTAGCTTGTTGCTATCCTTTATAAGGATTTTCAAGATCATTTAGGAGGTTCCAATTTTTGGTAATCTCAAGGGGTTCCAATTTTCTTGGTTCCATGAGTGGTTCCTCCTTGTAAATATTTTTCCTTCTTCTCTGCATATAGGGTGTTCCCTCTTTCCTTTCTGGCTTGGAGAATAGAATATAAGTTGTAACAGTCTACCTTATGAATAAAATCTCAATATTTTCATACTACTATCAGATTGTCTCCATATGATTCTTGAGCTTGTTGATTATAGCATCAAGGGTGTTTTAGTCTTTCTATTGTATGTCTGAAGATGTCTGCAATAGAAATGTTTTTGCAGAAATAACTGAGTGTAGGAGTAGTTTTTAGATGTGTATGAGTTAGGATATCAAAGATATCTCAAACTTGTCTTTCAGTGGATGCTGATTAATGTATTTCTTGTTTCTAGGTCTCTTCTAAGGGGAGGGTTAAAGCCCTTTGAATAGGTGATTGCATATCTGAGTACACAGGTAGATTTTTAAGTAGGATCTGATCAATGGTGTATGTTTGATGTAAGCCATCAACATATTAGAATGTGTTGTCTTCTCTATTCATAGCTTTCTATTGCAGTGATTTATTTGACTATGTTGCCCATTGGATAAGGCACTAGTCTATGAGAGACTTGGGGTATTTCAGGGGTCCATTCAACCCAAAAAACTCAATCAAATGAAAACATTTTCCATTTCATGTTTGATAGGAGGAGTTAGAAGTCCATTCTAGTTTTCAAATTCATTCTATGCAAATAGGATATTGCATAAGACTTGGTGAACATTGAGGTACATGATACCTATAGGAGTCTGAAAGCTATTCCACAGTTATATATTTGCAGGCCTGTTGTTTGTCACAAGAAGTTATGTATGTGCAGATGAGGTATACCCACTTGAGTGATGTGGAGCTCAAAGTGTAGGAGGATCATTCTCTTGGTCCTTGTTAATTGGCCCTTTTTCTTGTCAGTTTTAGAGTGGTTATTGAGAGTCAGTGACATTAATTTGTCAATTGAATTGTAAATCTGATAGTGTGGGAAAAAGGAACCTACAAAAAGAAAGAAAAATCCAAGGAGAGCCTTGAAGAGAAAGAAGATAAGTCTACATTAGTTGTAATAAGTCTGCATGTGGAGGAAAAGGAAAAGACTGAAGAAGAGATAACAAAAGAAAAACTAGAGCCTAAGGAACAAGAGGCCATAAAAGATCTTATACATTTGTCGAGTGGGAATACACTGAGGAAGAAATCACAGAAGAAGGAGATATCTCCTAGAACGTAGGTTACACTTGATGAAGTTATAGTGATTCCTAAGTGGGACACTGATAACTTAACATATGAGAAAATGCAGATATTGCAAGATCTCTTGAAGAGGAAGAGTAAACAAGAAGAGCTAAGAAGAGAGCATCAATAAAAGAAATTATTTCATGAGATCAAAGGTATTTTTATTGAAACTTTTGAAATGGATGATGTGAATGAGTCATCACCTATCTTGGATCAACTAGTACAAATTGTTAAGAAGGTAAATAGTGATGACAACGAGTCAAATGATAAACTTATGCAGTGGTTTGAGAGAAAGTTTGAGACCAAGGTACTAGAAAAGGTTTCCATTGACATTGCAATGAAATAGGTAGAAATTTATGCCTTAGTGACAAACTTAGAGGAAGTTGTGCAGAATGCTCATTCTTTGTACAAGAAGTTATGTAATGTTGAAGAGTTCACTAAGGATAATCAGGCTTTGATAGATAAACTGCAATTAGACCTAAAGTCTACTGGTCACTCACTAAGCATGGATGAAAGTTCTAGCTCCATCCACTTCACTAGATTGCTACATGCATAAGGAAGATTAGCTGAGTTGATGGCTAATAATGGATGAATAAGGGAAAGGCTAATTTCCACACAAATGATATTAACACCTCATCTAGAGGTTATGCAAAAGGAATTAGCAATGACAAAGGAGTTAGTACAGAAAGACCCTCATCTTTCTATTGTCGAGAGCCTAGTGGATATAGCTGTTGAGCTAGAAATTAAGATACAGGTTTTGGAGTCTATAAGGTCCAGATGGGACAATGCATTAAGTATGATAATGCAACTCCATAAACCATTTTTGGATAAATTCTTCAAAACCCCTACACCCCAACAAATTCAAGTGACAAAAACAAGGGGGAAATGAATGCCATGACAGGAATAGCAAAAATGGGGGAAAGAAGAAATAGAGAAAATGACATAAAAGAATAAGTGAAGACATATTATTTTGCAATGTATATATATTTAGTTGTAAAAGAGTCTTATGTATATACACGTAGTAGAATCTTTTTGAAGACTGAGTCAAAGTCCTAGGGGGATTTTTTCATATTACTAAGTACTCTTGTTGTAATGTAAATGTCATGACAAAGTGTTTTTGCCACTAATGTTAAAGGGGCAGATTGTTGATCCCTAAGTTTTGTTGTCTATTAGTGTCTAACACTTAGTCATTTTTTAGGTAATGTTGGTTGGTCATCACTGCGACCGAGCCATCTAGTAAAGGCTGAGTTATGTCTAGACTTGTATTTTGTACATTTACCAAGCAATATTTACTATCGAGCAAGTCAGAGGTCATCGAGTACTTCAATAATAGCCGATCAGCTTATGTCGCGTTGTGTAGATATATCAATGTTGAGCACCAATATATGAAGAAAAATTAATGCTGAGTGTCAGAGACTTCATATGCCGAGAAAGCTAGATTTGACATATGTGTTTGTAATGGCACAAACACTAAGGTAAACCATTTTGCCCGACATCTACTCAATATTTAATGTTTGTTGAGGGAATCATGGAGGTGATTATGCCTTAGATTTGTAATCATTAATCCCTATGTAATCTATGTAGCCAATCAGATTTAGGGAATGCTTAAGCGACATAAATAGAGAATCTAGATCATTGATCTTGATCTAGGAGGATATTTTTTTGTCTATATGAGATGATATATGAACCCTAAAATGATGTATGAGTGTGAGAGATTATGAGAAGAGTATGAAGGATCTCATATACAGAACAAAGAAGCATTTTTTATATAGGCAAAGATCAGTAAAAGTGACCAAGCAAGGTAGTAAAGGACATAACAAATATATATTTGATTGAGGAGATCAAACAAGTATTAGTAGGAGAAGATCTGTTGTCAGCACCATAGTGCAAACTGAAGGATTAGGTACCAAGTCATTCTAACAAGTGAATCAAGGAAAATATCTTTACAAAGTGGTCCTAACAGGCCTAAGTAAATCTCTTTACTGAGTTCTTACTTTGTTGTAAGTTTAAATCCTTTTACCAAGGTATTGAATAAGGTTGTAAGCTCTTAGCAGGGCAAACCCCTCACAGGGTAGATCATTAGTTTATGATCAAACCTTTGTAGCCCTAACAAGGAAACTTTAATACTGTAGTAGTGAAGATTTGTAGGTGTCATCCCCTCCCCAGTTTTACCTTTCAAGGGTTTCTGGGTAACCAAAATATTTGTGTTGTGTTTCAATTTCATGGATGAAGATTAGAATGTTAGATCTATTTTAGTATTGAATTTGATGTTTATGTTATGCAAGTGAATTTATGTCAAAATGGAGTTAATAGTAGATATCTGATTCACCCCCCCTCTCAATATCTCACTTTTCCATAATAGATTTCCAACACTTGTTTGAGATAATTAGACCATATTTATAGGATATTCTACATTAAGAGGGGCTTCATTGTCTCTCTTCTTCTCATTATTGGGGGAATTTTTCCTTACATGGGTTTTTGTCCTTCTCATTCATCATTGAGAGTATTATATATTTTCATCTTTCTTTTAGGGAGAAGTTTTATCCCACTAGTTTTTCTTATTTTATTCATTTGTTGGAGATTGCATTGTATTTATACATGGGTAGCTAACATGGCCTTGTAGATAAGACCCATCTTGCATTGTGTGCATACATTCTCCCTAAGTTTCACTTGAGGGGGGGGGGGGGGGGGGGGGGTTGGTGCATTTAATTATTTCACTTAGTAAGTCATTCTCCTAGGTTTTTAAACACACATGTTACTCAAGTTTACTTAGTGACCTCATAGAAACATTCTTAGATTGGTAGTGTTATCACATTATCACTTTTCCATCTTAAGTGAGACTTCAATCTTTGGTGGACTTGTCACTTTTTCACATTTGGAGGGCGAACCACCTTTAGTTGATATGCTGCACAAACAACTTTACACACTAGAGAATGAACCACTTTTAGTGGATGTGTTGCACAAACATCTTTCCACATTAGAGGGTGATCCACCTTTAGTGGTCAAGTGACACCTTTACTTTTCCATCTTTGGTGGGTGATAAGTTATCACTTTATGTAGCATGCCATAATATTAATATTATGACACTTGTCATAATCTTATGCACCCATGTGTTCTCATCTTGGTCTATTAAACCAAGGGTTCTTCTTTGTAACCTCATTCAATTCTAATTGACTCAACGAAGTGAATTTAGTCAATTCAATTCAATCTAGTTGATATACTATATTGCATGATTGATAGAAATAAAATTTATTCTAGTCATATGATTTATGTATTTTTATTGTGCTTTCCATTGGGCCTCTAAATCTTGGGTGACTACCTTCATAGACAAATCTTATAAAATGTTATTGGGAAAGTTAAGGCTAGATTCATTTTTTAAATGAAATCAATAATTGCACTTGTTTCTCATATATTAAATGTAAGGTCTATACAATTAAATTTTCACACATGAAATATGTTAATCCACTTGTTCAAAATTATTTTCACTTAATGATAAAATAATCTTATTAGAATCAAATAATTATGCTCTAATGAATTGTCAAATATTGTCTTGCTAATAAATATTATTCAACATTCCAAATTATTTCATTTTAAAAAAGACATTTTTTCCAATACAACAAAATACTTTATTTTTCCTAATACAACAAAATACTTACAAGTGATATTTGTTTATATTCCTTATGCTTACTCATAATTCTATAACTAATAATATACTTTCCATTAATATATTGTCTTACCAAAAAATATTATTCAATCTTTGAAATTATTTCATTTAAAAAATTATTTTCCCCTATACAACAAAATTCTTACAACTAAAATATACTCAAATGTCTTATTCTTGACTTAGAATTCTATAACTAATTCTTTACTTACTATTGAATATTTTCTAACCAAAATATGTCATTCAATCTTCCAAAATATTTTATTTTAAAGAATTATTTTTTGCAATACAACAAAATACTTGTGTGTGTGAAAATTGTACCTATTTGTGGACACAACACTTCAGTAAAACATTAGAGGTTAGCAAATCGAGAAATCTGTAAATAAATGAAACTAAGCTAAACAGGCGATTTACTACCTTCTAGTAGGTGCGAGTATGGTATTCTCATATTAGACCGAGATCAGTGACGATGCAACACCTAAATGAAGGATTTAATGCTAAAAGATCAATGTAGGATGAATGCAGATTAATCTATCTTTTTGTATTTTCTATGCAATGATATGAAAAATTGTATGAAACTAATCTAGAATGTATGAAATTTATTCTATCAATGATGTGCTATGATATGTGTTATACACTGAATTTGCACCTCTGATCTCAAGCTCTCGTAGTCTTGATAATCCAGTATAACATGGGAATCATCTCAAGGTTGTGGGACCTTTGCTAACTGAGATGAGACCTCCAGATTCTAGGCTGGTTCCTCTTGGATAATCACCTTGATTTGCTTCTTAACATGAAAAGTAAAACTTTGAGGTAAAGGGATAGAAGGAATGCATAAAAGGGAAATGAATGAAAGCAAATCTATCCTACTAGCTGATGCACCGAAACTAGGGTTTGGATCTCAGTATAGAGGAATGAAACTAGTGACAGACTTAGGTCTAGGAGATCATAGCTTACTGAATAGGCTTGCATGAGTATTTCATTAGAGGGCCTAAAAATTAGACACAAATTATGACCTACAAGCAAACATTCTCTTTAGCAAAAGGACACAGGAATGAGACAAAATGATAGGGGCTGAAGGATACCCACAACCTCACTTAGATCAAATCAAACATAGTAGTGCACAAATAAGCTGAAAGTAAAGGGGATCAGGAAAAGCTAAGTATCACTGAAAGAATTCATAAACTTCAATCCAATAAGAGACAAGCCAAAAAAGAAAGCACAGGGACATAAACATGTCACAAAATACTTTGCAGCATTTGTATTATCAATGAGAACTTACAAGATGTGAAAAACCAGAGAGAAAAAATGCTACAGATAGTTCTCCAAGAAAAGACTTTCTCTTTTTACAAAATGTGAATTCTGAGCTCAAAAGCTCCAAAAAAACAATATATACATCCCCTACACGCAGGCAGGAATAAAAAATATCTCCATTAGGGCTACATAGATATGCATTATAATAATCATCCCTAAAACAGTCACTTCTGATCATAAATGAAAATGTGCAAATATCTCAACCGATCAGATATTTCTTTGCATGTCCATTCCTGAATTGATCAACCTACAGACAAAAGACCTCATCCATCTACCTCTCTGCAAGCCCACTCAGCCATAAAGGCTCCAAATCCGATCTCAGATCCCCACAAAGACCCCAAAATGTCAGTCTAGATAACTCTGCACATTCCTCTAACTGCAACCGCCCTGGCGACATAAATTTTTTTGAACTACCCGTGCTTGCAACATTCACCTTGGAAGAGAGTTTGCCAAAACAGGCTACATCTCTTTGACAAAGCCATGGTCACATGATCGCATGAGCTGAAAGGCCTTCATGCGATCATGTGACAAGTTTTGAAAACTGTCGCTCTTCCATGCAAGACAATTGGGGCCCACAAGATCTACCACCTGTCAAACCTTTGCCGATCGCCAGCCAGCCACTGCAAACTGGACATGTCACTAAACTACAAGCCCACCGAACCCCTATTGACCGCTAGGGGCTTGTCGCATGATCGCATGTGGCTAAGAGGTTGCATGAGATCATGCGACAAGCTTTAGATGTTCACACAATCCTAACCCCGGGTTCACTTTAGGTTCACATTTTCCTTTAGTCGTTGAACCGCTTGTTTCTTTCTTAACCCCAGGTCACATCCAGCAACCACACGAAAACCATTGATCCTTGCTTCATCCAACGACAGTCGCTGAGTCTTGTAAAACTTTTGGCATATTCCCTTTTGTCAGGAGATTACCTGACTAAGGGAAGTCTTGTATCGCCAGATAGAAAGAATATTCTTCTTTTTATTGCGAGATTACTCGAACGAACCTAGAGTCGGGCCCACCTCCAACTGGGAAAACGCGCAAAGCTTTCTAACCCCGAGCCCAGAACCACCATGTGTCACTCCCCTATTCATCCCGATCGCTACATCAGCAAACATCTTGGCACCCCTGGCATAGGACCCACCTGACTCAGTAGATCCCCATCGGATGGTTGTCGCATGATCACATGGGATCGAAAGATCCCATGAGATCATACGACCATCGTAGATCTTCATCGCACCTACGCCAATGCAAAAACTTCAGGCCCCACCGACCACTTGTCGCATGATCTCATGCGGTTAAGAGACCTCATACGATCATGCGACCAACCGCATGATATTAACTACCCGAACTGTGAACCACCGCCACCGAAACTGTTGATGGTTTGTCGCATGGTCGCATGGGCTCGGAAGGGCCCATGCGATCATGCGACCAACTGTAAGGTGTTAGTCATCGACTGCCACCGAAGTCCGCCAATCCTTGCTTGACTATTTACCACTTGTCACATGATCTCATGTGGCTAGGAAGGCCTATGCAATCATGCGACCAACTTCATGGTGCTAACCGACGACCGCTAGACGTTGGAGTTGACCGTTGAATCCTAACTGCCGAATTTGCATCAATGATTATCGTATGATCTCATGGGATCGAAAGATCCCATGTGATCATGTGACAACTGTCGGATCTTCTCTACACTGAACTGGGACCTGCCTATTGGAGTTGCACGCTTAGGGTGAAAACACAGAGGGTGTCGAAAACATAGAGGGTTTTCGAACGAAGGTCAAAAGCACACCAAACTTTCAGAGCGGAGATCGAAAGCACACTAGGATTTCAGACCAAAAGGAAAAAAACATCCTGAGCCTGCAAAGAGGAGGTCAAAAACACACTGGGTTTTCAACATTTGAGCATTTCATTTGGAAAACAGGACTGTGGCCGAAAAAGAATGACAGGGAAATTTTGGGCAACATTTTGGCAACCTCTGCGGGATGTTAGCTTGCTAGACATTTAGACCAGTTGCCTTGACTCAATCCATTGGGCATGGGGTCATTTCACTTGAACACAAAAACTTTCTGACAGGGAGAGGGACAAAACTGTGCTCGAGCGCTTCTTGGAAAATAGGGAAAACTAAACTAGAAAGCTGGAAGAAAGCAAGAAAAATATTTACAAGAATTTACAAGAAGGACCTACAGAGAGGGATTAACCTCAAAGCAAGGCTTCAAGTGGAAACCATTCACTAAGATTGGCAGGGCATCTCCTTCAAGGGTTGAAAGTTGGAAAGCGTTAGATCCTCTGCACTCTATTATAACAAATGGTCCACCCCAAAAGGAATCAAACTTTGTGTGCTTGCCAGGTTTTGACCTGAACTCATCCCATTTGAGAACTACATCTCCAACCTTGAAGTCTCTGACCCTGGCTCTTTTATCAAAGCTTCTCTTTGTTTGACTCTGATGGAATGCCATATCCTGCATTGATTTATCTCTGATCTCTTCTAGCTCCATCAACTAGGTATATCTGATTCACATAGGATCACTTTCCTCAAACAAGGCAGATTTCAATTTAGTATGCCAGTCCCTCTGACTGTCTTGTAGGGTCTTTTTGATTATTCTAATCAGATTCTTATTTGTTGATTCTGCCAAACCATTCCCCTGAGGATAGTAATTGGAATTTGTATTCAGACAAATGCCCTTCTTGACTGCTCACTCTGAGACTTTGAGGCCTATAAATGCTAATGCATTGTTTGAAACTATAGAATCTAGAATGCCAAATCTATGAATGATGTCATCATAAAAATAAAACAACACTCTCATTAGCTTCTTTTAAAGCAACTGCTTCTGTCCACCTAGTGAAATAATCAGTTGCAGTGATTATCCACTTGTGTCCTGCATTAGATGGAGGGTTAATCATGCCAATAAAATCTATACCCCACTTCATGAAGGGCTGCTCTATTTTTACTGGTTGTAGGGGCAGAGTTGCAAATCTTTCTTTCCCTGCAAAAATAGCACATTTGACGCATCTTCTAACATAATCATGACTATCTTTGAAGATAGATGGCCAATAGTATCCAACTCTCATGATCTTAAAAGTTGTAGTCCTAGGAGAGAAATGGCCACCAGAAGCTCCATCATGAAATTCAAATAAGACATCTGCAACCCTTTCTAAATCTATGCATCTTAGAAGGACACCATTATGATCCTTTCTGAAAAAAATTTCATCTATCAGCACAAAACGAACAAATTGTAGCCTGTAATACCTCCTTTTTGCTGAATCTAGGCTTGCAGGACATTGTCATGTCTTCAAATAATTGATCATATTAGGCAACCAGCTAGCTGCCTTGGCTTGCTCTCCCATAGAATGCACCACCAGAGATGCATCTATATATTCCAATTTCTTTAAACTTTCATCTTCTGCCAGATGCTCACAAAGACCTCTTCCTCTAACCATCTTGGTAGTCTAAATATCTATGTCATATTCCATCACCTTAGTGATCCAACCAGCTCTTTTTTCATTTAAGTCCTTAGAAAGTAAAAATTCCTTGACACTTGGATGAGTAACCATCAAATGCACCTTGCTATGAGTCAACAAATGTCTGAATTTTTTGAGGCTCTTTACCACAGCAAGAACATGCTTTTCTATCAAAGAGTATCCTTGTTCATACTCTTCTAAACCTTTGCTAAAGAAAGCAATAGGCTGCTCCAATCCTTCAGCATTTTCTTGAGTCAACATTGCAAATATAGCATCATGACCCCCATAAGCATAAAGGATAAAATCCTTACTGAAGTTTGGGTTTAGGAGAGCAGGAGCTTCTGTTAAGGCTTCTTTAATAGCTTGGAAGGTAACCTTTCCTTCTTTGGTCCAACTAAAGGTTGAACCTTTCCTCAACATGGCTGTCAAAGGCTTGAGTAACTCTGCAATGTTAGGCAAGAATCTCCTAACAAAGTTAATCTTTCCTATGAAAGATTGGAGAATTTTCTTGTGATGTGGTAATGGTAGTTCTAAGATGGCTGCAATTCTCTCAGGATCCACTGTAATTCCCTCTTTGGATACTACATATCCCAATATTTTTCCTTCATGAACTGCAAACACACATTTCTTGGGATTAAGGGATATCCCAAACTCTCTGCATCTTTCAAAAATCTACCTCAAATGCCTGATGTGGTCTACTACATGCTTTGAGTAGATAGTTATGTCATCTAGGTAGACCAGCACAAACTTGTACATGAGGCCCTTAAAGGCCATGTCCATTGCCTTTTGAAATGTAGCACCTGCATTTGACAAACCAAAGGGCATCTTCTGATATGCCAGGGTTCCCCACTTGGTTGTAAATGCAGTCTTATATTGATCCTCTTCTTTCACTAAGATTTGATTGTATCTTGAATAGCCATCCAACAATGAGAATCTCTCGGATCCAGAGACACATTGTAGAATTTGTTCCATAGAGGGTAGTGGATGGCAGTCTTTTAATGAGGCTCTGTTCAAATCCCTGAAATCAACACATAACTTCAGCTCCCCATTCTTCTTCCTGACAGGAACAAGGTTGGAAACCCAACTAGTATGTTTGATGGGGTAGATGATGCCACTTTCTATTAGTTTGAGTACTTCCTTATGCATAAGTGGTTCAAGCTTGGGATTAACAGGCCTTTGCTTTTGCCTTACTGGTTTAGCATTAGGCTCCAATTCAATAGTGTGCTGAGCAAGGGTAGGATCAAAACCCTTGAGGTCTCCATACCCCCATGCAAAAACATCACTGAATTCTCTGAATAATTTAGTGTAAGCTTGCTTTTCTGGATTAGTGTTTACTTTTCCAAATTGTAGGCTCTTACCTGGCTCCAACTCTAATTCAGCACAGTGTTCCTGTTGGACTACCAAGCCAGCTTTATTTTTCTTGACTTCATCATCCTTGTTGAAGATAGTCTCTAAGGTGACAAGACCTTTAGGCATCTTATTAGATCTAAGTTGTATCACTTGATCACCATAGTTCTGTGATAATCTCTTTTGATTGTGCCTTGAAAAGACATCTTCTTCAAACAAGAACTGCAAAATTTGTTCATCATTGTCAAACACTTGCCAACTAATATTATTATCTAGAATTGAAGGTCTGACAATAATCTTGAGGTGTTGTTGATTTGCCTCTTTTGAAATGCTATTGGGGATGTCAAACTGAGATCCAATAGCAACTAACCTATCAACATCTTGATTTAATTTTCTAGGGATAGCAACGATATTGAAAGCATGGAAATCTTTGATTGCATGCCAAACTCTATGTTTGTATGCTTTCATGACATCATTTTTGGTTGCACTCATCCCTCTTACTTGGCTGACAACAAGTTCACTGTCACCATATACTTTTAATGCTTTAAGCCCTCTTTTCCTAGCCCATTCTAGTCCATTAACCAGACTTTCATACTCTGCAGTGTTGTTGGTGCAGGAAAAACTGAACCTAAAGGTAGTATAATACCTTTCTCCTTTTGGGGATACTAGCATAGCACCTCCACCAGAACCATATCTACTTCTAGCTCCATCAAAAGAAATCTCCTAGACCTGACTATCCCGATCATCCGAATCAGTGTATTCTTTGAGAAGGCTTGGTTCTATAGCTCCACTTTCTTGAATCAGATAACTCCCCAAACCAAAATCCCAAACAAGACTCTCTTGGATCTCTGAAGTTCTTTCATCTAGGAGAATATCAGGGATATTCTCAATTTTGGTGCTTGCTTCACTAGTGGTTGGGAAATCATTGTCATCAAATATAGGACAATTAGTATTGATGGAATTGGACACATATGACTCTATATGATGTATTGCTAAGGCTTCTGATTTAATGGTGACTTTGGTACCATACCTTGTATGAAAGATCATGTGAGACCAGTCGGAAGAAAGATAACCTCCTATCTTGGCTGTGAACTCCCTTGAGAGACATATGGCAAACAATGCAGGAAGATCTATGATATATATGTCAAGGAGAATGGAAAAATTAGGACTAGCATGGAGAATTAAACTGGTGTCCTTGGCCACACCTATAGTACTGATTGAGGATCCATCAAGTTGTGTAACCTTCTTTTGGAAGGGTTCATATTTAAGTCCTAATTGATCAGCCACTTTCTTAGGCATTAAAGTGCTAGTAGCTCCACTATCTACCATACAATTATGCACTAAAGATTTCCCAATAATTAAAGATACGTAAAAGGGAGGTGGCTTTAAATTCCTACCTTGCAAGGTATTGGCCTTGGAGTTGCTAGTTGGAGTCTCCTTTTCTTGATCAGTGTTGACCAACACTAGTTTTGTAGTTTCTTTTGTAGGTTGAGGATTTGCTGCCTCCCTCATGGCCTTCCCCAAAATTTCAGGTTGTCCTGGAATAGACAAAGAGTCCCACATAGACATGGTGAAATTCACCTTCTTCATGTTGTCTACAATATTATAAGGTGCCACAGTGTGTACCCTTTGTTGTGCTTTTGCTATGATGGGTTTTGCCTCCTTTGAAACTTGGCCTTCTTTGCTTGTGACGACAGGGGCCTCCTTGGATGTGACAGGGGCAGCTTGCTGTAGTGGCTCTACAGATATAGTGGCCTTAGCACTAGAATCCGCTCTCTCCATGTCTTGGGCTCTTCTCTTTGCTCTTGTGTAGGCAATAGAAGCAGCTTTGTCATTGACTCCATTGAAATCTGGTTTCTCCCAATTGAAAAGAGTAGTCTCATTCTCTTGTGTTTCTTGCTGAGGAGCTATCCCACTGGAAGGGGCTTCTGTTTGATCTTATGAAGCATTTTGAACCATTAGTGCTTGGTTCATCCATCCATTAGAACACATAGCCTGATTGTGGGGCTGATTGCACGGGAAACACCATTCATTATCCATGGCCATATTATTTTGACTAGGAACCATATCCCTGACTGGATTTACAGAATTAAGAGGTGCAGGGTTATATGGTTGGAATGGTCTTTGACTAAAGTTTTGTCTTTGCCCTTGATAGCCTCCTTGGTATGGTGGCCTATTTTGTTGATAAGGTTGTCCTTGATTTTGGTATTGCTAATTAGGACCTTGGCCTTGTGATTGGAAGGGTGGCCTAATGCCTTGGTTTTGTTTCTTCAAGTTTGTGACCTCTTTGGTTAGAGTCTGCAACAAGTTTGTCATTTCTTGTATACTAGTTTGTTGACTACTCTTCACCTCTTGCAACTCTTGGGAGAAATTTGTTGCAGCATGCTCCTGACCACTGGTACTAGCTTGAGGTGCTAAAATTATGGGAATAGGGGTAAATGGGGGTACTTGTGTAGGTGCAATGGGCTGAAGACTAGGGAAGATAGGCATGGGAGGTCTTCTCTGTATCATGCCTGCTTGGATCAAACAATTTTTAGCCTTGACAACAGTGTCAAAAGCTTGGGGTAAAGTGGTACCACCCATAGACTGGATCATGATAGAAATTTGGTTATTTAGACTTTGCAAGTAATACAGGAAGGCATGGTTAGCTGATGGCCTTACAGAGATTGGGATTCTATTCCATGTTTTAAGGAATCTACTATTATAATCTATCATTTGCTCTTGAGGGTCTCTCTTTATAGTTGTCAATTGCTCAACCAGAGACAAATTATCTGATTTATCCTCAAAATGCCTGCTTAATGCATCCCCTAATTCATCACATGAAGTAATAGAACCAACAGTTAAAGTTCTAAACCACTCTAGAGCCTTACCTTTTAGAGATGCTGCTAATAATTTGGTGGCCACATCCTCTTGAGTAATGTTGTGTATGCTGCAAATGGTGGTCACATCTCTTATGTGTTCAAAGGCTATTGTCTGTCCCTCCCCTGTGAAATCAGGTATACTCTTTAATGCCACCAAGGGCACATCATGATGCACTGTAAAATTTAATGGGCTCCCCTGATTGAAAGGTGCAAAGGAAAAATTTCTAGCCATTGTAGGAGGTGTAACCTGAAGATTAACAGCTATATGAGTTGTATTTGCTAGATTTGGATCTTCTTCTTCTAGATCTCTGGTTAGAGATCTACCTCTTCTTCTGAAATGAAAAAGGAAAAGTCTCCTCTCTGAAGTATCAGGAGGTGTAGATTGGACCCTTCTTGTAGGAGATTCTCTCTGAGTTGACCTACCTTTGTAGCTTCCTTTCAAGGGAGACTCTGAAAATTCAGCAGGCTTTGAGCTTCTAGTCTCGATCTTTCTCATAAACCTTAAACAAGGTTGGCCTAAATCTTCGAAACCAGTGGAGTCACCAGATATACTTGATAGAACAACCTCTAAAGGTTTGTATTATGCAATCTGCATATCAGAGATGACACAATCTTCAACAAATGAACTTCTTTGCTGTCCCACCGGGCGTGCCAGAAATGTTATACACTGAATTTGTGCCTCTAATCTCAAGCTCTTGTAGTCTTGATAATCCAATATAACATGAGAATCATCTCAAGGTTGTGGGACCTTTGCTAACCGAGATGAGACCTCCAGATTCTAGGCTGGTTCCTCTTGGATAATCATCTTGATTTGCTTCTTAACATGAAAAGTAAAACTTTGAGGGAAAGGGATAGAAGGAATGCATAAAAGGGAAATGAATGAAAGCAAATCTATCCTACTAGGTGATGCACTGAAACTAGGGTTTGGATCTCAGTATAGAGGAATGAAACTAGTGATAGACTTAGGTCTAGGAGATCATAGCTTACTGAATAGGCTTGCATGAGTATTTCATTAGAGGGCCTAAAAATTAGACACAAATTATGACCTGCAAGCAAACATTCTCTTTAGCAAAAGGACACAGGAATGAGACAAAATGATAGGGGCTGAAGGATACCCACAACCTCACTTAGATCAAATCAAACACAGTAGTGCACAAATAAGCTGAAAGTAAAGGGGATCAGGAAAAGCTAAGTATCACTGAAAGCATTCATAAACTTCAATCCAATAAGAGACAAGCCAAAAAAGAAAGCACAGGGACATAAACATGTCACAGAATACTTTGCAGCATTTGTATTATCAATGAGAACTTACAAGATGTGAAAAACCAGAGAGCAAAAATGCTACAGATAGTTCTCCAAGAAAAGACTTTCTCTTTTTACAAAATGTGAATTCTGAGCTCAAAAGCTCCAAAAAAACAATATATACATCCCCTACACGCAGGCAAGAATAAAAAATATCTCCATTAGGGCTACATAGATATGCATTATAATAATCATCCCTAAAATAGTCACTTCTGATCATAAATGAAAATGTGCAAATATCTCAACCGATCAGATATTTCTTTGCGTGTCCATTCCTAAATTGATCAATCTGCAAACAAAAGACCTCATCCATCTACCTCTCTGCAAGCCCACTCAGCCATAAAGGCTCCAAATCTAATCTCAGATCCCTGCAAAGACCCCAAAATGGCAGTCTAGATAACTCTGCACATTCCTCTAACTGCAACCGCCCTGGTGACATAAATTTTTTTGAACTACCCGCGCTTGCAACATTCACCTTGGAAGAGAGTCCTCCAAAACAGGCTACATCTCTTTGACAAAGCAATGGTCGCATGAGTTGAAAGGCCTTCATGCGATCATGCGACAAGTTTTGAAAACTGTCGCTCTTCCATGCAAGACAATTGGGGCCCACAAGATCCACCACCTGTCAAACCTTCGCCGACTGCCAGCTAGCCACTGCAGACTGGACACATCACTAAACCGCAAGCCCACTGAACCCCTGTTGACCGCTAGGGGCTTGTCGCATGATCGCATGTGGCTAAGAGGCTGCATGAGATCATGCGACAAGCTTTAGATGTTCACACAATTCTAACCCCGGGTTCACTTCAGGTTCACATTTCCCTTTAGTCGCGGAACCGCTTATTTCTTTCTTAACCCCGAGTCACATCCAGCGACCATGCAAAAATTGTTGATCCTTGCTTCATCCAACGACAGTCGCTGAGTCTCATAAAACTTTTGGCATATTCCCTTCCGTCAGGAGATTACTCGACTAAGGGAAGTCTCGTAATCGCTAGATAGAAAGAATATTCTTCTTTTTATTGCGAGATTACCTGACCAAACCTAGAGCCGGGCCCACCTCCAACTAGGCAACCGTGCAAAGCTTGCCAACCCAAAGCCCAGAACCACCACATGTCACTCCCCTATTCATCCCGACCGCTACATCAGCAAACATCTCGGCACCCCTGGTATAGGACCCACCTAACTCAGTAGATCCCCATCGGATGGTTGTCGCATGATCACATGGGATCGAAAGATCCCATGAGATCATATGACCACCATAGATCTTCGTCGCACCTGCGCCAATGCAAAAACTTCGGGCCCCACCGACCACTTGTCGCATGATCTCATGTGGTTAAGAGACTACATGCGATCATGCGACCAACCGCATGATGTTAACTGCCTGAACAGTGAACCACCGCCACCAAAACCACTGATGGTTTGTCACATGGGCTCGAAAGAGCCCATGTGATCATGCGACCAACCGTAAGGTGTTAGTCATCGACCGCCACCGAAGTCTGTCGATCCTTGCTTGACTACTTACCACTTGTTGCATGATCTCATGCGGCCAGGAAGGCCTATGTGATCATGCGACCAACTACATGGTGCTAATCGATGACCGCCAGATGTTGGAGTTGACCGCTAAATCCTGACCGCCGAATTTGCATTAATGGTTGTCGTATGATCTCATGGGATCGGAAGATCCCATGTGATCATGCGACAACCATCGGATCTTCTCTGCACTGAATTGGGACCCACCTATTGGAGTTGCACGCTTAGGGTCAAAACACAGAGGGTGTCAAAAACATAGAGGGTTTTCAAATGAAGGTCGAAAACACACTGGGTTTTTGACATTTGAGCATTTCATTTGGAAAATAGGATTGTGGCCGAAAAAGAATGATAGGGAAATTTTGGGCAACAATATGAAAATGGATGCAAAGCTATGAAAAATGATGAAAGATCTCACAAATCGCCTATTCGCAAGAGCTTGATTCTTCAGATGGAATTTCACCAGAGTAATTGTGCAAATTCGAGAGATGTCTTTGTGAAGAGCTGAGCCTTATTTTTATAGAAATCTAGGGCTTGAGGATGCATTGAGAAAAGTCATAAATCACTCTTGATAAACTCAGGTTGATTTTTGAGTTAACAAGAAATCGGGAATAATTAACTCATAAACATCATGCATAAGCATTTTTTTAATCTCAAAATAGAGTTCAGTTCACTTTTTCAACTCATTATTAGATGTCAAGTTTGGAAAGTTTAACAAATTGAAATTGATAATTGATTTAAAGTTGACTGCTTTTCTAATTGTACATGATTTAATATGAATTAATTTAAAAATAAAGTGATTTATTCTCAACTTAACTGATTTTAAATTTTAAAATAATTGATTTATGGGTTAATCAATTATTAAATCAAACCTTTATTCCAAACTATATTATTGAATATTGACAACTGGTTTTAATCAATTAAATAAGAATTCAACTGATTATTCATAGGATTTTTAATTTACTGTCAAAATTAAATAATATAAATTAGGGACAACTATAATTAAATCTAATTAAATAATTAAGTGGTAGAATTAAAATGAATTAATTAAATATTCAAAATATTCAATTAATCAAATTTTAGGATAATATGATTTATCGCTAAATAATATTTAATTAAAGATAATTAGGATAATTAGGAATATTCAAGGAATATTCGCCGATGCAGAATTAAGATAATCAATTTTTGATAAACTGATGTGCAAATGTGCCTTAGGTTAGGACTTTGATGTCGATTTTGTTTGATTTGAGGATGTAGGAGGTTAATGAACCTATAGCCCATTTTTGGGGTATTACTTTTTGCCCCTCTTTGAATTACTGTGTGAAGCGCAGTGGTTCAAAGAATAATCTATTTTTGATAAAGAGGTGGACTTAGTTATGTGGTGGAAAAATTGATCCTGAAAGATTAACTGATTTCGAGACAGAAACCGATTGATAGATTTGAAGATGATTGATTCAGGTCCTAATTGACCAAGAATCGAGATGATGCTAAATATATCAAAAATGAAACAGTGATTATGAAGAAGTGCCAAAATGCCTAATTCTGAACCTTTGATTATGAAGTAATGACTGTCCTGACTCCAGACCTGATTGTCCAAAGGAATCAAAAAAGATGCCAAATCTGAACCCTTCAGTTATGAAGAACCAAGGAAATAACACAATTGAACCGATGGTTATGAAGAGGTGATACAGTTTACAAGATAGATTAAGATACTAGATTGATATGGATCTTGATGAACCTGATATGCTCCAAGCAATGTGCCCCAAGCGACAAGGAATTTGACGAATCAACAACTAGACGTGGTTGTTGTCTTGATCACTAAGGAAAGAAATTTGATTTACAGATTTGATTGATGTGCATTACCATGCCCCCTTTAGGATGAAAATTGAAATCTGACAAGAAAATTCAGCATTAAATGGTTTAGAAGCATGTTAAATTGATTTGAGAATTGGTTGTGCACGTCTGGAGACACGTTCTACATTGTTTAGAGGTCCTAGAGACCAAGTTTGACTAGGTTTGACCATGAGTTGACCATAGTTGACCAAGTTGAGATTTTGATAGTTTGATGTAAGATAATCAGTTAAGTTGAAAATAGGATTTCTATGATGATTGAAGGTTGATTATGCAAGCAGTAAGCCATCCTGGGTCCGAAAGTATTAAATCATGATTTTGACAATATAAATCATCTTAAATTTTGATTTTGATCCCGAAAATGGATTCAGAACGTCAAAATTAGCCAGGGGTGCTTTCTTGGTGATCTGTCAAGAAGACCTTTGTGTGATACTTAGTCCTTGTGATATGTTTAGCATAGTTTTGGAGAATTATCAAGCATCGAGCCAAATTGAAATCGTGAGATAAATACAACCATGCAAAGTGCAAAATGAAATGTAGACCTAGGATGTAGGACTTAGTCACTGATCATCTGTCGATCTTTTTCATCACTGAATTTGTTTAGGTAACCGGATAAATCAATACAACATCCACTAGTTAGGAAACTATAGACATATGAATATTGATTTGTATGCTTAGAAGTCAATACAACACCCACTGGCTAGACAACCATGGACATATGAATATTGATTTTGTTTTCAGAATGTCAGATTAGATATAATCACCAAGGCATAAACGCTAGGATGACTTGAATATGATGTCCATTTTGATATTGCAATTTGTATAAGCATCAAAACATAAACGTTGTGATGACCTGAATACATCTTACGGTGCAAACACATCAAGCAATCAAGAGATCATTCTAAATACAATGTGAATTACCTGTAGTGACCCTTTATTGTTCACATCCTTAGGTAAGATCATGTTTCACAGTAGGAGTAAGAACTCACTCAAAAAGACAATGGTTAGATCAAATGTCCTTGAATTTTTTGGGTATCAATGGTCAAGGTACTCATGGCCATCCAATACGAGATGGAGGCTCTTACAAATGGACACCATTTCAATCCAAAATTTCCAAAGTTGTTAGATTTTCATGTACAAGAAGAAGACAAAAAAAAGATTATGCCCCCAGTCATCACTCTCTAAATCCTGTAAAGGACATCATCGAATAGCTTGAAAGGACACAATATGCAAAAATCTCAATGTGAATCAGTAAGCATACAAGGAAGATTAAAGCACGTAGAAAAGATTATTTTCATTCGTGTTGATGTGTGTTTGTGTTGTTGTAGATGCAAAATCCTTTTTGGTGAGGAGACAGACAGATAGACTCAGATGTAGCTTCAAAGGACTTCTGACTGGATATGACATGTCTGAGGTAATGAGGACTGTAGGATATGACATTGATTGCCCCCAAGTTTGAAACATTGATAGGATACAGACACTTGAGCTTATTGGTGTACAAACTAACTTTATTGAAAACATGAATGTGGAAACAAACCAAGAGATATGTACAAACTAAAGCAGGACTGAAAGTTGGGAAAGACCAAGATTGTGTTGATAGATGGAGCGTTTTGAACAAGTGGCACCCATTTGCCAAGTTTTCACCATCTTGGTAGAGATTCTATTTTTGCTACCAAGGCGCCTGTTTCCAGGTTTTCACCAAGGCACTTTTTCTTTTTCTCATTTTTTTTTGTATTTTTCATATTTTTCATATTTTCAATTTTTTTGTACTTTTGATCTTTTCAATTTTTTTCATGAATCATCAAGGCGCCTATTGCTAGTTTTTCACCAAGATGTTCATTTTTCAGGGCTTTTTCTGATTTTTATGATTTATTTCAGGACATTTTGCAAAGATTGAATGCCTTAGGCATAGAATTTATTCAGATGGAGAATTTTGATTGGTTCTCGGAGTTGTTCTCCTTTAGTTGTTGAGAGTTGATAGGCTCCAGAGCCAAAAGTAGCAATGATAACAAAGGGACCCAACCAGTTGGGTTCAAACTTCCCTTTTCATTTTCTATGTGGTTGATTTTTAGGATTCTCTCTCAAGAATAGATCGCTAACCTAAAATTCTCTATGTCTGACTTTCTTGTTGTAACCTCTAGACATTCTTTTCTAATATACTCTAAGATGATCATATGCTACTTGTCTGCACTCATCTAGTAGTTCAAGTTCTTGCAACCTAGACACTCTGTAGTCATCATCAGTTACAAGACCATGCATTATGATTCTTAGTGATGGGATTTCAACCTCAATAGGAAGTACCGCTTCATACCCATAAACTAAAGTGAATGGTGTAGCCCTAGTGGGAATTCTAATACTTGTTCTGTAGGCCCAAAGAGTTGGATTGATCATCAGATACCAGTCTCTTCCTATTTTATTAACTGTGCGATACAATATTTTTAATAGATTCTTGTTAGATGCCTATGTTTGTCCATTCCCTTGAGGATAGTATATGGATGACCAATGTTGTGTAATCTTGAATTTAGCACACAAGGAATCTAAGTCCTTGTTCTTGAATTGGCCACCATTATCTGTGACTATTGAATGTGGGATTCCATACCGACATATGATGTAGTTCATAATGAACATAGAGATTTTCTTGCTAGTTGCTTGAGTCAAAGGAACTGCTTCTACCCATTTTGTGAAATAGTCTGTAGATGTAATGATATGGGTATGTCCATTAGAAGAATGTGGATAAATGGCTCCAATCAGATCAAACACCCATTGTTGGAAAGGCCATTGTGTAGTAAAGGGAATAAGATCTCTCCCTAGTGCATGAATCAAGTTTCCATGTACTTGACACTTTTTACAATTCTTAGCATACTTGATAGCCTCTTTTTCCATTTCAGGCCAATAGTACCCAGCCCTAATAAGTTTTTGAGCTAGTGTTAAACTGTTGGAATGTGATCCACATATACCTTCGTAGACTTCTTCTAATGTACGTTGAGACTCTTCTCGTTCTAAACACCTAAGAAGCATACCATCTAGACTCTGTTTGTATAGATCATTACCAATGATGACATACCAGGATGCGTTTCAGATAAGGTAAGGTTTCTCATGTCAGTTGAAGGTGTTGGGAATGATTTGGTCTTGAAGGTAGGAGAAAAGGTTTTTGTATTTGGAAGAATCATGACCAACAATAGTGCATATCATGTGGGTTTCGGGTGAATCATATGCAGGAAATGACAGTGCTTCCACCAGGAACTCGTAACGTAGCTCATGTTCAGGTTTCTATAGTAGAGATGATAGTGTTGCCATTGCATCAGCAATCTTGTTCTCCGTTCTAGGAATCTACTCAAAAGTGATGGATATGAAATTTTTCTTTAAGTCATCTACTATGCATTTGTATGGAACAAGTTTCTCATCTTTTTTTTGGTACACATCATTGACTTGGTGTATTACAAGCTGTGAGTTTCCATGAATGTGTAATTCTCTCACTCGCCACTCAATTGCTATCTTCATGCCATTAAGTAGAGCTTCATATTCAACAATATTGTTTGTGCAAGGAAACTTGATGCTGAATGCTTTAGGTATTGAGTAACCTTATGGTGTTATGAATAGTATGCCTACTCCAGATTGATTCTGTGTGTAAGATCCATCAGAGAAAAGATGCCAAGTCCTAGAAGATATGTGCATGATGGATGAATTAGGAAATTCTATTTGTAATGGTGTATCATCAAACAATGGTGCTTTAGCCAGTTGATCTGCAATGAATTGTCCTTTGATAGCTTTCCTTTCAACATATTCTATGCTAAATTCACTTAGTAGCATCACCCATTTAGCTAACCTACCTGTGAGGGAAGCTTTGCTTAGTAAGTATTTTAATGGATCTATCTTAGCTATCAATTGCACTGTATGAGCTAACATGTAGTGTCTCAGTTTTTGTGATGCAAAGATCACAGCTAGACAAGCTTTCTCAATCATGGAATAGTTCTTCTCATAAGCTACCAATGTTTTGTTGATGTAGTAGATAGCTCTATCTTTCTTGTTCTCATCATGTTGTGCTAGTAATGCCCCTAATGATGTATCTGTGGTGGAGGCATATAGGATCAATGGCTTACCTTGAATAGGAGGCATCAAAATAGGAGGATGTGATAGATATTGCTTGATGTGATTGAAATTCTTTTCACATTCCTCATTCCAAGAAAAAGTTACACCTTTATGTAATGTCTTTGTAAAAGGTTGTGCTATGTCTGCTAACTGATTAGCCAAGGTGTCATCAACATAGTCTTTCATAGTTTGATGCATCATATCATGAAAGATAATTGTCATAGCTCATTGATATGTAGCGCCAGCATTCTTAAGACCAAAGGGCATGACATTCCAACAAAATGTACCCCACACACATGTAAAAGTTGTTTTCTCTTGATCCTCTAGAGCTATTTTGATTTGGTTGTATCCAAAAAATCATCCATTAAGGAATACATTTCAAAGCCCGCAATCATGTCCACTATCATATCAATGTTTGGTAATGGAAAATCATCCTTAGGGCATGCTTTGTTTACAACTCTTAAATCTGTGCATACTCTTATAGATTTGTCTAGTTTTGAAATAGGAACAATGTTGGAGATCCATTCTGCATAATCTATGACTCAGATAAATTTGGATTTTAGTAAATTTTCTAGCCCATCTTTGACTAAGAGCGCAATATGTGGATGCATCTTGTGTAATTTATGTTTAATAGGTTTGACCCATGGAATGATAGAAAGATGATGCATTATCAATTTTGGATCTAACTCTAGCATATCTGAATATTTCTATGCAAATTTGATCTTCTTCTTTGTTAAGAAAGTGGTGAATGCCTATTTTTCTTCTTCTAAAAGAGATTGTGCTACATGAATCAGTTGTGGTTCCTCTGTTGTACCCAAGTTGATAGATTGAGTGGGCTCTATCAATACTGGAGATCTGTCTTATAAATGACTCGGAAGGACATCAGATATCTCATCCTTAGGCACCTTAGAGAGGTTTTCACCTTTAGATATGTTTTTTATTTTTACTATTTTAGGTTCTAAGACTGCCACAAAGTGGTTTTCACCCTCAGAACTCCTTTTCTTTTTTCTTTTATTCTTTTGACTAAGATATTTGATATCCAACTCTATCATGCTGACACTCGGTTCACTGATGGAAGTCTTCATAGGTTCCACTACATTGAGGTAGCAAACAAGGGCATAGTCATTTCGAAAGGAATAGATATCTTAGCTTGGATCAGTAGACGTTCAGTCAATAAGCTCTGGATGTTGGATAGTCAATGTAGGGGAGGATTGGGAAATGGTGTTAATGCATATGGTGTTGTCATCATTGGTCCTAACCCGACTCTCGAATTCAAAGGTGATATTACTTCTCAAAATGTTCAATTCGTGAATAGTCTCAATGTCATTATTGGATTCCACTTCAGCCATAGGTGGATCAGTTTCATTAAGTTTGTCATTTCACTCTTGAATTACATTAGATTTAGGTGAATATTGGTGAATGGCATCAACATGTTTCTCAGTGATGAGTTCATCTTCTTCTAGAATGACTCCCCACTCATAGTCATTTGATTCTTCATCTAGGCCTCTGGGAAAATCAAGAACATGTGTAAAATCAGGATGAATCCCCCAATCAGGATTTCCTTCTAAGTTTGATTTGAATTCATACTCATGAGAGTCCATTTCAGAATCACTGCTGCATCCCAAATTTTCAGCTATGGTGATAGGTTTACCTTCCTCTTGTTTAGTAGTAGGTTCTTGTGTATCTACCACATTGATATTCTCCTTAGGTTTTTCTTCATCTTTAAGAAGATCTAGTATTTATTGAGGTAAACGTTCATAAGGAATAAGTTCAGAGCTGTCTGAATCATCACTACCACTTTGTTTTCTTTCCTCTTCTTCATTGTTGTTCTCTTCTGGTTCATATGTTCTATCACATGAGAAGAATTCCCCTTGAGATAGAAGGGTTTCTTTTGATAGCCTAGACCTCTATTATCTTTGTTTGGTCAACCAACATGTCCAATGGGTGCCAAAAGACCTTTACCTCACACTCCTAGAGGTCCTTTACTAGGATATCCCATTTTAGTTACCAGTTTATTCCCTAGTCCATATGACTTTGAAGGAATTTTTTGTGTTTTAGAGTCACATTTTTGAACGGTTTGGGATTGAGACTCGTCTTTGTATAGATATGCAAGCACAACTTCATCCTCTTCAAACTCTTGCTTGGGTACTTTTTCTGTGACAAAACTTCCATTAAACATGACCTGAGATTCTTTAGCAGTAGGTTTCACTTTGTCTAACGGTTGTCCATAAGATTTTGGGGACAACAAGAGAGATGTGAGAGATAAGACTGGTTCCATAGTGTATTCTCCCATACCCGTGTCCTTAATTTTGACTTCTTTAGCAATGTCTTCCATCTTGGATGTAGATGCAATGTCCGTTTGCTTGGTGAAAGATTCTCTATTATGTGTAACAAGTTTGTCAGCACTTTCTTTCAAGGCATTGCAAGATGTTGATATGTCAGCTGGAATTGTGACCTCTACTCCATCATAAGGAAACTTCACACATTGATGGTATGTTGATGGAATAGCTTGCATTTCATGTATCCAAGGCCTCCCTAGAAGAACATTATAAGCCAATGGAAGATCTAGAACTTGACAAGTGATGTCTTTGATAACAGGTCCAATTTTGATAGGTAGAACAATGGTTCTCTTAGAAGATCTTTCTTGCTCATCATATGCTTTGATGGTTATCTTCTTTTTAGGGTCAATAACATCTTCTGATAATCCCAGTTGTGTGATCAATTTGTAAGAACAGATATTTAGACCAGTGCCTCCATCTATCAACACACGTTTGACATGATGGTTTTGGATCAATACTTCAATGTGTAAGAGCTAGTTATCCGGATGACTCAATGAATTGTCATCTTCCTCTGAAAAGGATATATACTAGGGAGATGTCAAATGACCAACCATAGTCTGGAATCTATCTAGATCAATATTGTCAGGAATGTTGGAACCGAGCAGAGCTTTATCCAAAATAGCTCTATGAGCAGGAGATATTCGAAGCAACTCAAACATGGATATTTTTGCATTGGTATGCTGGAGTTATTGGACAATACTGTATGATGTAGGTCTGGTCTCTTTAGGAGTTGATGATTTTGAGGCAGCCCTCTGTTTGGAAGTAGATGAAAGATTAAAAGGCACCTTAGGGGCATTTGATGATCTCGAGTTTTGTCCTTGTAGATGTGCCTGAGCTTGTGATCGAGTTATTGTATTTGCTGATTGATTATCTCTATCCTTTCTTACAATTATGATGACATTGCAATGTTTAGATAGGTATGGTTCAACCATATTTATAACATCATTGTTTCCAAAGTAGGTGTAATTGACTTTAGCACCCATGTTAGGCTGAGAAGATGAATCTCCTTGACCATGTTTCATAAATGGTTCTGTGAATGTCGTATGATCATTATTGCTCTTATGATTGTCAATTACAATTTCCCCATTATCAATTTTGTCTTGTATGAGTTGTTTCAAGTGTATGCAGTTATTGGTTTTATGACCCTTGTTTCGATGGAAGTCACATAAATCTGTCTCTTTCCACCATTTTGGTTTAGGTTCAGGATCAAATGCTTTTATCTCAGGCAATGAGATGATTTTGTTTGCCAAGAGAGTTTTCATGGTAGATTCTAAGGACTCACCCAAAGGAGTGAACTCATGTCTTGGTGTTGTAACCCATGGCTTATAGTCTTTCAACTTTTGAGAAGGTTCAGATGCCTTCTATTCATAAGCTTTTATGGCTTGAGTGCCCATGGTGAGATTGAATGCTGGTGCCTTTGATGGGATACTAACGTGATCAACAATGCCATCTCTTACAACATTCTTGTTCTTATTCTAGAATTTGCCTTTGTCTTTATTGTTGGAACTAGAACCAGATTCGTACTTGTTTTCTTTATGAAGCGATATGTCTCCTCTTTTGACAAGCACTTTCTCAATCTTGATGATATTCTCTACCATTTTATCGAAGGATGTATGATTTTGCATTTGCAAGGGATAATTGAGTTCCAGAACCAAATTGTTGATGAAGATTTCGAGTTTTTTAGTTTTTGGAATAGGTTGAGCAAAGAGTGAAAACTTCTTCCTCCATTGCTTGAGGAAAGTTAGGAAGGGTTCTCCGAAGTTTTGCTTCAAATTGCAGATATTGATCATGGTGATTGGATGCTAAATATTGTAGGAGTATTGTTGGTAAAACAATTTGATCAACTCCTCAAAAGTTTTAATTGTTGGATGCATTTTAGAGAACCAATGAATAGCTGACCCTCCCAGAGATTGAGGGAAAAGACGCATTAGGTAGGTTGGTTCATGCATAAACTCCATAGATTGAGTACATAATTCTCTGACATGATCTTGAGGTTCAGAGTTGCCATCATACTTATCATATTTTAGTATCTCCACTCTTTTTGGGAATGGTGGCATGTACAAGTTTTTATCAAATGGAAAGGGGCATAGAGCCTCCATAGAAAATTCTTTAGGTTCTTTCTCTTTTTCCATCTTGTTTAACTTGACTTGCATAACATGCATCTGTTTCATCATAGCTGTGATGGGAGTTTCTTCCTCTTGAATAACGATATCTTCAACATTAAAGTTCAGAGGAAGTTTGGCTCCTTGTCGAGATAGATCTAGAAAATATGCCTCTTTCTCTTTACGCAAGAAATGCCTCATCATTTTCTTGAAGTTATCATCATTTTGATATTGGCCAATTTCAGAAGGTGTGGGTTCTTGATCCACGCCATGTTGAGACTGATGTCCTTGGGAGCCTTGGTTTTCTCCTCCTTGAGACATTGTATTATGATGAAAACTACTAGGGATTGATTGGTGTGGAGTTTGTTGAGCACCTCCGTGAACAGACACAGGCGGGGTGACGTAACCACCTTTTAAGTAAAGATTGCCAAGAGCATCTTCTCCAAATTTTGTTGTGTCGTAGGGTTGATGAAATGTTTGAGAAATCACAAAAGATGTTGCTATGGAGAATTTGGGTTGTTCCCCTTGTTTTCTTTGTGATGAAGCTCTAGTTTCCACCATTAAATTCAAGTGAAGCAAAAGAGAAAGATGAATACAACTGAAGAATGACTTGATTCAAGAGGAAAAAATAATGCAACCTTGTCAAGATCAGATTGATTGAAGATTGAATTGGATGTAAATGAAGGATACTGTGCCCTAGAGTATGGGTAGATGCCCAAAAGATGGTGGACATGAGCTCACAACACTTAGCCAATTTGTTGAAGATTGAATTGAAGATGATTTTGACAAGGTTTTGACACAAGATGAACAAGATTCAAATTGATAAATCAAAAGACTAATCAGACTCAAGAGACCACTTTTAGAAAATTATTAGATTCTTTCTAGTTTCTACTTTGTTCCTGACACAGCGAATTTTTTGACAAAATCTGGAAGTAAGCTGTAAAATTTAGATTTTTGACAAATTCTAGAGATTTCTGGCAACTTTGCAAAATTTTGATATGGGTTTCTCTAGGCTCATACGAGTCTGGGTTAGCTCTAGCACGATAGTTGACAAGGCTCGTACGATAATTGACACCAGGGTTTGTTTTTGCTTTATTTTTTTGAGACAACTCATATGACAATATACAGTCTCCCGTACGACAATATAGGGGTTCTGATATGACTCTTGGGAAAAACTCATATGAGTTTCTAAGACCGTGGGATGAATTTTGACTCTAGAAAGGATTTTTACTTCAGATTTGCAATTTTTTCAATTTTTCAGTATCAGATCATTTGCAATTTTTTTTGTCTAGGTTTGAAGATCTGTGTAATAGTTCATCTTGGGTGTTGTTCGTTTCCAAATGACCAAGTAGATAGAAAACACGTAGAACAACAAGCAAGGGAAGTAAGCAATCATCTTAAAATAATGAACAAGGGGCAAAGCAACCTTGCACATGAACAAGCAATAGTGACTTATTATGCTAATCCCTAGGAATGCTACTTGTGTATGTTCTCAAAAGTTTTTTAATAATGCACATAGTCCTAGAAAATGAAAAATTTGGCCTCGCTAGGGTTTTTAGTAATGGTTTGACTCTTCAACTTTTGTGATCTCAAGAGGGAAAACTCCAATCCAGGAGCACCGGAGTTTTGACACAGTTTGAGAATTTAATCAATCATGAGCTGCTAGGGAGATCTGACAGCCCAACAAGAGATCACACTTGTGGAGATTTCTTCCACAAAGACATTTATATAGCGGTTGTTGCTACCACAACGAAAATGGTTATTACTGCTTGAGGTTCCGTCCACGTGGTTGACCCAATAAAGGGAATGTCCACTATGGTTAACCCTCTCTAAAGGTGACTCACAAAATATACCACATGGGGACTTGGTCCAGATTCAAAGATTTGAGTTTCTGATACTACCCAAAAAGGGAGTAGAGCATAATCCTCTAGCCTTTTCACTTTTACCCAAACACAGCAGATAGATTCTTTGACACGCTAAGACTGAGATTACCTCACCAAGATTTGTGATGTCAACAACAATGTCTACTAAGCTCTCTAAGTGGGACCAAGAGAGAACGTACCGATCAAGGTTGAGGACCAAACCAAGTGAACATGAGATAACAACAGTATCCTCCCTACCTACAAGGGGATCTATCTTCGAGAAGAGCTTTGCATGCAAAGAATGAAGCTCACTCTCTCAAGAACTCCACAAATAGTGTTCATAAGGCCTAATTACTATGTGTAACAGATATGCAAAAAATAATTCTATGTTCGTTTTAGAGCCCAAAATCGAAGTTTGTTTTATGAAAGCAGGAAAGACACTCAAGCTTGACACATAAGAGTTCATTTTATGTCCCAAATTGAAGTGTTATCAGATGCAATAGAATACCTGAGTTCTTTCGCAACACGCTTAGTAGATTTTACCTATTTTGCAATTTTTGGTGCGCTTTTCCAATCGGAATCAGCAAGTACCAATTAGAAACAAAAGATCTCAATTGTTAGGGTTAGCTGTTAGTCCAAATCCAAAAATAAAATCTGGAAAATTGCTTGAAAATTTGAAACGACAATTGAATTCTTGATGTCAAAACTCGTACGATAAACAGTTACCTCCCGTATGACAATCCAAGCCTGATAGGACAATAGGTTTGTGCACACATGACAAAGCAACCTCCAAACGATAATGTGTAACAATAGGAACGAGTCTCGGAAACACCAAATGTCGTACGACAGTCAGGGGATTCTAGCATGACAATCTACCAAAACTCGTACGAAAAATGTACGGACAAAAAGTAAAAATCATAGTTTTGATAAAAAATGACAAAAAATTGATAGAAATTGTTACATTTGAAATGGAAACCCGTTTCAGGGCCCCACGGTGGGCACCATAAATGTGTGTGAAAATTGTACCTATCTGCGGACACAACACTTTAGTGAAATATTAGAGGTTAGCAAATCGAGAAATATGTAAATAAATGAAACTAAGCTAACCAGGTGATTTACTACCTTCTAGTAGGTGCGAGTATGGTATTTTCAGATTAGACCGAGATCAGTGATGATGCATCACCTAAACAAAGGATTTAATGCTAAAAGATGAATGCAGATTAATCTATCTTTTTGTATTTTCTATGCAATGATATGAAAAACTATATGAAACTAATCTAGAATGTATGAAATTTATTCTATCAATGATGTGCTATGATATGAAAATGGATGCAAAGCTATGAAAAACAATGAAAGATCTCACAAATTGCATATTCGCAAGAGCTTGATTCTTCAGATGCAATTTTGCCAGAGTAATTGTGTAAATTCGAGAGATGTCTTTGTGAAGAACTGAGCCTTGTTTTTATAGAAATCCAAGGCTTGAGGATGCATTGAGAAAAGCCATAAATCACTCTTGATAAACTCAGGTTGATTTTTGAGTTAACAAGAAATCAGGAATAATTAACTCATAAAAATCATGCAAAAGTATTTTTTTAATCTTAAAATAGAGTTCAGTTCACTTTTTCAACTCATCATTAGATGTCGAGTTTGGAAAGTTTAACAAATTAAAATTGATAATTGATTTAAAGTCGACTGCTTTTCTGATTGTGCATGATTTAATATGAATTAATTTAAAAATAAAGTGATTTATTCTCAACTTAACTGATTTTAAATTTAAAAATAACTGATTTATGGGTTAATCAATTATTAAATCAAACTTTTATTCCAAATTATATTATTGAATATTGACAACTGGTTTTAATCAATTAAATAAGAATTCAACTGATTATTCATAGAATTTTTGATTTACTGTCAAAATTAAATAATATAAATTAGGAATAAATATAATTAAATCTAATTAAATAATTAAGTGGCAAAATTAAACTTAATTAAACAAATATTCAAAATATTCAATTAATCAAATTTTAGAATAAATATGATTTATCGCCAAATAATATTTAATTAAAGATAATTAGGATAATTAGGAATATTCAAGGAATATTTCCCAATGTAGAATTAAGATAATCAATTTTTGATAAATTGATATGCAGATGTGCCTTAGGTTAAGACTTTGATGTCGATTTTGTTCGATTTGAGAATGTAGGAGGTTAATGAACCTATAGCCCATTTTTGGGGTATTACACTTGCAACTTATATATATATATATTTTTTATTGGTAGCTCATAATTCTACACTTCATATCAACAAAATACATTATTCAATCTTCCATATTATTTCATTTTAAATAGTTATTGTTCCAATACAACAAGATACTTATAATTGAGATATATTTATATATTTTTATTGCTGACTCATAATTCTATAATTAACTGTATACTTAACATTAATATATCAGTCTTAATTAGCCTTTTTGCTCGCTGTCACCTATTAGTCAAGCTTTCAATCTTTTGTCAAAAGCCATTTATTTTTCTTGTGAATGGGTTGACTATTTTTTCACTAGAATTTACACCTTCGAACTATAGTTTTATAAGGGACAACATCCTTATTTTGCTACTGTTAATAAAAAAAATAGCATACTCATAACCAGGCCTGGAATTTGATGGTCACCCCTACCTCTCATATGATTTTTTAATGATGGTTTGATCATTTTCATGCCTTTCATTTTACGTTTTAAGAAAAATATTGATTGTTAATGTTTTTTTATATAGAAAATATTTAATTAGTTATTTTAAATTTAAATAATTAGTAATACATATATTAAACATAATACATATAGATATATAAAACGTAAAATTAGAAAATAAATTGCTGCATTTTATTTGGGAAAGATTTTAAATCAATAATAATATACAAATAGAAACTTCTATTTATGATAAAAAGTATATAAAGTTAAAAAATAATTATAAGTGCAAAAAATTCAAATAAATTAAACAAGTTTCTAAATTCATATATTTTATTTTAAAAGAATTTTAAATTAATATAAATATATAATAAATAATATAAAAACATAAAATAAGTTTTTAAATCATATATTCTATTTTAAAAATATTCTAGATTAATATTAATATATAATAATCAAAATAGAAAATATATATTATAAAATAACATAATTTATCATACACATATATCATACATATAAAATATTAAATTGCCAATAACAAATTTTGATGGTTTACTAATAAATTTAGGTATCATATTTACGGTTTTATAAATATTTAGCATGTCAACTCGTACCGTCTAATAATTTTTTTGCTTGTCATATAGGGTCCAAAAGTGCATAAACTGAGAATACGACCATCAAATTCCAGCGTGCTCATAACCGAAATATATTTATATTTCTTATTACTAACTCATGATTCTATAATTAATTATATACTTTTGATATATTGTCTCACCAAACAATATATTCAATCTTCAAAATTATTTTATTTTATTTAAAAAATATTTTTTCCTATAAACAAAATACTTACAACTAGATATATTTATTTTTCTTATTACTTTCCTCATAATTCTATTGATATATTCTCATAAAAATTATTATTCAATCTTTTTCCAACCTTTTTTTTTTTTTTTTCCTAATTCAACGAAATACTTACATCTAAATATATTTATATTTATTACCGACTCATAATTCTATAATAAATGCTCGCTTTGCATTGATATTATCCAGATATGGTATCAACTCACAATCTATAATTAACTCTACATATTCGAGACAAATGAATCAGAATAAATCCCGAACCCAAAATTATACAATTTTAACCACTATAATAATAAAAAATTATTCATGAAATTGGTTCTTCCCCCATAAGTGAGAGAAATATTTTTTATGGATGACATAACTGTCGTATATCTTAAGATGTTGCTACTTATCATCTTGTGCCCTGTTTTATTCTTTTTAATTCGATTCAAATCAAATAACTCAGAAAACGACCCACAGTCTGTAACTATCTCATGTTCTGGAATTTAATTACTTTCAATGCCCGCCCTTTCAATCAATTTCAGGCCGATTTTACCAAGTTGGAGGCAAATGGTGGAAGCGAATTCACCCGCAAAAGACATAAATAGAAGAAGACAGAGGACAATCGTAATTAACGTCATGACCAGCTTTGCGAGTTCCATTCTTGTTATATTTATACCTCTTCTGCAGAGGAAAAAAAAAGACCAAAACAGTTTTTGGGATGGCGTCGAGAGAAGTCGTGGAATGTTTGATTCTTTTGTTAGCGCTAATGGCGTCAACTGCAAATGCCAGTCTACCGCAGTACAATACTACAAGTGGAGTAGTTGCAGGAAAATTAAATGTTCATCTTGTTCCCCACACTCACGATGATGTTGGATGGCTCAAGACTGTCGACCAATATTATATCGGCTCCAACAATTCTATACAGGTTAGTTGCATTCATCCCGTGTTTCTAGATTTTTTAGTAACAGTTTTTCTGAAAAAATTGAAAGCTGGTAAAAAAGTTGAGACGTATCAGTAAAGGGGCCAGATAGTGATCGTCATATCAGGTTTGCAATAAAGAAAAAAACTTACAATTTTGTTTATTGAAAGTTTTTCCAATTATATGTATTTTATTTAGAAATTTAAGTTTACTTCGTTGAGATTGTTTAGTTAGTTTTGTCAAGTATACTGATTATATATTTTAATATGATTTTTTTCTCCTCTCCATATGAAGAGTTTTTATTTGATCTGCTGAATTCTCTTTTGCGGGTAAGCTTTGATTCCGAACTAACCGACATTTGAATCTGAAATTTTAGCTCAATTTGTAACTACTGTTCATTTATTTTCATCACTATATTAATGTCCGTTTGAAATTTTTGCCATTTTAAAAGAGTAAATATTTTTCTCCTCTATTGTACCAAGTTTTAATGGTTCGATTAATCAATGCCGTAATTAAGGGGTATGTCCATCCCCTGCACCCAGCCTATTGTGTATCGTATAATTTTACTGCATTTCAGCACTTCTTCATACCTATGGGCTTGAATCTAGAAAGAAGAAGGACAAAGAAATACTAATGTTCATCTGTGACCAACAGTAGGTTAATGGGACTTGAGAGTATATCAGTATATAATAAAAAGTCTTGAGAAAATCTTCAAGAGGCTCTAAAAGTGGAAGGAAAAAAGAAAAATTACAGTACAGCTGCACCCCACTAACACATGCAAGCAAGAAACCAATACAAATAAAGATCCATTTTGTCAGTGTATTTGCTTTTAGTTCTTAAGCTTGACCCATTCAACTCTTTTCTAAAAGTTTTAATGCTACTAGTTCTAGATATTTTGTAATTAATTTTAAAATGCTTGACTTCATCTTTTTGGATTTTTCAGTAACTTAAGTCTGATTTCCTTTTCATTTTGGGTAAATAGACAACCTGATCAATATAAAGACATTATTATATAAGTAATGGCTAGTGAAACGACAATAGCCAATTTGGAGAGTTGACAGGGTCACTTCTTAATACCCATTAATGCAAAATATTACCATATCCTTTATTCCCAATCAACTATTGTGTTCTTTTAGAAGGTGTGATTAGCAAATGAGGAGGTAGGGTTTACTTGTCGTTTCACTTCTTTTCTTTCTGCAACTCAGATGTCTTTCTCTTCCCATGAAAATTACTGTCAGCAATTTTTGCTCAAGATGAGTTTCAGATTGCCATGTATTAGTGTATAATGATGTTCCAAATCTTTAGGTATTTTAATTACGTATTTTGTACAAGAAGAGAAAAGAACTATGTTGCACACTGATTAGCTTTTGAAATTTCTAGCAGAGAAAAGTATTGTACCTCTTGTTGATTTTCCTTTCCCAGCTAATTTTATGTGGATTAACCCAACATTGCTTTTCGTTATCGTGTATCCTTTAATTGGGATGGAGAGATTGTGGTAGTTGAAGTATTTTGTTGTGTTTTCTCTACCTATGGACAAGAACCAACCAAATGATCAATTAAAATAGTGTCCACATTGAAGTACTATGTTCTTATAACCCACCTTTTGGGTATGTTGTATCCCTATGTATCCTTATGTTCTTATATCCCTATCAAAAATCAGAATTTACAAAGTTGTATTCAGGGGGTGGCTATTAAAGTGGTGTCAAAGTGCAGACAATTCCTGCCATCCTATGAACAACTTACAGTTTTTGGATGAGTGATCAACATTTTCTAACTTATACCAGGAGAGGAATTCACAGGTCAGATTTTGGAGTCAGTGATACCTTGGCGGACACCGTGGCTAAGAAAGAGAAGGAAAAATCTAGGTCCCTTAGTCCCAGCGCCAGGATGGAGAGAAAATTTGCCACTATGATGGATATGATATCTCAACTATTTGGACAAATGGTTAAGTAGAATCAGTTACAAGAGGAGCAGCCTCAACATAGTACTTATACAGGTGAGACCAACAGGCCACAAGGTGAGCATACTTCAGCTTCTAGTTCAGTTCCGAGGCCTCTACAACCGGTTTTCACTCCACAGTAGGAGTCACCTACTCCACAGGGTCGTGGGTCCGGGTTATAGATTACAGTGGCAGAGGAGATCCGAAATCATTACACAGAGTATATGACCCTACCATCTGAGGTCAGGGAGTTATTGACCCTTGATCAGTTCATTTGATAGAAGAGACTTAGATCAGGTTCAGCAGGTAGAGCAGGTTACAAGGCTCCACAAAGTAACATGGATTTCCAGCATGCTGTGGGCAAGTTGACCTTGCCACATTTTGATGGGGGTAAAGATATTCAGCTCATGCTCGGGTGCAAAAGTTAGATAATTACCTGTCTTTGAAGCCTATGTTGGAGGATGAGGCTGTGAGCTGATGGAATTGTAAGATATGAAATAATTGTAGAATTTTTCTCATTTGAATCTGCCCAAAACCCCACGTCACCTCCCATAGTAAATTATTCCTACAAGCAAAAAGGTGCAGGTAACTGTAGATGGGAATAATGCTAAGGTATAGTGTCAAATATTTCAGATCTGCTCCTTATTCAAAAATAATAATGAAACCTTGTCCTCTCCACTGCTGCAAGTTGAAAAATGAATTCCTCTTGTACTATTTTAATTAATTGATATGAGGCTAATGCAAACCCTGTGTGGAATTGCTTGTATATTATGCCTTTGGGTGATCTTCCACACCTGTAGACATTCAGATTAGTGAAGGATTTTGTCTTCACAAATAATTCCTACCAAACCCTAGCTCTAAGAGCTCTGAAATGCCAAAGATGAATTCTCCAAAATAATTATGCTTCCAAAGATACAAAATGAAAGCCCAAAAGTCTCTTTTATTCTTCCTCAAACCCTAATGCCATTTTTAGGGTTGCAAGTATTTTATTTTTTAATAAAATATTTCCCACATCAATGTTTAATTATTCACTCCTCCAATGTGGTGTCCACCTCAAGGAAATTAAAATGTAACTTAAAGTTACTTTTATTTCCTCATAAAGTAACTTTATAATAAAGTAATTTATTTTATTTAATTAAAACATTAAAGCCAATACTTAAATATTTTAATTTTATTCTAAAATCATCCATCTGACCTCTTCCACTAAACACTAATGATGCACTTGGTCTCCTAGTGATGTCTAAAAATAGCAAGCCAACTCCCAGTTTCCTAAAAGTGGGAACTCTCCTTAAAATTAAGAAACTACTTCTGAACTTTTGAAATGGCTTATCAAACCCCCTACAAGGCCACAAGCTTCGGGTGGTCAACAGGTGAACTGCCAGTCTCCTAAAAAATAGGAACCCCTCCTAAAAAATAGGATACTAGCTCTGAGCTCTTGAAATGCCACACAAACCTCCCAAAAGGGCCACAAGACCCCTGGATGGGCTCCCTATGCATTGTATTAGCCTATGGGAACCCTGTTGATAGGCTAATCTTGTTAGAAATCATCTGTGCTTAGGAAGGAGACATTACATTTCATTTAAGTTCCATATGACATTGTTATCTCAAAAACTCTCAACAAACTTTCAAAAATTACCTCAAACTAAAACTTTTCAAATAAGGATGCTTATGGATAGTGCTAGTGGTGGAGAATTTGTGCTCTTGAAAGAGAGGTCATAAATTCAAATCCCGCAAGGGGGTAGGGTACTTATGCCTCGTTTGTAGCACAGTTAAGTGCGTCCCGCAAGGAGTACGGGGTAGTCCCACATTATTGTCACCATATGTTGACCCAAAAACAAATGGCTGGTATCATGGACTATAGAATGAACTTTTCTTACCTTTCCTTTTCCTTTTTCATAAAAATAGTAAGGGAAAGTGAAAATTTTGCATAGCATATTAGCCTATGATTTTATATTTGTTGATAATAAGGCTTAGAAAGACTCAAATATCATCAAAGGAATCACTTCAAGAAGTTGCAGCTATGAAAAACGAACTGGGTTTGTCAACATAACACTGCCAGTCCCTGTAGGATGCAATTCTGAAATCATTGGTTCCTTTGAAGTGGTGATTTCACAACCATTATCATGCTTTTTCAACCATTGGGGCTGTTTTGTAACTACTGTGGCAATTATGAAATGCTGGAAGGGAAGGCTTCATTTCACTCATAGAAACACAAAATTGAAGTGATGGTTGCAGAATTGTCACTGTGTGAAAGGGCAGTTTCATCTAAATAATAGAAACTCACATTTTGGTGAACAGTCTGACGTTTCTCCTCTTACTTACACTTATAGGACCTTCTATGTATGAGAAGATCCCAAAATCTTTATAAGTAGAGGGGGCAGTTGGATTGTATGAAGAGGGAAGTAGATTTGAGTGTTGTAGAACAAAGAGAAGTATAATTCCATTGTAATTCATGCCACAGATCTAACATGTGTGTAACTTAGTGAAGCAAGGGGCAGATTATATTCCTTTATGTTTTTCATCTCATTGTATTTGTCTGACTTCTAAAAATTTGGTAGCAGTTTCTTTGCCACTACTAAAGCTGGTTTTACCACTGTTTCACTTTTTCAAGGGGTTTCTAAGACAAAAATCTGCATTTTCACTTCTCTACTCATAGTATTCTTTCCTTCCTAACTGTCATTTATTGTAGTTATAAGTAGCATAGTCTAAAATTGTTTTGATTATTGATTCCTACTAACAGTTGTGCTTGAAACTACAGATCATTTACATTCTGTAAATTGTACAAGTTCCTTCACATGTTAAAAAAATGTTCCTCTTCAGTTTTTTTGTCTTCAATTTATTCCTTTCTCATTTCTTAAAGTTTTGCTCATTTTATTTTCTTTTTCCAGCATTCCGACAAGTTTCCCGGTTTCAAATTCACTAATTAACTTTTATTTTCTTGTTAATTAATTTATTTACACTTACAGTATATTTGTCATTTTTGTCAGAGCAAAACTATTCATCATGATTGATTGCATTCTCCATTTTGACTGTCACAACTCCCCATTACATTTAACTACCTTCAGTTTTTAATTTATAATACAATGTGTTTTCAATCTCTGGCTTAGGATAACTATTAATTTTATGTTATACCCACCATAATATAAATTATAATAGGGTCACTGTGTCTAGCACTTTAATAATGATGTGAATCTCAGTAGTCCGGTTTCTGGTTTGTGTTCTATTTTGTATGTGAATGGCACTGTGTCGAGAGGAGTCTGATACTTTTTCCAAACTATATGCAGGGTGCTGCCGTGCAGTATATCTTGGACTCTGTTCTTTCTGCATTACAAGAGGATAAGAACCGAAAGTTTATTTATGTAGAACAGGCACTGTCCACCTAATCTCAAAACATTTATTTCCTACATGTATTTCAGAAGAACAAATAAATCTTATTCAAGACAGATTTCAAATACGGTCCCTATCTTTGGTGAAGATGATAACCTTGCCACGCTTGAGTGATTGCAGGCATTTTTCCAACGATGGTGGAGAGATCTAAGTGATCAAAAGCAGGCACAAGTCAGAGACATTGTTGAATCAGGACAGCTTGAATTTATGTAAATTTCTCTCTTTAAATGTAGTTTTCTTTTTCTTCTACAAATAGCTACAAGGATTAGGGCCATTTTAAAACTGACTAACTTGTAGTTGTAAACAATTATCAGGGTACGAATTCTTTGAGGCCTGCCATGATTTCTGTTAGCTGTAAATTTTTATTAAAGAGCATCTATCCATATAGGAGATGATAGGTTACTTAAAGGCACCAATAATTTCTTATTTGAATCAATTTGTTTAACTGACCAGTTTATGAAAAAGGATTTTTGGTGATCTTAGAAGTGAGAACTAGTTTTGATCAATTAATTAATTGGGCCTTTTGTATCTCAACTTACAGAAATGGTGGTATGTGTATGCATGATGAAGCAACTACCCATTATGTAGACATGATTGATCAGACAACGCTTGGGCATCGCTTCATCAAGAAGGAGTTTGGAAAGATTCCACGCATTGGGTGGCAAATAGATCCTTTTGGGCATTCTGCAGTTCAAGCTTACTTGCTTGGCACTGAGGTCTTTTATTCACTCTTAGATAGTTGTAGATGTGCATTAGTATTTTTATTATGGTCTCCATGGTTTTGTTGATGGTGATTTAGAATTGTTAGTGTTTAACTTTTCTACTTTTAGTGTGACACAAAATGGAATAATGTGTACCATAGAACCTTTTTTTTGAATTAGAATGGGAAACTCGTTGTAGCAAAAACTAACTTAATCACAACTTGAACTTATGCTTCAGAAGGGGACATGACAACTTGAACTTGGGTACTAATTTCTTTTGGCTACGCAATGTCAAAGTGTGATCTTGAGATGGCCATTTCAGCTACACAGTGTGTCTCCTTTTGTTTCTTTCCACTTAGACTGCTAATTGTGGTTCATAAGACAATTGCTACACCTTTGCCACTAGAAAAATACAAAATTCGTCTTTTAGACAGCTCCTTGAAGGCACAGTTTTATGACCTATTTGCCACCTAACTATTGTGCTTCTTAGGTGGACTCACCAATTAAAAGGTGCAATGTCTACTTATGTTCCTTTATTTTCACGTTGGTTGCATTTTCCCCACCCATTTGCCACTTTGCAATTGTGGTTTTCTGCTCTCTATGCCCTTCCGATTGTAGGGCCACCTTCCTGCTTCTTAAGCACCACTCACCGGGTTGGGAATAATAGTGGCAGTAGGGGTGAGAAAGAATCTATTCTATACGTCCCCCTACCCCAGCAGGCAAAAGTCTCTATTTCTTCTATCGATCTGAGCCAGACATGCATCCTTCCCAATGATCGAATGGAATATCAATAGCTGGTAGTCGGTGGGGTGGGAAAGAAGTAGTTGGAAGCTCTCGCCTGGGTGAGGGCTAGCAATGAGATAGCCGCCCGAGCCAAATAAGTGCTTCTTCCTCAGTCTTCATGGCGGGGACCTAAGGTAGGTTATCCACCGCCCACAGCTATGGGGACTCGGGTTGACTCCTCTCCTTGGGCAGGTCCAGTCAAACAAGCGAGCTGGCGCCTGCTACCGATCAAAGAGATAGTGGAAGTCGGGTCCAATGGCCAATCACCAATTTTTGTTGGTCTTTTCACTTCAAATTTGCGACCTTCACTTCATGTTTTTAAGCATTGATTTTGGGCACGGTTCTCTTAGAGGATTGCCACTTTAGGTGTGATTTTAAGCTGGCATTTCCCTTCTTTCTATGTGTCACATCCATTTTTAAGAAAACAAATACTTTGGTGGAGATCAAGAATGCGTTCATCATGTCAAGAAGCTTAGATGGAGTTTAAACTTGTATTGCATACTTTTCATCACTTGAGTGTGGATTTGAGCTGGTTAATCTATTGTGTTTGTGTGTCTGTTTACCCTAGTGGGGCAACAGACAATTGCATAGACACAGTCAAATACTCAAGTACTCAGCATATAATATAACAGACTATTGTATTCATATAATCATAAGAGTTTCCGTACATCATAAGCGTGTCTTCATCAAAGGAATAAGTTCATACATATAATCTCCGAAGGGGTGCGAGGCGAACCGTCGCATCCGTGCACTGCCTCCGGACTCCAACCATCTAACTAACCCAATTTACTCGACAACATCATCCCCCCCAAAAGAAAAGTCGTCTTTGGCGACTTAACAACAAAATGGAGATAATGTCCACTACAAAAAACATAGAAATCAGCTAAGTAGAAGTGGAAGGGGGCATCCTTGGAACCGATGGTTGGGACGCTAAAGAAGTGGCCCTCTGCCTCAATTGATAGACTTGTTGTGTATGGATGTTCAGATCTGTCTGGAGCTGCGAATTGACCTCAACAACTTCCTTGAGCATCAGGGTAGCCTCCTGGAACTCGGTATCCTTTTGAGCAAACCGGCTGTCTGCAAGACTTCTGGTGGTATTAGCTGCCTCCTGCTGTGCCAACAGTTGTGCACATTCCTCCTGCCAGGCACGTCGCTCTGCTGCTAACTTGGCGGCTATCTCCTCCCGAGATCTCTCTGCTGCCTCCGAGCCCTCTCTCGAGCCTCTTCTGTTTCCTGTGCCGTGATCACTGTCTACACCAATCGCCGACCCTTATCGATCACCAATTCCAGAGTGTGCATATACTCTCCCAGATCCTTTGCCATCATCACCTCGACCGGTTTCCCTTTCCTTGCTGGTACCTCAACTGCCTCTGGCTCTACCCTCTATCCGCCGCTTCTAGCATCACCCACTGCACCTTCCTCCAAATGAGGGTATTCTCGCTGAGGGGATAGAATAGCGGATCCCTGTGCCACCGGTGTGAGGGATCTCTGTGCCAAGAAAGCACTCGCATGCCCTAACATTTGTGGTCCAGTCTGACACATAGGTGTCAAGCACTCCTCAATGGGCACTCCTCCATCCATGCTGGCATGGTCAGACTCAATCAACATGGAATCTCCAAGGCCCACCACCGGCTCTGATCCCACCATTTCTAGCCGTACCTGACCAGCTTCCGTCCTACCCTGCTCGGCAAACTGCTCCATCATCTCGGCCATGTCTCTGCCAGAAGGGATACTCTCGCTATCCCCAGTCTCTAGCTCTGGAAGTGTATCCATTATGGAAACTCTCTCTGGCTCTACTATAGAAGCTCCTGCTGATGTGGCAACAGGTAAAGACAGTTGAACTGGGCCTCGTGCTTGGCCAAATGCTGGAATGGTCGTAGGACCGGGAACCAAAACAACTGGGGTCCCACTGGGTACAGGACGTGGAAATAATAGCGGGGCAGTTGAGATTATCTGTACTTCCTCCTCATCATCCTTCGGACTGCTTTCCTCCTCGGATGTCGCTTCCCGGCCGCTATCTGTATCCCCACGTTCCCCACTAACTTCTAATTCTTGCCTGGTTCGTTTCGAATCAGGGCCCACCTTCTGACCTCCAGGCGTATCCAGATGACGCCATCTCATGATTGGGGGTTCGCCCTCCACCAAGGGTCCCACCTTAAGCTCGGATGATAATATGTCCGCTGGAATCTGCCGCTCCACTGCATCCAAGAAAAGTCCAATCGCATAATGTGGCATATAGAAGGTGCGGTGCTGAAGGGTCATGAACGCATACATCTGTTCTGCCAACACGGTCGCCCAATCATACATTCTGCCCCCAAGAAGGTGGTTCATCAGGGTAACCTGCTGAAATGAAATATCAGAGGCGCGGCTAGATCCCGTAAGTTGACTCTTCACCAAATCCATAAGGCCTCGCCAGTGGCCTTCCTTGACGAATGTTTTCTTGATGCCGCGATTATGGGACGCCTTTCGGAGAGACTCCTTCTCTGCTGGTGTGAGATTATCTCTGCAAATCAGCCTGATGTAGAAGTCTTTATTCTCTATAGCCATCTTCTGTGGCCTTGGATCAACCCATACCCCTCTGTCTAGTAACCCGAAGACTCGGCGGAATTCCGATGCTGTAAAAGAAACTGTCACCGAGTGATTTAGGTAGGGAATGGTGCTTGTCTTAGAAAAACTCTCGAAGGCCTCGATCATTGCCCGCAATGGGCCTTCAAAATCTTTAATGCAGAAAATGGGCATTTCAATTACCCATCGCACCTAGGCCCTTGACAGGCTTTCCTTGATCAGTCGAGTGTTCGGACAATTATCGTTCTCCTTCCACCATCTGTGGCAGTCTAAACCATTCAAACCCTCAAATGCGATGTTCTGTGCTGTGACCTCCTCTTTCTGAGATCCTGCCGCTGCCATTTGGGGCCTATGGATCTTCAGCTTCTTCCCTGTGCCCGTGCCTGCAACTCTTGGTGTATTCCGGCTCATACTTCTGGGGTCCTCTTCCAGTTTCTTCCTCCAACTACGTTTGCCTGCAGATTGCATCTTTGTGGCTTCCTTTTCTTGATGAAGATATAAACGTTTTTAACTACCGTACAATTGCTTTCTGTTTGTCTTCTTCCTTAGCCCTAGGCTTAGTCTCCTCAAATCCCTCCGTAGTTGTACGGAATACCCGAATATAACCAAAATAATACTAATCAATGTTCCCAGTTATGTCGCACCTATGCATTTGTACGACCTCTTTATCTTATGCCGTGACCGTACGGTTATATATCCTTGCATTTTTAAAAAAAAAATTTCTCTTGCCGTGGGTAGCCTGGCCATACAACCGTACAGTTGCAGCACGTGTATCCACGCCGTATGGTATCACATTGAATTTTTATTGTTTCCACCGTACGGTGGTGTTTGCTGGGCGGCTTGTTGCCATACGGAATTGCCTCCCCTCGCCGTACGGTTATGAGGCTCTGTATACCGTACAGGCATGTGTGACCAAAACGATTCACCTTCCTCCGCTTTGTCTCCCGTACGGCCGTACGGCGAACTGAACGATCTTGCAGGCTGCTAAACTTATGCCGTACAGTGTAATTAATGAACTCCAACGCCTTCATTATTGTGCCGTATGATCGGCCTTTATTCTTTCGTTGTCTTTTGGTCGTACGGTGTTCCTTTTAAAACCTTTCCTGCTGTACGGTCATGTGTTGTGCGTTTTTGCCGTACGGCCGACAGTACTCTTTTTTTTTTTTAAATCGGCTGAGTGCCTTCGGTGCACCTCCGGCCTCTGATGGTACACCTTCAATTTCGAGCCATTCACTGCATTGGGGATTTCTCGTCCGTCGAGGGTCCACAGCTTCACTGACCCGTTCGCTGCCACCTCTCGAACCTTGTAGGGACCTACCCACTTAACTTTGAATTTCCCAGGATTAATCTTGTTTCGCCCATTGTACTTTAATACTAACTGGCCTGGTGTAAATTGCATTTGGCGAAGGTGCTTGTTGTGCCACAATTTCCTCCATTGCTGGGTTGCTTCCGTGGCCCACTGTGCCAGTGCTCTTTTTTCATTGAGTTTATTCAAGAGGTAAAGTCTTTCTCTCAAACTCTCCATGTCCCCAAGTTTGTTTTCGATGGCTATCCAGAGGCTAGGCACCATGAATTCAGCCGGTACCACCGCCTCCTGCCCATACATCAGCTGGAATGGTGTCTGACCGGTGGTCACCTTGTAGGAAGTTCGGTAGGCCCATAACACAAAGGGTAACCTTTCTTCCCAGTCTTCACCCTCAACACCGCATGACTTATAAATGACTCCGACCAAAATTTTATTGGTTGCCTTCGCCTGGCAATTCGCCCGAGGGTAGTAGGGACTTGACAGCGTATGGAAGATCTTGAATTCCGTGGTTAGGAGTTTAATTACGTGATTGACGAAGTGGCCACCCCGATCGCTGGTCAACTGAATTGGGATGCCGTATCTGGTTATTATCTATTCGTAAATGAACTTTTCTGTGCTTATAGCGGAGTTATCAGTCAGTGCATGCGCCTCCACCCATTTGGTTAAATACTCTGTTGCTACCACAATATATCGGCAGCGCCGGGCACAACTGGCCTTCAGGGGCCCCACAAAATCCAATCCCCACCTTTCAAATAATTCCTGTGCATGAGAGGGGTTGAGTGGCATGAAATCTCGTTTGAGGGGTCTCCTGGTGTTTTGGCAAGTGTCACACCCGACCACCCATTCTCTGGTGTCATTGTATAGTGTCGGCCACCATAAGCCGGCCAACAACACCTTCCTAGCCATGGTATCTGGACCCATGCGGCAGGTCCTTCGTGAGCTTCCCGCAGAACTCTGGACACTTCTTCCATCACACATCGCCTCAGCACTTGGTCTGGACCCATTTTGTACAGCAGTCCATTGATGAGTTGAAAGGTCTTGCTCCTTAGAACCAACTTCCTACGTTCTCTTGGAGGCATGCCTTCCGGGAATCGGGCCGTGGACAAATACTCGCCAATGCTCATGTACCACTTTGGGAGTACGACGATATGGAACAAGTGTGCATCTGGGAAATCATCATTTACTCCCACGGGTGGCTCGCCCAACTTGATTCGAGACAGTTGATCGACAATCACATGGCTACTCCCTGGCCATACTACAATCTTGAAGGTGAATTCCTGAAGTAGGAGGAGTCACCTGCTCACCCTCCCTTGAATAATGGGTTTGTTGACGAGGTACATCAGGGCTTGGTGGTCCACAAAGAAGGTGAACGACGTCGCCAGTAGGTAATGTCTAAACTTCTGGACCGAGTAAATCATCCCTAGAGCCTCGCATTCCGTGGTACTGTAATTCTTCTCTGCATTTGACAATAACCAGCTTGCAAAATAGATAGGGTGATCAAGCCCATGTCCGCCTTCCTGAGCTAGGGTGGCTCCGATGGCGTAGGTTGATGCATCCACGTGGACATGGAACTCTCTGTGCCAGTTTGGAAATGCCAAGATGGGAGCCGCCAACAGTCTTATTTTTAGATCATCGAAGGCTTCCCCTTGCTCCTTCGCCCAGACATATGGCTCCCCCTTCTTCATGAGTTTATCCGTCGGGTATGAAACCCGGGAAAAATTCTTTATGAACTGTCGGTAGTACCCAATATGGCCCAGAAAGGACTTGACGCTAGTTACGTCACTGGGGGCCTCCATTTCAACTATCACCCGGACCTTGTCGGGGTCCGTCTTTAACCCTTCTTTGCAGACTATGTGCCCAAGCAACCTCCCTTGTGGCACCATAAATCGGCACTTCTTCGGGTTGAGTGCCAGGCGAGCTTTCCGACACCGCTCCATGCATTCCCCCAACGCTGTAATGTGTTTGTCCTGGCCACTGAAGATGGACCAGTCATCCAAAAATGCTTTAAAATTCCCTTTGGACATTTTATCAAAAATATGAAGGATAATCCTTTGGAAAGTCGCCGGTGCATTGCACAGACCGAAGGGCATCTGATTGTATGCGTACACACCATCCTCCACTACAAAGGTTGTTTTCAACTTATCTTCCTCTGCAATGGATATCTGGTTATATCCCGAAAACCTGTCCATAAAGGAATAAATTTCATGGCCTGCCACCTCTTCCAATATGCTATTCGTGAAAGGAATCAAAAAGGGGTCCTTGATCGTTACTGCATTGAGGCACCTAAAGTCTACGCAGATGCGGATTTGGTTGGCCTCCTTCTGGGAGATCACAATTGGTGAGACCCACTCGCTTGTGTCCACCCGGAAGATGATCCCAGCTTCCAACATCCGCTCGATTTCGGTCTCTACCCGTGCAGCGTAATTTTTGTTCATCCTGTATGGCATCTTCCGCACAGGTTGGGCTCCAGGAACCAGAGGAATGCGGTGCACGCATAGTTCCGGAGGTACGCCCTTCAGGTCTTTGTAGGTCTAAGCAAACACATCCTTATATTCTGTAAAATTTTTGAAGGTTGCCGTCTTCAATACGGGGTTCCAGTCGTCCCCCATGAGGATGGTTTTGGGATTTTGTTCATCTCCGAGGTTTATTGCCTTCAACTTTGCTTCCTTATACTAGATTGGTTCCTCCTTCGAAAACTCATGGGCGGGGCTTTCTCTCATCGGAGCTTCCCCTTCTCTGTATTCTGTGTATTCCGGGGGGAACTCATTCCGGTTTTCTTCGATCTCGAGTATGTTGCAGGACGACGGAAATAATTCATAATCGCGCATATACTAGTGGAATAAACCATCCATCGAACTTGTATCATCCTCTATTTCCAGTATCCCTTCGACATTAGGTTCCATGTTTCCTTCCTCTTCGTCTGTCCCGTCGTCTGACTCCGAATCGGATGCCATTTCCTCCCCGACCATCTGCGTGGTGAGGTCCACCACAGACTTCCTTCCCCCCTTTTCAAATGCCAGGGTGTTTCTTTTCCAATTGTGATTGGCTCTGGCAGTCACCAGCCACCCCCTTCCTAGGATGGCGTCATACCCCTTCTGCTTGAGAGGGTTTACAACGAAGTCAAGGATGAATGGTTAGGTTCCGATAGTTACCTATTGTGCCATCAGCGTGCCAAGGGGCTTGATGCCGTGCTGGTCAGCCCCTAGTAGATTGAAGGTCAGCAGCCACAACGTTGGTTTCCCCAAGCTCTTCCAGGTTTCTTCCGGTAGGACATTTACCCCAGACCCACCGTCAACAATTGTGTTCATGAGGATGGTACCCAAGATACCCATCTCCAATACTGTGGGGTTTCACCCATTATTGATTGATAGTGTCATGGGGTCGGCTGCAGAGCTGCCGGGGACCTCCATTCGTTCAACCGTGCTTGTTGGAATGTTATGGCCTAGGAATAGGGCTGTTTTGAGATGCGGCATAGTCTCTAGGAGGTCCTTGACCTTTACGGGTACCTCTAGTTGCATTATCTGCCTTAAGATATTTTGTTCGGCCAATGCTCGGTGGGAAGTGTCGGTGTCCGTAGGGTCCCTTCGATCCTGCATACCCTTCTCGATCTTGGCCTTTGCGTCAAGCACCCTTTGTTTCTCAGTCGGAGGGTGAGGGTACATGGCCTTTTTGGTCTGTCTGCGTGTGATTGTCAAGACCTTCTCAGTGCCCCCTCGTTCCATGTCTAGGATATTGTAGCCGGGCTTCGGACAGTTCGTGTCCTCGTGATCTCCCGGTCCGCACCACCGACAGTTTTTGTGGAGCCGTAGCCTCGTTCTGACAGTCACGGGCATAATGTCCCCATTGATTATAGCTTCTGCACTGTATCATGGGTCTCCCCTTCGCATCATACTGGACTCGTGGCTTGTTCTCATTATTGCCTCGGCCTCCCCTGCGGTTGTTTTTGTACTCACCGGATGATGCACTATTTTGTTGTCCGCTGGTCCCGGACATGGAGGGTTGCTCCTGGGTGTAGAGCACTTGTTGATTTCTTGCCCTTAGGTTGTAGGGACATTCTTTAATGGAATGTCCCGCGATTTGGCAGATATCGCAAAAGGCTTTCTTGGGACAAGAACCTTTTGTGTGGCCCGCTTCCTTGCAGTCCGTGCACCACACGATGTCTTCCTCTGTCTTACTTGTGCTTCCCTTCGTGGCCTTCAGTTCTCTCATCATCCTTTCTAGATCTTTTTGTAGGGCGAGCACTTTCTTGCTAGATTCAGCCTTGCTGCTTTCCGTCTCCGATTCATCATCCGAAGATTTAGTCTTTCTTGAGGTCTTACACTCGCTTTCCAAGTCCATCACATGGTTGTACGCGTTACTGTATGACGTAGGCGGGATAATTTTCATTTTCTTCCGAAGGGAAGCTTTTAGTCCCTCTACGAACCACCTCTTCTTGAGTTCGTCTGCTGGGGCGGACTCCATCTTCCCGATAAGTTCCTTCAGTCGCTGTCTGTAGGCACAGACAGACTCGCTCTTCGTTTGCTTGGTATTGTAAATCTCCACCACAATCTCATTGTCATCCCTTAACAACTGAAATTCCGTCTGGAATGCTTTTTTCACAATGTCCCAAGTCGTCATACTAGTTTTGTCGACATCTGAATACCAATCAATGGCCCCCTCCCTTAATGTTGCAGGGAATTGGCGGATCCATTCGTCCTGGTCGGTAACCCCGTTGGCGGCCCCATATGGTCTCATAGGTTTGACAATGCCGAATTGGATCCTCCTTTGCTTGGCCTGTGAACTTGGGTAATTTTTGTTTATTCGCCGCCATGGTTGTCTGCGGTGGATTCGGTGCTTCGGCACCTCCTGTGCCAGCACTCGTACCGGCACTTCCTTGGGTACTGTGCGTATTGTGGGTTGGTGGCACTTGCCCTTGCGGCAGTTGCGTGACTGATGGGATCGTACTGTGTGGGGTTCTTGGTTCCAACGGAGGGTTTGCCGCGTTCGTGACACCTTCGGCAGTACTGTCCTCCCCGCCGGTTTGGTTCTCCGCACTTGGTGTACGAGTTAGATCCTCCTCAAACCGATCTCTCTCTCCCTGGAGGAAGAATCTTCTCAACCGTGTCTCCTCGAGTAATTCCTCACTACTCTGCACTCTCCGCTATTTCGGCGAAGTGAACTCCTCGGCCTGTGCACCCTTTGTACCGCTTCCGAGGTTCCCTTCGGGCAACCCTCCGGCAAGCTGGTCTTTGGCAAGTTGCCTTAGCCTATACTGATGTTCACGTTGCTGTGTGGAGATCAAAGCCGTGTGTGCGACCTCCCCTTCGTCATCTGTTACTTTCTTATTTCTACCCTTATTTAACGTATTGGGCATCAAGACTAGACAAAAAACATTGCCTTTCAATCAAAAGAACACTTATTTTTTATTTATTCATGTTGATTTACAACATTTCCAATTGCATTACAACCGCATTACAATTGTTTGTGTTCTTTTCCCTTCCGTTCATACTTCAAAGACCCCAACCTTTGCCATCGCCTTCTTCCTGACGGCGGCAGAGGTGCTCCCGAGTGTGGAATGCACGGAGGATTTCCTGGCGGTGTTCCTCTCGGGCAATTTCCTCTTGGCGAGCTCATTGCGCTAATGCCGCTTGTGCTAGCAACTGAGGAAGATGGTTTAGCAGTCGATTGGCTGCAGGGTTGGCCCCAATCGTGTCCCACACAGCGCCGGTCGAAACTTCCTCGCTCGTGGCTTCTCGCCGAACGTAGGTTTCGATTGCTACTTGGAATAAGATTCGGAATTCTCGTGTTTGGATATCTTCCCCTTCGTACAACTCTGTATGGGCATCATCTGCTTTTGGATTTATCTCACCAACGGGTAAGCCCATTCTGTCCACACGCCATCCGAGTGCGTCTAGGCAGCGGCGCCAGATGTTTACCCTCGTGGGGCAACAGACAATTGCATAGACAGTCAAATACTCAAGTACTCAGCATATAATATAATAGACTATTGTATTCATATAATCATAAGAGTTTCCGTACATCATAAGCGTGTCTTCATCAAAGGAATAAGTTCATACATATAATCTCCAAAGGGGTGCGAGGTGAACCGTCGCATCCGTGCACTGCCTCCGGACTCCAACCGTCTAACTAACCCAATTTACCTGACAACAGTGTCTACTTTCATAACCAGACCTTTTCATTCCTTCGACAGAGCTTTGACTTGTTGCAACATGTGAGCACACCTTTATGCTAGTTTAGCTACCTTAAATTTGTGCTTGATTTCTTGACAACCCACATGCTTTTCTCTTTTCTTGATCTGATCCTCTAAGGCATGCTTTGTTCAGATTTTTCTAAACACTCAGGCACTGAGTATGTAAGGGTCTGCCCTAGTATGTCAAACTGAATTTTTTTTGAATCTTTATGATGTAAAGTTTGATGTATTATTCAGTCATAATTTGAATATAAACACAGTGATAGCAGCATAAATATATCTCAGATATTCATCACAAATTTCGCATTAAACACTTGCTGGAATATACAAGACAACTGGTAATACCAATTTTTTTATTGATTTCTAAACCACTTGCAAATAAGATGATTACATATCAGTTTCAGTCATACCCATTAATCGATATGCTGGAAATGAAAAGTCACAGATTAAACTTTAGCAATGTCAGCAGCAAAATCAATCTCCAAGCCCTAGGCGTGTACTCATCATGCTCCAACTTGGTACAGCTGTAGGAAGAATAAGAAATCAGAAGTCTAGGCTCCCTTTTTAGTGCAGTTCGAAGCCCTTAACCAAGAACAACATTCCCCAAACTCCCACGCACAGCAGCAAATCTGATCGCAATCTTAAATGGAGGATGTGTGTGAATGTTTTGATCCCCACAATGAAAAACAACTATCTCTAGAAGCAGCTATTTTAGTATACTCTCCAAATGACCTCAATATTTGTGCATTCCAAAACCCTTAAACAGATCCAACAAAGAAGCTCGAACTCTCTTGGCAATTGTTTGATGACAAATGAAGTAATATTTTCTCAAATACAAATTACCTCGAATTAAGCCCTTACCAATCCTCCCGACTGTGTTTTTCAACAGCGAAGAGAATGATAGTAAAGAGGGTTTTTGTCCTCTAAGCCCAAGAAAGAAAATCCCCACAAGTTCGCCAAATTCATATATTATCCAAGCATGCTGAAAGAGAGTTCTTCAATCTCTTTTATAACACTTTCTAAGAGCTCAACCACTCACCTTGACAATGTGGGATAAACAAAATCACTTTTTGGCCCTTTCCTATAATTTCGAGATTTTGTTTTTGTGCCCCTATTTTTTGGGGCTGTGTTTTTGGCCCGTATTTTTGCGATTGCTTTTTCTTTAATATCTCCATGCCATGTAACATAATTTTCCTTCACTTAAGTCCCCAATAACTTTTATTTATGCTTCCAATGTATCATAGAATAAAGGGGGCTATTTAATTAAATATTTCCCACAAAGTTAAATAATTAAATTTAACTTCATAAAATAACTTTATTAATGCATAATAAATTATATCAATGATAAATAAATGATCTTGTCAATATTATCAATTTACCATCGACATGCCACTACAACTATAAGTCCAACATGCCTATAATGACTTACTATAAATAGTAAGTGCCCCCAAAACTACCTAGACCAATTGGCCTCTAAGCCCCTTTTATGTCCTAGTTGCTATTACTAACCGGTTACTGAGAGGGGGGGGGGGTGAATCAGTAAATACTTGTTTTTATTATAATTCAAAACTTGTTTAATTATCTTTCCTTGTTAAGCAGAATATAAACAATCATTGATAAGCATATATAGAAACACACAGATCAACACAAGATGTATACATAGAAAGCCTCGGTTAGAAGGAAAAAACCACGGTGAGACAGAGCTCACAACTTCACTACTGCAGAATGAAGACATCCTGTTAGGAGCTTACAAAACACTGGTGAAGGTGCTATCCGGTTAAGGGATTTTATAGAAGATCGGTTAAGATCTTAACTCTGTTAAGAGTTGCCTGGTTAGAGGTCTTTCAACATCAACAAAGATGTTACTCCGTTAGAGGATTTTACAAAGAACCGATTAGTTCCACCCTGATAGAGGGATTTCAATTTGCTTTCACACCTTATAAAAGCAATGATCTCATATGACACTGATTGTCTGATTAGATCATACCTGTTGATCTCTTCCCCGGTTTGCATGGCTGTTGAATTGTTTCTTTCTCTTTGCCTTTCGCCTCTGGTGACTGTGATCTCGCTCTTCTTTGCTCTCTCTCTTCAACAATTTTCAACAACTCTCAACAACTGCTTTTCTTGCGTCCTATGACCTGTATTTATAGAAGAGTTCATCGTAATGAAACCCTTAACTCATAGAACCGCCATGCTGTAAACTCAACAATAAATCATGCAACTAGCGAAAAGCTATGCGTTCTGATCTGGAGTTTACCTTTAAAACATCTGTAGAAACAAAGATAACTCCCGTTAAAAAGCTAACTCCACTTCTGAGCGGTGGATGTTCCGTATAATTTGGTTTTAACTCAAACTGCTCCGCAGAATCCGGTGCGGATCTTTATGCAGTAGACCGGTATACTCTTATACTTGGTTCATCCTTGTATACAATATAAGACCGGTACTGTGTACTTGGATCGGTCTTCCGGTGTATCCCCTTTGCTTAATCTACCGGTGCATACACTCTGTTTTCAGTCTACCGGTGTCTTTGAATTAACGTGAGTGACCGGTGAACCTTTATCGGTGGGAATGGTGTTTGTGATTTACACTAATGACAACTTAAATTGCTAACAATCTTCCCCTTTGTCATTGGTGGCAAAACTTATACACAAAACCATACTCACTTTTGACAATTTATATCTTTGGTTCTGTAGATTTTTCTTTTCTCTGTAGCACACTTCCCCTGTCTGTGTGCTTCGGTTGAGTGGCTATAGCTGTTCTGTCTTGTTCCTTTTCTGACCTTTCCACTGTCTGAGTGCTGCTCTACTTCCCATTTCCCCTTCCTGTTTCCTCTGCTTCTTCTTCCCCTTTTTGCCTCCATAGGACAAAGGGTTATTTTTGGGATTTCTCACAATTGTAGCTTGGTGAAGATATCCTTGTAGATGTCTTGGCAAAGTGAAGAAACGCTGCCCATTGATCGGTTACATGTTCAATGTTCTTTTGGGCTGCTTTCAGAGAAACAATGATGTTCTCCATATCTTCCAGAGTTTTGTAATCCAGTTCATTGATCAGAACCTTTGTAGAAGTCGCGGTTTGCTGCATGGAATCAAATATTGGGGCCAAAAATAATTGAAATCCAATAATGTCTTGGATTCGCTTATTCTCCTCTTCTGCAGTCTTTCTTAGGATTAGAGCAAGACTTGTCATTTCTCTGCTAAAATTTGTTGCAGATTTATTCTTGATGTCAAATTGAGATGACAAAGCTCTTATTTCTTCAGAGGTCTTTGCAGACTTCTCTGTCAGATCTTGCAGAAATACTTCAAAGTTTGAAGTTCGAGTCATCAAACTGCCTGCCACTTGAAGTTGCTGTTGAAGCACTCTGAGGTTGGTTGACACAGTTACCTTAATTTCTTCAACCTGTTTGTGGATAATCTCTACTCTTTTCTTCTCATAGTGGTCTATTGCCACAGTTTCTGGATCTGTGAGATCATCACCGATTGCTTGTGCCAAGACTTCTAGCTGATCGATGACCGGTTCATCTTCATCTATATCAACATCCGGTACGAAGTTGCACAAAATGTTCTTTACAGTGGTCAGGACCATGTCTTGTTTCCTTTTGGTCAGCTCATTTAGCTGTCTTGTTGACATCTTGCTGATGTCAACTACTGTATCAGTGGCTTTGCTTCTTTTGGCTTCCTTGTCCTCAGCAACTGACAACTTTCTCTTTGATGAAGAGGAGCTAGGTATGTCTGCTTGCTCCTTTTGCTTGGGCTCCTATTCCGGTTGAGCTCGCTCAGTTTGTACAGGAATTTCTTGTTCCCGTTCCTTATTTTCTTCATCTCCCCGTTGAGTTTTATCTTCTGGTGGCACTTCTTCAGGTAGATCTTCCTTGGCAAGTGCTTTTGCCTCAATCTGAGCTTCTTCTTCCGGTTGCACATTAACTTCTACATCCTGTTTTTGTTGAAGTTGTTCTTCTGGTGGGACTTCTTCTGTGCGCTGCTCTTCAGCTGTATGGAGTTCTCCCACATGTATATCACTTCCTAGTTCTTGTTCAACATTGGTTTGTTCACGAGATGTGAACTCCTCTGTTTGAACATTTTGATTACTGGTTGTAGGTTCTTCATGATTAGTGAATTGAACTGGTGGTGCCGACACTTGTTCAGTTTGATCCTAAGGACCTAATTTATCAAGTGCATTGAAGTGATACTGTTGCCAAAAGTCCAGAGTCTCTTTATAGACTTGGTTCTCATATCTGTTTAGAATCTGGGCAACTCTATACTTGGTATCCAAATTCATTGCTGCTTCCTCTAGTAGAAGCTTTATTCTATCTTCACTGAGACCAGGTCTGACCTTTGACAATGTTTCCCTATTGACCCTTGTGTTTGTGCCTAAACCATTTCTCCATTTTGTCTGAAGCTTAGAATTTAGTTCCGGTGGGAACTTGGACCTATAGTCCCTTGGAGTTCTATTATAGTCCATAAAAGTTTCAACTATGGCTACTGTGACTGACTGCTTATCATCTTCACCTAGCAGACTATACCATTTGGCAACATTATGTACTTGTCCAAAGTCCATTACTTCATCAACAATATGATTAATACTCATTGTGTGTGTCTTACCTTTTCTTGGAGAAGTTAGAATGGTTGGACGAGCTGGATAGTCACTGCCTTGTTCATCAGTGATATCTACAATTACCGGTGCCTCAACTCCAAGCACTCCTTTTCCTTTACTGGTGTCAGCGACCGGTTGAACTGTGGCTCTTTGTCGAGCTTCTTTTGCTTGCTGCTGGGTCTGAAGAAGTTTTGTCCATATGGCTACTCCTTCCTTATGAACCATGTCAGCTTCTATCAGCATCCGACTTATCCTTCTCTTTGTTAGGAAATCTTGCTGATGCAGTTCAGCTTGTTTAGTGGCTTCTGCTAGAGTGAGGTGGTTCTGAACCTCTAGCAGAGCTCGTATCCTCAGCTCTTTTTCTCTTTCCATTGAAGCTTTCCATCTAGCTTCAAGAATTTGTAGGAGATCCTCCGATAAAATCTTGTGAAGTTCGGTAGGATGCAGATTATACTTATGAATGCAATGCACTACCGCTTCTTCAATCTTCCTCTTGTCTTCTTCATTCGCAAGTTGATATCTTCTGCTTACTGAACCCATTCCACCGATTTCTTTCAATCCTGCCACATATTCATCAATTGTGGGCTTCCTATCTCTTGGTGGATCCTCCTTTACCGGTTTGCTTGAACCCCTCTTCCTTTTGATTAGAGGAACTGTGTCTTCTGAATCTATCTCCTCTTGTTCTCCCTCTTGGGTACTGGTTACCGGTTCTGCTTTCTTCTTTTGAGCCTTGGGTTGCTTTGTCGCCGGTTTCTTCTTTGGTGTGGGGGCCCTTTTGGTGTAGACATTTTTGATCGGTGCCCTCTTCTTCAGATTCTCTTGAATCTCAGCAAATGTACCGAACCGGTGGGTAGTGAGATCCAGATTTGCTTCATTTAGGGCATCAGCATATGCCTTAGCAATTTTGGTAGTGATCTCATACCCCAGCTCGGAGCATACTTTGTTCTCGGTTCCACTGCTTGAATGATGCAGTGATCGGTGTAAACCAGAAAACACACATCATCCTTGTATGAGTCAACAATTGTTGACGGCACCCGCTCCCTTGCATGCATCCTTAGTTGAAAGGCTTCAAAATATTCGTTCATTACTTTACTTAACTGGTTTCCCAGGTGGTTGGCTAATTCAGCTATTTGGTACATGACCGGTTTGTCAGTTTTCCATGTAACCTTGCCAATTCTTGGGAAAAACTTTGATAGTAGAAGTAGAGACATACTAGTAAGTTCCCGTACTTCATAGATTTCTTTTTGACAATACCGAGCTTCTTCATATTTTCAAATATTTTCCCTCGGAGCATTCCATAGATATCATATTTGGCGTTGTCATACATTATCCGGTGAGCGGCATGTATGGCTCCTCCCGGTATACTATTCAAATTACTAGATTGATAGATTTTATAACCTATCACCGCGGATGCAAACCGAACCCCTTCATCTTCGATGTCGTTCACTGTCATGAGGCGACCATCGGATATGGACTTCGTCAGCTTTGTGACGATTGCATTTGAGATCGTTCGCAGGGTTAAAGCTTCCCCTTCCTGACTGCATCCAGTCACGCGATGCAAGTCCTCCTTGGTTATTTCTGTAACTGCACCCTTTTGGAGCCAGAACCCTAGTTCATGCACTCGACTAAGGACCAATCGAATCCAGTTGGGCCGGAAGATAGTTGGATAGGTGACTCCGTTGATAAGATCGGACGGCACCAGCTTCACATATCGGTCTTGTAGTCTTCCGTCCTCACACAGAGAGAGATACTCGCCCTGAATGTATGTTTCACCAAGTTCTTCTTGCTTGGCATGGATAAATGCAGTCACATCTTCTATCATAAAGACACCATCTGGTATTGTTGACAAAGCTCCAGCTCGGTCCACCTGATTTCCCTTGATCAGCTTCACGGTAGAGGATGATGAGGCCATTTCTTGATAATCGGTTACCACAGAAGGTCGCTTGATTGGTATTACAGACAGTAGCTCACAGTGGTCAAAGCGCGAGAATTTTACTTAGCACAAGAATTCGTTAGTCACAAAGAAAGCAAAGTAAAACTTAATGAGTAATTCTCCTTTCTTTTATAGGGTTAGGTCATAATGGTAATTACCAAACGATAACTATTTGTTATACGGCTACAGTATTAAATGCCTTACCTAACTTTTCTTTCCGTTTTTGCCAACTGGTGATCCGGCCTTTTCGGTTTGGCAAACCCCGGTTGATTACTGCTTACCTTTCCGGTTATCCTTGTAGACTGAGTGAGTCCGATTCTCACCAATCCTACTAGGAACGGTAGATGGTCTACCGGTTCCCTCTAGGTCTTCACGGTTCAGTTTGCTGAAGAGATATCACCATCAGCAGATGATGATCTTTCCTCTATTTTCTCTTCAGCGGAGCTCTTTTATTCCTTTTTGAACCAAATCTGTCTGACTGTTTTACCAATCTTCTCTTCCTTATTGATCTTCTCATTTGAGGATGAGATCTTCTCTACTGGTTTGACCAATTCTTTCTTTTTGATAGATGACCGGTTCCTGCAATTTTGGCTAGGTGTCCAACTTTGTTGCAGTGATAGCAGACTATCCCGGTTGCCTTCCATGGGTTCACCCTTCTTGTGTTAGGTGATTTGCACCATGAGTCACTATGACTGTGTATCCCACAGTTTGCACAATTGGTTGTGCTCCGGTTCTTGTTTCTCTTGGTGAATACTGGTCTTGGGGATCTGAATGCCATTGTCTTTGATCTGCATTCTTCCCCTGCTTCCACTGGACACAGTTGTGGGGCTGGACCAGCATTCATTGGTCTTGTGGCCATATTTGCAACAGTTCTTGCAGTAGTTATTGTTTGGCTTTACTGGTGCATTCCTGCAATCATTTGTTCTATGACCCGGTTTCCCACAATGAGTGCAAGAGGTGTTGAAGGTCTTCTTACCTTTTTGTGCCAGCGGCTTCTTTTCTTTCTTGCTTATCTTGGCTCCAGAAGACTCACCAGTCTCTTTGGTGACTTCACCGGTGAATCCAAGACCGGTGTGATCTTTATGCTTTCTTTGAGCTTTAAGTTGCTCATCAAGATTGACCGAGCTCTCATTGTATCTTCTTAGGGTTTCATTTCATTCTTCAAGTTCTTTCATCTGTTCCTTTATTTGATACAACTCTAGTGCCAGTCTTTTGCATGCTTCATCCCTATCATGCCATCCCTTTTGCATGTTGGCGTTTTCTTGGGTGACAATTTGCATGTTTTCTTGGAGTTGCAAAATGATAAGTTCATTCGCCCCTACAGCTTCCTCTACTCGGTTCCTTGCTTTTTCAGAGGTTGTTAATGACTTGGCTGCTGTGTTTCTTTCATCTTTAGCTTTTCTCTTTTTCTCAATCAGTTCAGTCATCCTCAGGGCATTCTCTTCTTGCTCCCTTTTGAGATTGGAGATTTGACCGGTTAGGATCTGGTTCCTTTCCATGAGCTCAGAGACTGCCTCCTCAGCTTCATTAGATCCACTTTGCCCAGAGAGTTCATCAATGGTCTCATTGCTCTCATTCAATTGCAAAGCCAACTCCTTTCTTTTTGCAAGTGATCTCCTCAGCCTATTCTCCAGAGAGGCAATGATGTCGTTGGCTTCCTCTAGCTGTTTTTGATACCTCTAACCCTCCATGATCTTTCTCTCAAGCGGTTAAGCTTTATATATGAGAACCGAGCTCTGATACCAATTGCTATTACTAACCGGTTACTGAGAGGGGGGGTGAATCAATAAATACTTGTTTCTATTATAATTCAAAACTTGTTTAATTATCCTTCCTTGTTATGCAGAATATAAACAATCATTGATAAGCATATATAGAAACACACAGATCAACACAAGATGTATTCGTGGAAACCCTCGGTTAGAAGGAAAAAACCACAGTGAGACAGAGCTCACAACTTCACTACTGCAGAATGAAGGCATCCTGTTAGGAGCTTACAAAGCACTGGTGAAGGTGCTACCCAGTTAAGGGATTTTATAGAAGATCGGTTAAGATCTTAACCCTGTTAAGAGTTGCCTAGTTAGAGGTCTTTCAACATCAACAAAGATGTTACCTTGTTAGAGGATTTTACAAAGAACCGATTAGGTCCACCTTGATAGAGGGATTTCAATTTGTTTTCACACCTTATAAAAGCAATGATCTCATATGACACTGATTGTCTGATTAGATCATACCTGTCGATCTCTTCCCCGGTTTGCGTGGCTGTTGAATTGTTTCTTTCTCTTTGCCTTTCACCTCTGGTGACTGTGATCTCGCTCTTCTCTGCTCTCTCTCTTCAGCAATTTTCAACAACTCTCAACAACTGCTTTTCTTGCATCCTATGACTAGTATTTATAGAAGAGTTCGTCATAATGAAACCCTTAACTCATAGAACCTCCAGGCTGTAAACTCAACAATAAATCATGCAACTAGCAAAAAGCTATGTGTTCTGATTTGGAGCTTACCTTTAAAACATCCGTAGAAACAAAGATAAATCTTGTTAAAAAGATAACTCCACTTCTAAGCGGTGGATGTTCCGTATAATCCGGTTTTAACTCAAACTGCTCCGCACAATCCGGTGCGGATCTTTATGCAGTAGACCGGTATACTCTTATACCCGGTTCATCCTTGTATACAATATAAGACCGATACTGTGTACTTGGATCGGTCTTTCAGTGTATCCCCTTTGCTTAATCTACCGATGCATACACTCTGTTTTCAGTCTACCAGTGTCTTTGAAGTAACGTGAGTGACCGGTGAACCTTTATTGGTGGGAATGGTGTTTGTGATTTACATTAATGACAACTTAAATTGCTAACACTAGTTAGCCTACAAGACCAAGGGGAAATAGGCTAATGACAATATTGTGCTGTGAACACTAGAAAGGGGACATTACAATTCGCCCTTCCCAAAATTTGTCAAGCAATTTCAGCTCTGGATACTGCAAGATCTGATCACTCTCCCACGTCGCATCCTCAACTGGCAGGTTCTTCCACTTAGCCAAATATTCCTTAATTGTCCTTCTCTGTAGTGTCCTCTCCCTAGTATCAATGATCGCCTCAAGAACTAGTATCAACTTCCCCTCCTCACCCAAGGCTGGCAACTTTGCTGATGGTCCTACATTATGGCCCAATGCTTTCTCGAGTCTAGAAACATGGAATACATTATGTACCTTACTGTTGCTTGGCAATTCTTGCTCATAGGCCACCTCCCTAATGTGCTACGTGACTCTGAATGGTCCATAACATTGTGGCTTAAGTTTCTCAACACCACTCTTCTTTAGAGAAGACTGTCTGTAAGGCGGGGTCTTAGGTAAACAATATCACCAATCTCAAAACTACGCTCAACCCTGTGCTAATCTGCATATAACTTCTATTGGTTTTGCGCCTGCTAGATGTTCTCCTTAAGTACCCTTAAGGTGTCTTGACTCTCCTGTAGAAAATCCTTAGCCTTAGGCACCATGTTGTCCTCGAAGAGTAAATCCATGAAGTTTGGGGCTTCATACCCGTACAGTGCCATAAATGGAGTCATCCTAATAGTCATGTAATAGGTGGTATTGTAGCAATACTCACCCAAGTGCAACCATCAAACCCATGTCTTCTTCTGCCCTGACACATAATTCAGTAGATAACCTTCAACCCCCTTGTTTACTATCTCTGTTTGGCCATTGGTCTGCAGGTGATAGCTAGTACTGGGGGTGAACTTCGTACCACTCAATCTGAAAAGATCCCACAAGAATAAACTCAAGAACTTGCTATCCTTGTCACTTGCAATGTTCCTGGGCAACCCATGTAACTTGAATACCTCTCTAAAAAATAAGTCAGCCACTTGGGTTGTGTAGGTGGCTGCAATAGAAACGAAGTGTGCAAATATAGTCAATCTATCAACCACCACATAAATGCAGTCCTTACCTTGCACCTTGGGCAATCTTGTAATGAAGTCCATCAAAATACTTTCTCATTTTTTATCTGGAATTGGTAAGGCCTGAAGTAATCTATTGGAAATGTATGCTCATTCTTATTCTGTTGGTATACTGGGCACGCTCTAACATATTTTAGGACTTTATCCTTGAGTCCCTTCCAAGTGAATCTCTCCCAAATCTTCCTGTAGGTCTTGAAGAACCCCAGGTGACCAGCCAATGGAGCATCATGAAAAGCTCTCAGGATCAATTCCTTAATGTGTGAGGAAGGCATCAAATAGATTCTATCCTTATAGAATATGAGATCACCATTTACCATGTATCTATCATTTTGAATTGGGCCCTCAATCAAACCTGCTGCCCAATGATTCTTTGCATACTCTACTGCAATCGACTCCCTCCAATCAACTGATATCTCTAGCAATGATCACAAGTGTGGTCTTTGAGAGAGTACATTTGCTACCACATTCTTCTTCCCTTTGATGTATTCAATGTCAAAGTCATAAGCTTGTAGTTTAGTAATCCGTTTTTGATGCCTACCATTAAGATCCCTTTGGCTCATAAAGTACTTAATGCTGTTATGATCTTTCTTAATTAAGAATTTACCTCCTACCAGATAAGATTTGAATTTGGCCGGTGCATGAATAATGTTCATTAAAGTATACTCACCGGATTATCCAATATCAATTCGGAAGAATGAATGGATCTGCATCAATAAACTTATAAACTTATCAATATTGGTGCCAAAGAAGTTTCAGGTTCAGCGCCACGAGTTTTCATTCTTAGCTAAGAACACTAATTGGAAATATAACCTCGAGTATAATTATTGTTATTTGGTCTTTTTCAAACCATCATTGTAGCAATCATTCTCTTTTTAGACCAATCGCATAAATTTGAAGATAGTTCATGGACAATGATCTTAATCAAGACTTGAAAAGAACTCAGATTCAGTCCATATTTAATATTATATTAAAACAGGAGATTTTATCATCGATTTTGGAATTTATTACCCCTTACCCAATAATGGGATATGCTCACTTCAAAATTTTTCTACTTGGCTAAATCAGTTGCAAGAGCATAAATCCATATTAGAGACAACAATCAATATTGCTACAAGTAATATTATATTACCTCTTATGGCATATATTCAAAGAATTGTATCAGACAAAGCAATATTACCTCTTATCTACATTACCATATTTGATATGGCAGAGGTTCTAATGATCATTGCACTAAGTTCAAATATATCAACTCACTTAAGAATACACTATCTGTATATATCATAGATAACAAATGGCATTGATAGTTGTCATTTGATATATATAAGTCCTAATGTTATCAATTACATAAGGTCATAGAAAAATCAGATATTGTAATTTTAAGAAATTCAAGTAGTTATACTAAAATTCCTAGCCGTAGTATGAGGGGACATTACAATGGTATCAGAGCATGATCCTACCATCCTATAGGGTACAGATAAAATAGGGACCCACACTTAAGAACAGATCACTAAGAGAAGTAAAGAATCAAGAGACAGGTACGCAACATTGAATATGATGATTAAGTAAGATAATTTCTCATCAATCCATCATTTCAATAAACTTATGAACCAACACAAAATACATATATGAATGATTAATGTAAATAAGGGTTGCCAGATTTAATAAGTATAGTCTTAATCACAAAAAATAAATTTCGTAAGAAATTATCAATTAGCTTCATCATAGTTGGAGGGAGGACGAGGTAGGTAAGAGGGTAGGGCTGATCGCTAAGGAAAGTGGGATGCATTCCGCTCTTGGGCTTAGACTAATGGAGCCAAGGGACTCCGCTACAACGTCCTGACATGTTAGCAATTTAAGTTGTCATTAGTGAAGTTAGATGCAAACACCATTCCCACTGGTACAGGTACACCGGAAGATCACTCATATTACTTTATAGGCACCGGTAGACTATAACAAAGTGTATGCACCAGTAGACGAAACAGAGGAGATACACCGGTAGACCGAACGGAGTTCATTGTACCGGTCTTATATTGCATATAGGGATGGACCGGGTATACGATTGATACCGATCAAACAACATGTCTATCCGCACCAGTCAATGCAAAGCTGTTTAAGTTAAAACTGGAATATGCGGAGCATCCACCATTTAGAACTGAGGTTAGCTTTTTAACAGGAGTTAGTTTTATTTCTACGCGGATGTTTCAAGGTAAACTCAAGATTAGAACGCAAAGCTTTTTGTGTTTTGTTGCATGATTTAAGGACGAGTTTACAGCTTGGCGGTTCTATGAGTTAAGGGTTTCATTGAGATGAACTTTTGTATAAATACAGGTCATAGGATGCAAGAAAAGTTGTTGATAGTTGTTGAATATATAGAGCAGAAGAGAGATATCTTCTAAGAGAAGAGCTACAGTCACAAAGGTGAAAGGTAGAAAGATTCAATAGCCAGGCAGAACCGGGAAAGATCAACAGGTATAATCTAATCAGATAGAAAGTATCAAGTTAAGATCATTGCTTTTGTATTGTGAAAGCATTTTAAAATCCTTCTATCAGGGTGAACCCTAATAGGTTCTTTGTAAAAATCTTTTAACCAGGTAACATCTTTGTTGGTGTTGAAAGTCCTCTAACATAGCGGCTCCTAATAGAGTTAAGGTCTTAACCGATCTTCTACCAAATCCCTTAACCGGGTAGCACTCTTGCAAGTGCTTTGTAAGCTCCTAACAGAGTGTCTTTATTACTGCAGTAGTGAAGTTGTGAGCTCTGTCCCACTGTTTTTTTTTCCTTCTAATCGAGGGTTTACACGTATACATGATGTGTTGATCTGAGTATTTCTATTTATGCTTGTGGATGATTGTTTACATTTTGCTTATCTTGCAAGAATCTTTATACAAGTTTTAAATTACAATAGAAATAGTATTTACTGATTCACCCCCCCTCTCAGTAAATGGTAAGGAATAACAATTGGTATCAAAGCTAAGTTCTCTAATATATAAAGCTTAACTGCTTGAGAAAAAGATCATGGAGGGTTACAGGTATCAAAAACAGCTTGAGGAAGCCAACAACATCATTGTCTCTTTGGAGAATAGGCTGAGAAGATCACTTGCTAAAAGAAAGGAGCTGGCTCTGGAGTTGAGTGAGAGCAATGAAACTATTGATGAACTCTCTGGGCAGTGGATCTGATGAAGCTGAGGAGGCAATCTCTGAGCTCATGGAGAGGAACCAGATCCTAACTGATTAGATCTCCAACCTAAAGAGGGAGCAAGAAGATAATGCCCTAAGGATGACTGAACTGATTGAGAAAAAGAGGAAAGCTGAAGATGAAAGAAACACATCAGTCAAGTCCTTAACAGCCTCTGAGAGAGCGAGAAATCTGGTAGAGGAAGGGGTAAGGGAAAATGATCTTATTGTTCTGCAACTTCAAGAAGACATGCAAATTGTCACTCAAGAAAATGCCAACATGCAAAAGGGTTGGCATGATAGAGATGAAGCATGCAAAAGGCTGGCAATAGAGCAGTATCAACTGAAGGAACATATGAAAGAACTTGAAGAAAGGAATGAAACCCTAAGAAGATACAATGAGAGCTCGGTCAAGCTTGATGAGCAACTCAAAGCTCAAAGAAGCACAAAGATCCCACTGGTCTTGGGTTCACCGGTAAAGACACCAAAGAGATTGGTGAGTCATTAGGAGCCAACAAAAGCAAGAAGGAAAAGAAGAAACCGGAAGAACAAAAAGGTAAAAAGACCTTCAACAATTCTTGCAAACACTGTCCATAAAACAAGCAACTGCAGAAATGCACCGGTCAAGCTAACTAACAGTTACTGCAAAAACTGTTGCAAGTATGGCCACAAGACCAATGTATGTTGGTCGAGCCCCACAAGTGTGTCCAGTGGAAGGAGGGGAAGCTTCAATGGTTATTGCTACGCATGCAACAAGTTTGGACACAAAGCTGATGAATGCAGATCCAAGACAATGGCATTCAGATCCCCACCGAGACTGGTATTCTCCATAAGGAATAAGAACCGGAGCACAACCAACTGTGCTAGTTGTGGCATGTACAGTCACAAAGACTCCTGGTGCAACTCACCCAACAACAGAAGGGTGAATCCATGGAAGGCAACTGGGATAGTCTGTTACACCTACAACAAAGTTGGACACCTAGCTAAAGACTGCAGGAACCGGTCAATGAATAAAAGGAAAGGATCAGTCAAATTGGTGGAGAAGACCGCATCTTCAAATGAGAAGAACAACAAAGGAAAGAGGACCGAGAAAGAAGTCAAGTAGATTTGGTTCAAGAAGGAATCAAAGAGCTCCGCTGAGGAGAAGATAGAGGAAAGATCATCATCGACCGATGGTGATATCTCTTCAGCAAACTGAGCCTACAGGGCTTAGGGGGAACCTGTAGCTCATCTACTGTTCCTGGAAGGACTGGTGAGCAACCTACTCACTCAGTCAGGAAGTATAACCGGACAGGTAAGCGTTGATCAACCAAGGTTTGCTCAACCAAAAAAGCTTGAATACCGGTTGGTGAAAAAGGAAAGAAAGGTTAGGCAAGGCAATTAATGCTGTAGCCATTTAACAATAGTTACCGTTTGGTAATTACCATTATGCCCTAACCCTATATAAAGAAAGGAGGATTACTCATTTACTTTTACTTTGCGATTTTGTGATTAACAAATTCTTATGCTTGAGTAATATTCTCGTGCTTGATCATCGTAAGATATTGTCTATAAAACCGAGAAAGCTACTTTCTGTATTAACCGGTTTATAGCAATGGCATCTTCATCATTCGTCGCCAAGTTGATCCAAGGAAATCAAATTGATCGACCTGTCTACGATATCATGGCGATTCAGAACAGGGCGAACGACATGACTGGTGCACTATCGTGCGTGCCTGATGGTGTTCTCATGATGGAAGACATGACCGCTTTCATTCACGCCAAGCAAGAAGAACTGAGAGAGACATTCATCCAGAGTGAGTATCTCTCGCTATGTGAGGACGGAAAGCTTCTTGATAGATACACGAAACTGGTGTCATCCGGTCTCATCAACGGAGTCAGCTCTCCAACTATCTTCCGACCAGATTGGATTCGACTGGTTCTCAGTCATGTGCATGATCTAGGGTTTTGACTCCAAAACGGTGCAGCTACACAAATTACAAAGGAGGATTTGCATCAAGTGACTGGGTACAGTCAGGAAGGGGAAGCATTAACCCTAAGAACTATCTCCAATGCGATCGTCACTAAGCTGACAAAGTCAAAATCCGATGGTCGACTTATGACCATGAACGACATCGAAGACGAAGGAGTTCGGTTTGCATTTGCTGTGATAGGTTATAAAATCTATCAGTCCAACAACTTGAACAACATACCGGGAGGAGCCATTCATGCCACTCACCAGATAATGTATGACAACGCCAAGTACGATCTCTGCGGAATGCTCTGAGGTCAGATATTTTCCGGTTGTGCCTCCTCTTCTGGTAGGACTTCTTCTGTTGGTACTTTTTTCCTTATTCTGTGCTTCCACTTCCGGTTGCACTTCAACTTCTGGTTGAGCATTATCTTCTTGTGGGAGTTGCTCTTCCGGTGGGATTTCTTCCTTGTGCTGCTCTTCAGTTGTATGTAATTCTCCCATAGGTATATCATTTCCCAGCTCTTGTTCTACTAGGGGGACTACTTGTTCAACATTTACTTGTTCACCAGATGTGAACTCTTCTGTTTGAACATTTTCCTTACCAGTTGCAAGTTCTTCACGAGTAGTGAATTGAACTGGTGGTGCTTGTGCAGGTTCAGGTTGATCTTGTGGACTTGTTCTTTCCAGTGCACTGAAAGTGGACTGATGCCAAAAATCTAAAGTCTCTTTATAGACTTCGTTTTCATATCCGTTGAGAATATTGGCAACTCTACACTTGGTATCCAAGTTCATTGATGCTTCTTCTAGTAGAAGCTTGATTCTCTCTTCACTGAGACCAGGTCTAACCTTAGATAATGTCTCCTTATTGATTCTAGTGTTGGTGCCTAGACCGGTTCTCCATTTGGTCATTAGTCTAGAATTTAATTCTGGGGGAAACTTGGCCCTATAGTCCCTTGGAGTTTTGTTGTAGTCCATAAAAGTTTCCACTATAGCTACTATTATAGCCTGTTTATCTTCTTCGTCTAACAGACTATACCACTTAGCAACATTTTCTACTTCTCTAAAATCCATCACTTCATCAACAATATCATTGACAGACATGGTGTGAAGATTACCTTTTTCTGGAGAAATTAGAACAGTAGGACGAGTTGGATCATTGCCTTTGTCATCACTGATGTCTACAATTACCGGTTTTGTAGGATTCCTTTCTTTGACCCGTGCTTCAGCTCCAAGCACTCCTTTTCCTTTTCCGGTGTCATGGACCGGTGGAATTGTGGTGCTTTGGCGTGCTTCCTCTGCTTGCTGCTGGGTCTGAAGAAGTTTGGTCCATATGGCTACTCCATCATGCACTTTCTCAGCTTCTCCAACAAGCATTAGACCGATCCTCTTCTTTGTTAGGAAAATTTGCTGATGCAGTTTAGCTTGTTGAGTGGCTTCTTCCAGAGTGAGGTGATTCTGTACCTCAAGTAGAGCTCGAATCCTCAGCTCCTTTTTTCTGTCCATTGAAGCTTTCCATCAAGCTTCAATAATTTGTAGGAGATCATCAGGAACAATCCTGTGAAGTTCGGTAGGATGCAGATTAAACTAATGGATACAATGAACTACTGCCTGCTCTATCTTTCTTCTGTCTTCTTCATTTGCAAACTGATGTCTTGTGTTGAGTGAACTCATTCCACCGGTTTCTATCAATCCTGCCACAAATTCATCAATTGTGGGCTTTCTCCTTCTTGGTGGATCCTCTTCACTGGTTTGCCAGAAGCCCTCTTTTTGACTAGAGGAATAGTGTCTTCTGATTCTGTTTCTTCTTGTTCTTCTTGTGTGCTGGGAACTAGTTGAGCTCTCTTCCTTTGAGCCTTGGGTTTTTCTGTCACCGGTTTCTTCTTTGGTGTGGGGGTCCTTTTAGTGTAGATATTTTTGATCAGTGCCCTCTTCTTCAAATTAGCTTCGGTCAAGGCATTAGCATATGCCTTCACAATCTTGGTGGTGATCTCATAACCCAGCTCAGGAGCATATCCTGTTCTTGGTTCCACTGCTTGAATGATGCAGTTATCGGTGGAAACCAGAAAACATACATCATCCTTATATGAGTCAACAATAGTTGACGACATCCACTCCCTTGCATGCATCCTTAGTTGAAATGTCTCAAAATATTCGGTCATTACTCTACCGAACTGGTTTCCCAGTTGGTTGGCCATTTCACTTATTTGATGCATGACCGGTCGGTCTGTTCCCCATGTCACCTTTCCAATCCCCGGGAAGAAATTTTGATAGTAGAAGTAGAGACATACCAGTAGAGTCCCGTACTTCATGGATTTCTTCTTAACCATGCCGAGCTTCTTCATATTCTCAAATATCTGCCCTCGAAGCATTCCGTAGAGATCGTACTTGGCATTGTCATACATTATCCGGTGAGCAGCATGAATAGCTCCTCCCGGTATGCTATTTAGATTGCTAGATTGATAGATTTTATAACTTATCACAGCAGAGGCGAACCGAACTCCTTCGTCTTCGATGTCGATCACTGTCATAAGTCGACCATCGGATCTTGATTTTGTCAGCTTAGTGACGATCGCATTGGAGATCGTTCTTAGGGTTAATGCTTCCCCTTCCTGATTGTACCCAGTTACTCGATGCAAATCCTCCTTTGTGATTTGTGTAGCTGCACCCTTTTGGAGCCAAAACCCTAGATCATGCACACGACTGAGAACTAGTTGAATCCAATCAAGTCGGAAGATGGTTGGATAGCTGACTCCGTTGATGAGACCAGATGACACTAGCTTCACGTATCTATTAGGAAGCTTTCCGTCCTCACATAGCGAGAGATACTCGCTCTGGATGTATGTCTCTCCTAGTTCTTCCTGCTTGGCGTGAAGATGGAAAGCTTCAATGGATAGAGAAAAGGAGCTGAGGGTTCGAGCTCTGCTTGAGGTCCAGAACCATCTTACTCTGGAAGAGGCTACTCACCAAGCCAAACTACATCAACAAAATTTCCTGATAAAGAAGAGGATCGGTCGAATGCTTATTGGAGAAGCTGAGAAGGTTCACGAGGAAGGAGTGACAATATGGACCAAACTTCTTCAGACCCAAAAACAGGCAGAAGAAGCACGCCAAAGGACCACTATACCATCGGTCCCTGATACTGGAAAAAGGTAAACAAGTACTTGGAGCAGAAGTACTAGTTAAAGAGAAGACACCTACCGGACCGGTCATCGTCGACATCATTGATGATAAAGGTAGTGATTCAGCTCGCCCAACCGTTCTTGTCTCTCCGGAGAAAGGTAAGACTCGCACCATGACTATCAGTGATATAGTTGATGAGGTGATGGATTTTGGAGAGGTAGACAATGCCGCTAGATGGTATAGTGTGCTAGGAGAAGAAGCTAAACAGGCAGTAATAGTAGCTATAGTGGAAACTTTTATGGATTACTACAGAACTCCAAGGGACTATAGGTCCAAGTTTCCCCCTGAACTCAATTCTAGGCTAATGATAAAATGGAGAACCGGTCTAGGCACCAACACTAGAATCAATAAGGAGACATTGTCAAAGGTCAGACCTGGTCTTAGTGAAGAGAGAATCAAGCTTCTACTAGAAGAAGCATCAATGAACTTGGATACCAAGTATAGAGTTGCAAAGATACTCAATGGATATGAAAATGAGGTCTATAAAGAGACTCTAGATTTCTGGCAGCAGTATGATTTTAGTGCACTTGAGGGAATAGGTCCACAGGATCAACCTGAACCTGCACAAGAACCACCAGTTCAATTCACTTCTCGTAAAGAACCTACAACCGGTGAGGAGAATATTCATACAGAACAGTTCACATCTGGTGAACAAATGAATCTGGGAGAGTCATCAGTCAAGATAACCATTGACAACACTATGTTGAAATATAACATCGAATTGATTGATATAATTATATTAATCTAATAGTCGATTATATATATATATATATTAAGAGCATTTGATATTTGTATATGTTATAATATAGTTAATATTACCAATCGGTTATGAAGGGTCATGACCCTACGTAGCATAAGCCACGTATGGTCATGGCTCTTCAAGACATGACTATTCAAAGGATATAAATGCATATTGATGGCTGGTGAAAAGATCAATCACAATGGTAATCTATTTCAGTACAGCCTCTTATATATTCTCTATAGAACGATTTTGGATTTACAACACACTACAAGTGTTGAAGAAGAAATTGTTGTGGGTGATCTGCATACAATTGAAGAGCAGCACAAGGAAGAAGTCCCATCGGAAGAGCAATTTCCACAAGAAAAGGATGCTCAACTAGAAGTTGAAGTGAAACCGGAAATGGAAGCACAGAATGAAGTAGTACCAGTAGCAGAAGTCCTACTAGAAGAGGAGGCACAACCCGAAGAAATGGCATTACCGGAAGAGTTCGTCCAACCGGATAATGATGACAGATAAGAACAGCTGATTGAATAGGAACAAGAGTTGCCTGTACATATCGAGCAAGTGCTACCGGTAAAGGAGCCTAGACACAAGGAACAGGTAGATGTTCCCAGCTCGTTCTCATCCAAGAGGAAGTTATCTTTTGCAGTTGACACAGAAGCCAAAAGGAGCAAGGCTACCGAGACTATGGTTGACATTAGCAAAATGTCAACAAGGCAGCTAAAAGAGCTGACCAAGCGGAAACAGGACATGGTCCTAACAAGTGTCAAAAATATCCTGAGCAACTTTGTACCTGATGCTGACATCGATGAAGATGAACCTGTCATTGATCAATTGGAGATCTTGGCACAAGCAATCGGAGATGATCTCACCGATCCAGAGACAGTAGCAATTGATCACTATGAGAAGAAGAGAATAGAAATTCTCCACAAACAGGTTGAGGAAATAAAAGTCATAGTATCTACCAATTTAAGGGTACTTAAACAACAGATTCAAGTTGCAGGAAGTCTGATGACTAGAACTTCTAATTTTTGATATGTTCATGCAAGATCTGACAGAGAAGTCAACAAAGACTTTAGAAGACATAAGAACTCTATCTTCCGAGTTTGACATAAAGAACAAGTCTGCAACAGACTTCAGCAGAGAAATGACAAGCCTAGCTCTCATTTTGAGAAAGACATCTGAAGAAAAGACCAAGAGAATCCAAGATATTATTAGATTTCAATTATCTCTGGCTCCCACATTTGACTTAATGCAACAGATTGCCCAAGATGCTGAGAATCTGATCGGTGAACCAGACTACAAGACTATGGAGGACATGGAGAACATTATTGTCTCTCTAAAAGAAACACAAAAGAACATTGAATATGTAACCGGTCAATGGAACCCATTTCTTCACTCAGGAAAGACAATATACAAGGATATCTTCACAAAGCTACAAATGTAAAATCATAAGTGAAGCTCACCTCTTTGTCTTATGGAGGCAAAAAGGGGAAGAAGATGATATTGAGTAAGTGAGGAGAAGACAAGAGAAGAAAACTTCTAAGAAGGGTCAGGAGGTCAGAGATCAGAACAGATTAGCTAAAGCACTTGAACAAGGGAAGTCTGGAACAGGGGAAGTATGCAACCAGAGGAAAGAACTAGAGGAAAGAGAAGTCTACAGGACAAGGTATTAATTGTGATGAGTAAGTGAGTAATGGTTTTGTCACCAATGACAAAGGGGAAGACTGTTAGCAATTTAAGTTGTCATTAGTGAAGATTAGATGCAAACACCATTCCCATCGGTATAGGTACATCGGAAGATCACTCATATTGCTTTATAGGCACCGGTAGACTATAACAGAGTGTATGCACCGATAGACTAATCAAAGGAGATACACCGGTAGACCGAACAGAGCACATTGTACCGGTCTTATATTGCATACAGGGATGAACCGGGTATAAGATTGATACCGGTCAACAACATGTCTATTCGCACCGGTGAATGCGGAGCTGTTTAAGTTAAAACCGGAATATGCGGAGCATCCACCGTTTATAATTGAATTTAGCTTTTTAATAGGAGTTAGTTTTATTTCTACGCGGATGTTTCAAGGTAAACTCAAGATCAGAACGCAAATCTTTTTCTTTGTTGCATGATTTATGGACGAGTTTATAGCTTGGCGGTTCTATGAGTTAAGGGTTTCATTAAGATGAACTTTGTATAAATACAGGTCATAGGACGCAAGAAAAGAGTTGTTGAATATACAGAGTTGGAGAGAGTTATCTTTAGAGAAGAGCTACAGTCACAGAGGTGAAAGGTAGAAAGATTCAACAGCCAGGCAGAACCGGGAGAGATCAATAGGTATGATCTAATCAGATAGAGAGTGTCAAGTTAAGATCATTGCTTTTGTAGTGTGAAAGCATTTTGAAATCCCTCTATCAGAGTGAACCCTAATAGGTTCTTTGTAAAAATCCTTTAACCGGGTAACATCTTTGTTGATGTTGAAAGTCCTCTAAAAAGGCAGCTCCTAACAAAGTTAAGGTCTTAACCGATCTTCTACCAAATCCCTTAACCGGGTAGCACTCTTGGAAGTGCTTTGTAAGCTCCTCACAGGGCGTCTTTATTACTGCAGTAGTGAAGTTGTGAGCTCTCTCACCGTAGTTTTTTCCTTCTAATCGAGGGTTTCCACGTATACATGATGTGTTGATCTGAGTATTTCTATTTCTGTTTGTGGATGATTATTTACATTCTGTTTATCTCACAAGAATCCTTACACAAGTTTTAAATTGCAATAGAAATAGTATTTACTGATTCACCCCCCCCTCTCAGTTACCGGTTAGGAATAACACCTTACATACACTTACCATCAAGTCTTAGGCACTGATTACTTAAGTGTTTACCACTTTTACTTGTCTTAGGAAGACCTTCCTCATGGTAATGCCCACCTAGAAGTGCACCTTGTTTACTTGCTTCTTTTGGTAGAGATTTTACAACCTAGTATCTAAAAGTGGAGAATTAGTTGGAGGATGCCATTGGCTTTTCCATCGAAATTGTGTGCAGGTGAAGAGCACATAGAATATCCATCTTAGGTGTGCGCTTGGACCTTCTTTCCCACTTTTTTACATAGAGGCGGTGTGATATCCCATTATTTCAAAAATAATATATGAACAACATGTAAATATGGGCAAGGAAAGAAGCATACCTTGTCTTGTATATTATCTGCATTTTCCTGCATTTTGCATAGTAGTTTAGAATTGATCTGATGATTGATGGAGCTTGGCATTCACCAAGGCATCCATCCACCATGGGGTCACTTAGACCTGATGATACGAACAAGTGTATTTTGGATAAACACTTGTCTATACCATCAACGCTAGTGAACTACATGATCATGTGATCACCATTGTGATATGCATCACATTTCATATGCAATTCCATCCCATACATGCATCCATCCATGATATGCCATCACACATGCATACTCACATACACATGTGACATCCACATCATACATAAATGCATCGATGTAGATGTAATTGCATCAATATCATTATACCATCATTACCACATTACTGCATATGCACCCACGACATATTGCATTGAGCATTATATTCACATACACCTCTGTCAGATAATAAACCTGATGAATATGTATATCATCGGGACTGATATTTTCATGCATCACCAGTACATGATTGGGCATCACTTCCAATTCATGTATTGGATTGTACACTTATTACTGTGCTATCATACAACACGCCGACATTACTGGGCTAGTAGATCAATAATCCATGATTAATCATGTAATCAATTGCACTTAATGATTCATGATTAATTATATTGTTATTGATAATCATCCATGATTAATTCACAATAATCATGAATGATTATTGTGAATAATAAACTATACTTGTTATGATGGGTGACGTCTTTCCAACCACACCCCTTCATGTTTCAAAGCACATAATTATGCAAGTCGATTGACTCATCAAAAGGAAGTGAAGAATAGATATTTTATAAACTTATATTTTCCCTTATGGAAGTGCTCAACTCCAGAGCATAGAAAGGTTGTGATAGCAACCATTGGTGCAGGCATTTCATATATATATTAGAGACAACATCTAATTGAGGAGCATAAATAATTATCGATATATTAGAGAAAGATCATATATCAGAGAAGTATTGCATAGACAATTCCAGAATATTAGAGACGACATATATCTTTGCCTGAGATTAGAGTATCGGCCTGTAGTTGGAGCATATATCACATACAAAAGATCAGAAACAACAATACATGTTATTGTGCATAATTTACATTATTATATCCGACACAACACTTACATCTTTTGTATCCAGCTTACTGGAAGCGTATGTGTTTGGAATATACATAACCTCCATCGTTGTCAGCATATGCATTTGGAATTACCAGTAATTACATTTCATTGGGAACATAGTTGTACATGTATTTGTGTATTTGAATTCAATTGCATCTTTTTGTTGTCCTCAATTTTGACATCACAAAATTGAGGCAACCCTATGCAATTTTCTCATGGATTCATAGGTGCATCTTCTATGTTTCAACGCATTGATAAGGTGTCATGAAGGCAATTCATCATCCTTGAATTGTACTTTATGTAGCGTTATCTATGTGTTCTTTTTGAAGGTTTCTATCAAGTTAATCCCCGTAAATGCTTGTGAGAACGAGTTTTTCTTCTCTGACTACAAGCACTTGATTTTTGGCAATCTTTAGATTTATTCTTCATTTTTCCCTTTCTTGTAAGAAGTTTTTAATCCTGTTTTTTCCTTAGGTTTATAGCCCTTAGAATTCCGCTCGTTTCGAGCTAACTTAGGCCTCAAACGGAGTTGTCTAGCTCAAGTTATAAAGAAAAAGGTGGGGTTTTTTAGGGCGACAACACGTTTTATTAAAAATCTTCCAAAAGTGGACTTTTTATTGGAAATTGCATGAAATAAAATTATTTTTAATATTTAAAATGGATTTTGACATCCATTTTAAATTTTCAGCTCATTTTGAGTTGATTTAACCATAGTTTTTAATGTTTTATGAAAAATAGCCTTTTAAGTCTATTTTCATGTTACTTTATTGAAAACTATAGTTATTAATTAAATTTAATTACATGAGACATTTAAATATGCATAAAGGTGGGGTTTTTATCATTCATAGCATATATCAATATGCAAAACACCTATTAAAAACCCACTGCCAATAAATATAAGTCTTAAATGAATATAGGTGGATTTTTAATTAGCAATAACACATTTTTTTATCACTTATATGCTTATAGGTGGGGAATTTGAACTCAAAAGCACATGTTATTGCATTTTAAAATGAGTTATGATTAAAAAGCATATAGGTGGAGAATTTGAACCCAAAAGCACATGCATTTTAAAAAAACATATGTTATTCCTTCCAAAAAGCACGTCATTACTTCTTCAATAGAGGTTTTGACATGTTAATGCATATGGTGGGGTTTTTAATATTCAAAACATATGCTTTCCCCTTCTAAAAGTGTGTCATTACTCATATGCATATGGTGGGGTTTTTAATATTCAAAACATATGCTTTTCCCTTCTAAAAGTGCATCATTACTCATATGCATATAAGTGGACAATTTAGACTCAAAAACATATGTTTTTCCCTTCTAAAAGTGCGTTATTACTCATTACAAGCATGAGTGGCGATTTTTGCCTTCCAAAAACACGTCTTTACTTCATGCCTATGCAAGTGGCGATTTTTAACATGAAAACATAGGTTTTTGACTTTTAAAAACCCACTTTTTGGGGTGTTTTTGGAAAAAATGGGATTTTGAGGTAAGAAATCACATAGAAAATGGTCAAAACTGAATCGTTTTTGCTCCTTATAGGGTCGATTTTGCACTAAATTTCCCAAGGATCATTCTTGGATTATCAAAATTGCAGTTTAAGAGGTATTTTGTTCACATTACAGCTCTATTAGGGCACGTTTTTGAGCAAAAATGCCTCTTGTTTGAGCATTTTTCTTCACCAAATCTTCAACTTATTGCCTCAAGGTAAGTTCTAAGGCATTTCTTTTCATTTCCAGCTTGTTTGCAATTCTTTTCAAGTTGCATTTGATGCCTTGGACGCCATTTTTGATATGCATTACATATTGCATATGTTTTGGTCAAAATGGTTGCTATTATTGTGAATATTTAATCTCCAACTTCCCACACTTGTCAAGCTACGGATTTTGACTCAAGAATGCATTCATTTTGCAAGGATTGAGTCAAGATTTGAAGTCTATTTAAGTCTCATTCATGGAATCATTCTAAATCTGAAAATCTCTTCATTTCATTTTCAGATTTTGCATAAGAGACTAAAGAGACTTCTTCCTTTGCTTCTTGAGGGAAAGAGGTATAATCTTTATCAAATTTCATAGGGCTTTGTTCTATATATTTTTTTTCTTGTTAATGGTTGCAAATCCTTCATTTCATTTTCAGATTTGCACATGTTTTAGTTTATGTATGTGCTCCTTCTATCTTCCGTCTCATTTCTCCAAGTTGCATATTCAAGTGTTTCATCTTGCTTGCATATGCAGTTGGGATTAAAAACCCTGTTCTTGAACGAAACTACCAAGGAAAACAAGCTCATTTTGCACATGATTTTGCATCCAAAAAGCTCACTTTCACGCTTGCATGCACTTCATCTGCATTTGTTATATTGCTGCCATGTGACTTAAAACTCATGATGGTGGTTGCTTGCACAATTGCTTATGATAAAAACATAATAATTCATTATAAGTAGATGTTATGCTGAGACAGAGACTCACTTTATTTTTCACTACCCCATCTACTACGAGAACATAGGGAGATTCTATTGCTTATTCAGGGAGACTCAGTCTCTCCTAGCCTTTTTCAGATATATGGACCAGAGGTGCCTTGCGCTCTATCTTCAGGAGATGCGGAGGCTTTGGGACCTCACTCCGCAATGGCTTTTCCTCCTGAGATTGCACTCCAATCAGCTCATCACCTCATTCTTTATAGTGGTCCCCCTACATGGGGTATCAAGCGGGCACTGGATCCTCCTTCTGGGTCTCCTAGGGATGTGAGAACACGCAGATCCTTCACTCAGCAGTGGCCTTCTTCTAGCGCTTTTAGGGGTCCTTGAAGACGACATGAGATTTCTTGTCGTGGGGCTTATATCGGTTCCGGACTTTTTCCTGACTGCTCAGGGCAACTAGCTGGGTTGTTTGGTTTGGTGGTTTCTTCTTGCTTTAGTTTTTTGTTTTCTGTTTTGTCCTTTTCCCGGACACCGTTTGATGTTCCTACTGTATGCTGTTTTACTGCTTTGTTTCAAGCAGTCCCTTGGACCCTTTTGTTGGACATTAATAAATTTATCTTATCTTATCTAGTTTCTCAAACATAATCATTTCTCACTCATTATCTTGAGGTGAAAATCTTTAACCTTCAAAATTTGTTAGTTTGAGAGACAAGGACAAAACCAACTCTTGCAAATTGTTAGTTTGTTGTATTTTCTTGTATTTCTCTTTAAGCTAGAGGAAACTAATGTGTCAAACCTGAATGATAATCAAACTGATATTATTTATGGCCATCTCATTTTTCTCCTTTAACGAGAAAGGTTAGATAACATTCATAAATTGTTCTTTTGTTATGTAAATTGTAAAAATCTTATATTTTGTGTCATTACTTTTTTCTTGGGAGGGATGCAACATCAATGCTAAAAACTGTTTGGTTCAGCTTCCATGAAACTTTCATAACATCATTTCCCTCAAAATTTTCATTTGCATTATTTTAATATAAAATGGTGTGATTGATGGAGACCTATTCATTATGTCATTTCTTTGGGCAGTTGTGCTCTCTTCTCATTAGTTTTCTGTGTCTTCTAAATTTTTTAGGTATTAGACAATACTTGTATATTTGCAACTACCGGGGCATTGGACATAATCCTTGGGCTGTTATGCTTTAGCTAATTAGATCTCTATTTTTATCAAGGGTCCTAGTCTCTAGAAAATACTTGCATGTTTGGAACAACTAGGGCTTTGGATAAGGCAAAGGCAACAAAAACAAGTTTAAAAGAGTTTAGTGCATAATATCAAACTTTGTTTTCATAATACTGTTCTTATTTTGCAGCTTGGATTCGACTCTCTGTTTTTTGGTCGAATTGATTACCAAGACAGACAAAAACGGAAAGATCAGAAGGCCTTAGAGGTGTTATGGCAGGGCTCCAAGACATTTGGGGCATCTTCTCGGGTAATCAATATCATTCTCTAGCAACTTCTTTCTTGTATCATGAAAGAACTGTAGACCAAGTTTTAAATTGGGATGAGCCTTATGTGAATGCCGTTAATTTTACACAGAGAATGCTGCATAAGATGGAAGTGAATACTATACATTTCTGTCTAAAGACTCTAAACATAAACAAACTGTTTTTAGTCACTTTATGTAAAGGAAAAGAAAATGCATGCCAAGCCATGAAAAGAAGTTAGAATAAACTCTATATAGCTTTATCTGCAATTGTGTAAAATATCCAAAATGGTTGAAGAATGCAAAATATGTAGGGGAACCTAGGTGTACTAGCACACTTTACGAACTTTCAGAATGGTCAATGACATAAATTATTCAACCCTAGTTTTATGTGCATCTCAATGAAATGCTCCCATATCAAATATAACTAAATAAGTGCATATGGGGCCAACTATTATATTTTAGATAGGAATATTTAACAATTTGTTTTTCCTGTCCCAAAAATATATCCTGACTTAACTTATGATCATGTCGCTAACACTAACAACATCAACCCTTTCCTTTATTTTTGTTCACATTGTGCAGCACTGATATGCCAGGGCACAAAGAAGCATTTAAGAATTCAAGCAATGTGTGTGCATCTAAGTAGTTTTAAATTTTGTGTAATGTTCCCATGTGCATCTCTTACGGTTTTGGCTAAATTCTTGTAATCTCAATTGCAAGATACTTCTTTCTAGCTTTAACTTATACTTATGTTTAGGGTTGTCACAAATGACTGTGTGGAGTAGTGATAATAATGTTAGGATGTATGAATCCTAATGTGGCCTTGCACTGATTGTCAATCTTTCTGGTATGACTCTTAATTTCATTACTATAATATTTGACATGATGTGGAGATTATCCTTGATCATTAATATCAATTATATAGAATGAAATATATAATTGTAATGGTCCCACTTCTACAGTGCTAATGTGAAATGACATGCAATGGTAACTTTGGAGATTGTTCCTGACTGTTAATGATCAACTTGGTATCCCATTTGGTAGAGGTAGAAATCTCAGATACGAAGTTTTGAACTTGCAACCAATTTTAGCCAAGTAGGCCAATGCTTAAAGAGTAGATCCAATATATGGATAAGAGATTTCCAATTCCATCATCACTGAAGTGGAAACGATTGCCTTCATATATCTTCCAAATAGAATATGAGTCGCATTCCAAAAGACTTATCTTTTGTCTATTAATTGTCACATTCTTTCCTTAATAATAAATGTACCATTTCATGGCAATAATGGTTATCAATTAGACTTCACTAATTGCTACGTTCACATTGTATCTGATTATTGTAATCACTGAAAACTAATTAACATTGTGCCTCTTCATAAAGATATCCTGTAGTTTATATTCAATCGTTCTTGTCTTAATCATTATCAACTTAGCAGTGCATAATACTGATTAGTCTTTCTCTCTAATTATTGATTAAAGATGTGTGATTATATTTTTCGATACCATTAAGAAATGTTGACACTTATACAAGTCATTACGATGATTATCATTGATCCTTCATGACGATTATTATTCAGAATGATATAGATTTTATTGATGTTATCTTCTCATACTTAGTCGACCAGTCCACTCCATTAACAATAATTGATCTCCTTATAATTACATTGTCTAGTCATCCTTGGTATAATCGTTCTTCTTATCACCCGTTGATGCCTTTGTAGGCATCCTTAATATGCTGAATTGGTAATTGTCTCAATTGATTGATCTTCTCCTATAAATCAAGTATTCGTTCATCTGTTTCCTTTCATGAATCTTACCAACCCAATTATTAATCAATGATCTGTAGCGGAATTATAATGTCCCCCATCTCCCACATTTATGGCAACTCTCTAACTATGATTCCCGTTTCATCCCAGATATCCTCTTGCGATTATGTCCATATGGTTCATATTCTATTTTTTTTAATCTCCCGACAGAACTTCCCATGCTTAGCGATTTTTAGTCCACCGTATATGGATCGATGCTGTCTGTGAGAGAATTTATGACTGTACCAAATGTTGTTCAATGTTGATAGTATACGTCAACCTCTGCTCCTATCTATCAATTGGTTTAGTAGATATCTTCCTTAAATAATAGAATTTTTTTTTTTGCCATGTCAATGCTCAGCTAATATAGTAGTCGACTCTAAAATCTTCTTCCCTTAATACTCTCCGTCAGTTCTGACGCTGATGGATATCTCCCCCATTCAATTTCCTTTCGTATGGACTCATATGCGTCCGCATGAGCCATGGAGGAAGTTGCGACCTGTTCCCTGTGGTCGCCGACTTCTTAGTCATTTTATTAATTTATTTTATTATATATTTGCCATTTGGACTAATATATATTATATTATTGTTTTCTTATATATTCTATTAATTATATATTCTATTATTATATATTAATAATAGATTTATTAATGTTAATTTATTTATTTATCTTTGAATTCTTTTTATTTAATATTATTATTTACACTTATAATTATATTATTATTTATTTTGTAGTCATAATAATATTATATCATAATTATGTTATTATTTATATTATGATCAATCAATTATCTTGTAATAATATAATTTCATTATCATTTATCTTTTTATTTATATTTAGTTATATTTTAGTTATTAAATTCTTATTAGAAAGGGGATATCACATTTTGAGAAGGCTCAAAGTTTTAGGACTGCTCTCTATAGGGTAACTACTACTTACATTATATTGATTTGTTATGTTTGCACTTCTCGACAACTGCACCTTTTCTTTACATAACTATTCCCTTTTTACTCTTTCAAAATGCACATTTGTTTTCTGTTTCGCCTTGTATGGAAAAAATATTTCCATGGACACTTTGTTTTATGAACAGCTGTAATTATGTTCTATTTAACATCATATATTCAAGAGAGAATGTTGGCAAGTTGTTGATAGGGATGATTATATCAGCCAACATTGATGACATTTGGGAGTTAATGTAGGTGGTTCATAAACATTGTTAATTGTTCTTAGCATGCATTTAAGATGGATTATGTTTCTTGCTGAAGAGAACAATTGATAATTTTAGTGATGAAGTTTATTTTGAGAAGTTTTATGTAATTGATCATACACAATTGATGAACGTCATTCAATTCCATGAGAAACAATCCAGATGTTTGCCAACAGTGTTGACTTTGAGATGGATAAATTGTGATGGTGATTTAATGAGATATATTCATCCTTTCACCTCAATTTATATGTTGACAGAAAAATTTGGCATGTTGTGATTTACACGATTGGTAGATTGCTTCATAGTAAAACAAGAAAGAACAGATTTGTAGATTTTAGTTGTTAGAGTGGTGCGGGTGGAGTGTTTTTTTCAGATTGAGTTAGGATCTTGGTATTTGTAGAAGAGGCTCAATTGGAATTATTGGAGGATTGAGTTGCAATCGCTCAAGGACAAGCAATTCTAGGAGCAAGGACTGTAGTGTCTTCTTTTTAAGAAACATTAGTTTGTGAAGAATTAGTCTATTTTTCAAGTTTTTCCATAGGCTAATTAATGGTTAAGGTAGATCTCCAAACTTCTTGGAGAGAACAAGATTGGTCAAGCAGTGGGTTGGTTCTTGACAGTGAGTTTAATCTTTAGATAGTCTTGAGAAATCTCAAGATACTCTGATAACTGATTTTCAACTTTTTGAGATCTCTCCAAACTTCTTGGAGAAGTATGCTATTTTTAGAAAGTCACCCAAATGCTTTAGTTCATCATCCTAAGACTTTGGGATCACTTTGGTATGGTTAGTATAGTAGAGGTATATCATTTTGATACTCTTCACAAATTGGGTAAATTATTAAGTTATTATATAATTATTCACTCAATTCGTCTAATATTGAAAATTTTAAAAGATAATTTAGTGTAATAATTCATTAAAAAAGGTATTATAAGTTGTGATTCAACTTGGAAGCTTAGGCTTGGTGGAATTTTTGTACATTGAATTATTATTTACTTTTCAAAAAGGTCTTTATGAAGGAGAAAAGAAATATTATTTTTAAACTATTGTTATTTCTCTTCAAAAAACGTTATGAAAGGAGGGCGAGAACTCATTTGGAGGGTTAGCCATGAATTGCTATTTTCTTTTGCATATGGAAAGAATAGGTGTTCTTCTCAAAACCTTTTTAAGGATGAAAAACCTCTTGAGATTCTTGGTTTGGGGGACAAAAACCCCCTTAGCTGATTAGAGTGCTGTCATCTAGGAATCACTATGATTTCATCTATGGATTGAAGGATAGTGAGATGATGGATTCAGACTAGGGTGAAGTTGAGAGTGTTGTTATGCAAAGATGGAGATTGGATATGGCCACAGGAGAATATGTAGGCATCAATGTTGTATGAAGAGGATATGCGGGTGTGATATAGGAGGGAGATGTGGATGGATGGCCCAATGCACTTCCCTTGTCAAAGGTATGATAAGAAGTACTAGTGGGTACACATGAAGTTATGATTGGATAGTTTGGAGGAATGGTTTGATTTTGAGGGACGCTTGGGTAGGCTTGCTAAGGATGATGGCATTAAGGTTCTCAACATATGTGTCATGATCAACAAGAATCTCATCATCATCGAAATGTGATGGCGTGGATAGGATAGGGATGAAGGATGAAGATGGATGGTAGACAAAATCTCAGATTAGGATGAACAATAAGCTCATACTAGGATGAGAATTAAGCTTAGAATAGGATTAGGATTGACTCTAAAGAGGATGGAAAGGTGATGAGGGATATGGATGCTACGAACTAAGAATGATTTGACAAACTAATGATGGATGAAGGAGATTGACTAATGCAAGATGAGGGAGATTGACAAATGCAAGATAGAGGATTACCTAATGCTAAGCATTAGTTGACATTCGGGCATGAGTTGAAACACCTAATGCTTCTTTTGATAGATGGGTTTGTCACCATAGGAAAGACTGATGTCCCTAGGAAACAAAATAGCCAATGTAAAGTGAACCTCTAAACCGAGGCGATATGGAACATTGACAGATTAGCTACTCTGGACAAGGGTAGTCTAAGAGCATTTCGCGAGATGATGATTGGTTAAGATGTAGGTGTGACAACACAAATGACAGTCCCAACTGGTGTTGAGAGGGGAGGGGTGAATCAACACCTCTAAAACTTTTCCTAATAAATCTGATGAAGTATGCTTATAACTGTAAGCTAAACAGATTCAAGCATAAAAATAACATCAAACAATCAATCACATAGTGACACAAGATTTATCGTGTGGAAACCCAATTTTGGGTGAAAACCACGGTGTGAGGAGACCTCACAAATTCTGCACTCTTATGAAGTGCGCACTGTTAGGAGCCTTCCCTGTTAAATGATTACAACGCACTATTCGATGCGATCCGGTTAAGGGATTTGTTACAATAAGGCTGGTTAGTGCCTGCATGGTTAGAGGACTTAGAACACCTTACAAGATGTCACCCGGTTAAGGGATTTGATACAAGGGACCTGTTAGAGTCCACCCAAATACTGCGATTTAACTATTGTAATTATTAGAAAACAATAGAAAGATTGACCTTTTACAAATGACTTTGCATAGCCTGATAAGATCTCTGTTATGCTCAACTGAGAAACATCACCTGTCACCGCAGGTGTGTTCTCCTTTACTATTGTGCTTCTCTGCACACTCTTCTCTCTCTTCTTCTCTTTTCTATTCACCCTAGCTTCTTTAGCGTACATGTTCACTCTTTTCTTTGGCAGAATGAAGACAAACTATATTCTCAACAGGCAGAAGAATATATAGAGTTCTTGCCCTAATTGTGCCTTTCATGCATGACCTAATTACAGATCTCTTTCGGATACATCACTTGGTGGAGTATTAGTTCAGTGAGGAAACATCCGATGCATGCTCTTGCTTTATCTGCTTTATGAAGAAAACAATAGATGCGTTTCAAGCATCTTTCCTTCACATGAGATAAATCTTTGTTTTAAAGCCATAGACTTCGGCTTTAAAACCTTTGAATGCACCTCAAACCGATCACCATGTTAACTCAAAGTCATCCGGATTTAGTGCAATAAATCCTGATCAAAGAGTTGGTTTAAACAGTTAGTTGACTATGACTTCCCCGGTTCATCTTTTCCTACCGAAGTCTTCTTTTGATCGGTTGAGATCCTTATGTTGTGAACATGTAAGAACTTTAACCTGTCACTTTTCCTTCCTCTGCTTACGGGTTGCACCGGTTGTATCCTGGTCCTCGGTTGAATCCTTCCCTTGGTTGTGTCCTCTACTCGGTTGCTGATGCACTTTGCTTAGTGACCGATTGCTCTTGATTGAGCAGATATAGTCTTTTCTTTCTTGCATAGTGTCACCGGTTGCCAAACCAGTTTCTTTGCATACAGATCTCCTTAGATCTTTAGACCTTAAATTGAGATGATAAAACATCTCTTTTTTCTTTCCTCTTTTGCCAATCAATGACAATACTTAATTGCCATGTACCGGTAGCAGGCTTACCGGTTACCATCTCTTAATGCCAACAATCTCCCCCTTTGGCATTGATGGCAAAACCTTAATGGGCAATCATGTCACTTGTCCTATGTGCTTGTATCTCTGTATCACTGCCACTGCCAGTCATCTACTAGTTTATTGCCAAACTCTCCCCCTTTTGACAATAATGCCAAAGGCTAGTCAGAAAGACTACCTTAATGAAATCTGCTGCCCCTTCATGCAGCAGTCCTTTTCATCAGTCCATAAAAGATGAGGTGAAAACCTTTGTTGAAGCATAATGAACTGATGATCACCTTTGCAGGTTTACTGAAGATCAGGAAGGGGTATCACCCCTAGTTTACCTCTGAGATACTCAAAAGTACTCTTTGGTAGTGGCTTTGTGAAGATATCAACAATCTGTTCTTTTGTGGGAACATACTCGAATATTACCTCTTTGTCTTGTACCAGCTCTCTCAAGTAATGATACTTGACAACAATGTGCTTCGTCTTGGAGTGCATGATAGGGTTTTTTGATATATTTATTGCACTTGTATTGTCACAATAAATTGCAATAGGTTCAGGTATCTGTTCCTAGATTCCTTCAGTAGTTGTTTGATCCAGATCACTTGTGTGCAATTGATTTCAGTAGCAACGTATTCAGCTTCTGCAGTAGACTGTGAAATGTAGTTATGTTTCTTATTTGTCCAAGACACAATCCTCCCACCGAGAAAGAATGCACCACCACTTGTGCTCTTTCTGTCATCAATATTGCCAACCCAGTCTGCATCAGTGTAAACCTTTACTTGGAAGCCTCCCTTGTGAGGAAACCACAAGCCATACTCCTTAGTACCCTTTAGGTATTTGAAAATTCTCTTCACTGCTATCAGATGTGTCTCTTTGGGGTTTGCAGAGAATCTTGCAACTATGCCAACCGCATGTGCAATGCCCGATCTACTGTGTATTGCATATTGTAATTTCCCTATCATGGACCAATACAGTGTTTCATTCACTTCTTTTGCATCATCTTCCTTTGATATCTTGAGGTTAGTTATCATTGGAGTACCCACCGGTTTGGATTCTTCAAGTCCAAAAGTCATAAGAATTTATTTTACATACTTGGATTGACAAATAAAGATTCCTTCTTTTAGCTGATGGACCTGTAGTCCAATGAAGAATTTTATGGCTCCTATCATAGACATCTCAAATTCTTTCTTCATTTCTTCAGCAAAGGCTTTGCTCATCCTGTCATCTCCTCCAAAGATGATGTCATCCACAAAGATTTTAGCAATCAGGTTCCCATCTTTTCTGGTCTTGAGATACATGTTGTTTTCCCCGGTTCTTGTGAATCCTATGGTCAGGAGGTATGAATGCAACCTCTCATACCAAGCCCTTGGAGCTTGCTTTAGCCCATAGAGAGCCTTTTTCAGTTTACAGACCATACCACCTTTTTGTGTAGATGTGAAACCTTTCGGTTGTTCAATGTAACCTTGCAACAGATCATGGAAATGACAAGTGAAAATGGAAAAAGATTCATGCCTACAATCAAAGATTTTTCACCAAGCTGGTACAATGCAAATTCTTGAATGATACACACTTCCTAATCAGATACAAAAGATGACTGCTCAAAGCTAGGCAAGGTACAAAAGTAAACTCCAAGCCCAACTCTTACCAAAAACATATGCTAAAAACTTCACGCCAAGCCAAAAAGAATGCTCAGAAAGACATGATCTTGCAAGAAAAGAAGTGGCACGAAGGTGTGAAAAGTAACTCCTTGCTTGTGGTTGCAAGAGGAGTTACTCTTGCCACCTCCGCAAAACATCCCCAAAGGTTTATGATAGGCCAACACCGGGGCAAATAATATGAAAGAATTAACAATTTATGATAAAGTTCGGCTGGTCTATACGTGTCAATCCAAGAGCGTAAGCTTGCGAAAGGCGTCCGAGCAATATGCTATCAAGGGATGATAGTTGAGATTTGAGCGATTATGGATGCAGCTAAAATACACGAAAATGAACCTATGAAGAACCGAAATAAAACTGCGACAAATGAATCTATGGAAAACTAAAATAAAATTGCGACAGGAACTGTCACTTCCTGCGACAGGAGCTCGATTGAAACCTACTGAAATAATTTCAACAATAAAAACATCAGAAACGAAAACTTCTCTCTAGCAGCAATAACAATATAATTATTTCTATTCAGTGAATCAAAACTATGATAAAACATTAGTACTTCGCATGATAAGAAAACAATAATCATATTATATCAATGCAAATCATATTACAAACCGATACAGAAACAACAAGCATATCATATCAATACAAATCATATTACCAACTGATATAGAAACAACAATTAAATCAATTACTAATTCAAATGAAACTTTATATTAATGAAATACAAACATACCACACTGAAATAAAAATCAGAAAACGCACCAGACATCCCGAGAAGTGGGCCCCCTCCTCAGTCCATCAGGTGGTGAGATAGAAAACGTTGAGCACGGGGCTGATCAGCACAATAGACAGTCTTTTATTTCTCAGAGGAATAGTACAGAATTTTTTTTACATCTCCATATTACATTTCTTATATAGACCAGACATAACAAGTACATATAACAATACATGGTCTATTTTTGGCTGGAGGCCAACAAACTAGCAACTTGAAACCATAAGTATGAAACTGAAATACTTGGTGGTTTCGGCTGGCTGTATGAAATAGCAGATTTAGACATAAAATAGTTTTTACCTTCTCCACCGTACAGCAATATCTAATCCGATTCTCCTCCTTTAATTAGGTATAAGAGGAGTTTAATGATTTGAAAGATATAACAACTCCCTTAAATCTCACGGTAGGAATACTGTGCAGATTTCTTAGCCATAAATTAAGATGGTAAAATCATCATTTAGTAGTAAATAAGCTGATAAATGCAGCTACGTAGATGATTTTGATGATGCATTAATAAATGTAGTCATGGACCAAGATAATGTGGCTAATAGAAATGATTATTTAGTTATCAACCACATACATTGGTTCACGTCCAAAGTGTGATAGGAAGATCTGTAGGTGACAGGAAGATCTGTTCCACATATCAACATACTATGATAGTAATCAATAATGAATTTTCTATATTTTAATCCCAAAACAATATTAAATACTACTTAAATATATTAAATCATATGCAACGTAAAATAGTAAAATGGGTTGAAATGAGATGGATATGGAATAGGGAAGTAAGTAGGAAAGTGCATGAAATGGATTAAAATATGGCATTAAAGAGGTTGTAAATGGCTCTCATCAGTTTACATATTCCTTGGGTTGATAAAATGAAACAATTATCATGCTAGCATCAAGTCGCACATGCTCTAGGAACGATATTAGAATTATATATATATAAGTGTCTGTGTGTGTATAAATATAACATATGGATAAGTATTTATTTTATGTATATGTGTATAACTAGGTGTATACGTGCTGGAACTTACTGCCAACTTTCACTTGTTTACTTTAATACTCAATCATCATGGAGACATCCACATTGTCGTCTTAGAACATGACTATATGCATGGATTCAGGTATGGTTGTGTAGTTGGTATTTGTATGTTTTAATGATCATTGACATACGCGTGTACATCTATTTATAACTATACACATATTATATATGTTTACATATATTTTATATATAATTACATAAATATAAATACAAATATAAATATCACAATACATAGCTTGAAAAAAATAGAATGAAGAGATCACCTTGGTTGTTCCTCAAAATTGATAGGAAGGATCCAATGCATTTAAATTAATTATAAGGCCAAATTCTTAATTAACACCTGAAGAGAAAGGCAACCCTCTAGACATATCTTAGACAACACCCCGCCCAAACCTAATGACTGGTTAAACAGTTATGGTTCCTTCTTGGATGGCATTCTCATCCTTCACCATGTGTTCACATCCCCTTATGCCGATGATACTCTTCGCTTGCTTGTGGGATGGATCTTCTCTTGCATCCACTGACAAAGGAAGGATTAGTTACCATCATCACTGCAAAAAGTATAATAATAAATCATTTATAGAATTATAATTTACATTGATCATCCATGATGAAATCCATCATAAGTCTTTCCCATTATTCCACATACATAAATTTAAATCATCATTAACCATAATTTATTAATTCAAGTAATTTGAAAATCACTTAACCGTCTAACATCACACTTCACATGAAATAGTTATTACAGTTATTTTAAAAGGTTCACAAGTAAAGGATGTAACAATGTATAACTTTGTCTTTGATTTAATGGATGGCTATTACTGTGACTAACTAGATTTTCTTGGGGGGTCATCTCCCCATCATGGGTCTTTTCTTCTCCCTCTTCATGCTATCATATATCATTCTACACGAAATGGGATTTATGTGGACTGATTTACTAATTTTTTGTTATTTTGGTAGCTGTTTTATATTCTTATATTAAATTGATTTTCTTCGTATCTTATTTGATGGGGAAATTTGAAATATTTGAATTATGGGTTGTCATTTTCTCTATTACAGATTTTCACATCTATATTTCCTGAGGGTTATGGTCCTCCTGATGGTTTCTACTTCGATGTGAATGATGAATCAGCAATTCCTGTTCAGGTATATTATATAAAACTTGTTGATTGGATTACCAGGAGTCTTCAATTACTAATATCCTACATAATATAAATTGTAGGATGATCTCCTACTTTTTGATTACAATGTTCAAGATCGAGTTAATGATTTTGTGAATGCAGCAATAGTACAGGTACTTCAAACCTCTCTTCTCTCAAGATCTCATTTTTAATGATTTAAAATTTAATATAGTTTATGAGTGGATTTGAATTTGAATTAGGACAATGATCCTTTCAAATTCAAATCAGTGTTGACATTCATTTTTATTCCAGTTCATCAATGATTGTTTTGTCAAGGAAAATATGGATTTAGTGATTTCTTTTTATTCTAATTATTATTTTTCCACATTATGATCAGGCCAATGTTACTCGCACAAATCATATTATGTGGACCATGGGCACTGATTTCCAATATCAATATGCAAATTCATGGTTTAAAGATATGGACAAGCTTATTCATTATGTAAACAAGGTACTTGTTGTTCTTGGAAATGTTTTTTTATATTTGGTTTGTGTAGGGTGTATATATATATATATATATATATATAGAGAGAGAGAGAGAGAGAGAGAGAGAGAGAGAGAGAGAGAGATTTACAAAAATGTGTTATCACCAATAAAATAAACTCAGATAAGAACTGTATTGAAGTTTCCAACTGTTTACAGCAAAATCACAGCAAAATGTCATGCTACCTTCTAAAACTTCTTGCACAAATATAATTACATACCATGAATGTAACTAGGAGTTTATAAATGAACAATAGCTTTATTGCACAAGATGGCTTGGTACAAAGTAATGCTTGGCACAAAGAGTACTTGTCAAATTAGTAGCCTTACCCTGATATTTGAATTACTATTTTATTAGTCAACTGATCAAGCTGTTGTTGGTTAAGGACAAATTGTCATACCCAAAAGTACATAACAAGAAATTGACACACTAGCCAAGTTGACAATTTGAATAATTAACAGTGCTCCCCGGGGATGCCCTACCCTATTTGCCCTTGTATTAGAGCCACAAATCATACCAGCTTGACGGTTTGAAAATATAGTGAGAATGCAGCTTGGTGATCCAAACTATAGAGTTTACCGGAGAAGGTTTCCTATTCAAGGTGGCGAACATGAAATCAAAGAGGAAGAATAAATCATGGTTGAGAGAGATAGGGATAGAAGGAATCCTCATGAGAACAATAGCACACAATAGATTCTTAATGATCTTGCTACAGGACAACAATAGTTAGCCAATTTGTTAACACAAATGATTCACAATATGAACACTGCTGGTGTTAACCGGAACAAAAATCAATTTGAACAATTTTGAAGCAACTGTGAAAATAATCAGACCAACACTAATAAAAACAATACCTGAATAGTGCTCGAATCAGTAGCTAGACCCTTGACACTCACATTCGTAGGCAAAGAAGTTCCAAAAGGTAATGTGTGGTAACAGAATAATGGTGAGGGTTTGTGAACTACTTTCATGAGTATCAGACACTAGGAGACGAGTTCCATGCAGCCTTGTCATTTACTGATTTTTGTTATCTTAAATTAAGGAATGGATCCAAAAGAGAGAGGCAGACCTAATCAGGATTTGTAGACGATGGGTAAATTATCCACTCCTACATTTGATGGCTCCAACAAAAGTACATCAAATGCATGGATTTTGAAACTTGATACAATTTTCACTAAATCCCATTTGGAGATGCGTATGATTGGTGGAACCATAGGATGGTGACAGAGTGATATATTCATATAGCTTCATATGAAGATTTCAGTTAAGCTCATTGATAGATTTGATAAGAAGGAACTATGGTTGCATTTCAAGGAATATGCTTAGCTTAAATATTATGGATCAATCAACCGCTCAGAGGTTGGGTAAATGCATTTGAAATACCTTCTTTACAAGAATCCATATAATTAATTAAATATATAATATTGAACATGTCATCAAAATTCATTAGACATATGTGTTGAAAAAACTGAAACTGAAATTGTTAATCTATAATTCAAATTGAATGAAAGTAGCTCTAGAAGTTGACGTATCATACGGATACTAGCTTCTAAAATATAATAAAAAGATATGTGTAGGTTTTTCTTTGCATCTTTTTTCGGAAGTTTTTCCGTTTAGTTTGTGTCAAATTTTAATTCTAAAAATGTTACAATGAAGACAGTAAATTTTCTTTGGTGCTAACAGTGAATGAGAGTTTTCCAGGATGGCCGTGTTAATGCTCTCTACTCAACACCATCTATTTATGCTGATTTGAAGCATGCAGCAAATGAATCATGGCCTCTTAAACTTGATGATTTTTTCCCGTAAGTAAAATGACAATTAGAAATATCAATTATAGATAATTAGGATTTCTATTGGTATTTCTTCAGGTACTCTGATTTCTTTATGATACATTAATGTTATTGCCAGGTATGCAGACTTTGAAAATGCTTATTGGACTGGATATTTTACAAGTAGGCCAGCGCTAAAAGGATATGTTCGAATGCTGAGTGGATACTACTTGGTATGTTTTTGTGCTCTTGATTAACAATGTTTCTGTTTCTATTTATAATGCATGTTTTTAATATGCTGCTATATATCTCAAGAATATTGCATCATGACATAATTAATGCTGGTATGATTTATTCGAATAGGCTGCGAGACAACTTGAATTTCTTGTTGGAAGAAATAGACTTGGACAAAATACGGGAATTCTTGGAGATGCTTTAGCAATTGCACAACATCATGATGCTGTTTCTGGAACTGCAAAACAACATACAACAAATGATTATGCCAAACGCCTATTCATTGGAGCTTCTAAGGTACAGTGAAATCCTCAGAAGAGATAAACTATTTTTGCAGAATAACATTCATTTTAAAGATGATGTTTTTTTTCCTTCTCTATTACAACTTTTTACATTCATATTGGATTTATAACACCTTGAAATGTTTTTTAAGGTTGAAGAAATGGTGAACTCTGCTCTTGTTTGTTTGACAAACTCAACATTAAATTCTCAATGTGGAAACACGGCAACAGGGTTTCAACAGGTAATGATGAATTCTGCTTCTCAATGTCACTATCAAGCATGAAAGCCAATGTCAATGACAGATGAAAAACACTTTACCTCGGTAAATTAGGAGTTGATGGCATGTATTTGTGATGAACACAAAACTTTCATGTAGGGATAAGCACCGCATTGAAGTTAAACTTATCGAGCAAACATTGAAGTAGTGAGTTATAATTGGACTATAAGACTTTTCTACTGAAAATAGAATTTTCTTATGAAAAAAATAGCATACATCCATCTTTATCAATGCACTTGTCAACGTTGATGTGCGTACTCTTACATCACTCTCTGAAGTCGTACTCCATTGTTAGATACTCATTCTAACTCATATCAGGATCCTCATATCCAAATGTTCTTCTGTGTGACAGGCCCATCATGGTAAATGACAAAATTTGGTGCCAAATTCAAGACTTGGTTGATAAAAACCATATTCAACCTAAAGCATTACTATGTGATAAATGGAGTATATCCACACACAGAACAGATTATATGAAGTTGAAATCAATACAGTGCAATAAAGTATATAAACCTAAGCAGGACTTAGTGAAGAAACAGTTAATCCTTTAGTGGAAGTTTGCCTTTCAAAAGCTGCAGAATAGAGAAGAAAGAAATATCTCAAACTTTGTAATGAAGTCTATGAGGATTGTCATGTACTTAGTAGCCCTCAAAGGTCTATATTTTGACAGCTTGGGCATTCCAAATGGAGTGACTTTCTTTGTGTCTCCATAAACCTGTTAGTCCCACAAATGAGGTCCAGAACATCTTAAGTTTAAACTCCAGAGCCTCTTAATTTTTCTTCTAAACCTTAGTTGGAGTTTCTTTGTTTCGTAATTGCCTTATGGCTCCTGTATTCATGGTACATAGGATGCAATTTGAAGGATATATTTTCAAGTCAAGTAATAATAAAGGCAATTATAATGTAATGGGGTGGCTCATAAACAAAACAAATGGGCAAAATGCCACTAAAATACTAGAGAGAACCAACAGTCGATCCTATAATAACCTTGGTAGAAAATAAACAACATGAGGATGGCTATAGACTGGATTGTCACTATTAGATGATAACTTATACCCAAAAGTTATGGGTGCTCATGTGATCAGTATGAGTGGATAGGTCATTAGTGATTAGAGTCAACCTCACCATATAATAATTGCATGCTACAATAGACATCGTGGCACATCATCATTCATGCTGTACAAAGCATTCATATTATCCTGACTACTTGATGCACTTGTTTATATTTGTATTTCAGTCTAAAACTGGTGGGATGATTTAGGCCCATATCGTTTCAAATATTCATAAATGCTTACAGAATAAATCCTAAATAATGGCATTTAAACAGTTTGGAGCATGAAACCTCAAAAAATATGTAACAGTTGTATAACAGTAAACATAATCATAACAAATTAAGATAATGGTAGCTCTGTCCAACTTGTCAAGGAAAGTAAAAGTGTTTTTGGATTGAATTTTGGTGCAATTAACTTCTATAGATAGGAATATTGCTAATTTGAGTATATAAGGTTAAAATCAATGATTTTTAAATTTTTCTCTCATTCTAATGTTCTTATTTTATACGTTAAGTTCAGAAACATGAGCCAATCATCATATATTTACTGTGCTTAGGCTCAGATTATGTGAATTAAATTTGACATTTGCATTTAATTGTCAATGCTGCGATGAATCTAAGGATGCATTTAATTACCAATGCTGTGATGAATCTAAGGATCACAACATGATAATTTAGGATACTTTGTGGTTTGTATTTAATTTTTTTTAAAAATTTGCATTGGTTTCTCCATAAACCTGTCAGTCCCACAAATGAGGTCCAGAACATCTTAAGTTTAAACCCCAGAGCCTCTTAATTTTTCTTCTAAACCTTAGTTGGAGTTTCTTTGCTTCGTAATTGCCTTATGGCTCCTGTATTCATGGTACATAGGATCCAATTTGAAGGATATATTTTCAAGTCAAGTAATAATAAAGGCAATCATAATGTAATGGGGTGGCTCATAAAAAAAACAAATGGGCAAAATGCCACTAAAAAACTAGAGAGAACCAACAGTCGATCCTATGATAACCTTGGTAGCAAATAAACAACATGAGGATGGCTATAGACTGGATTGTCACTATTAGATGATAACTTATACCCAAAAGTTATGGGTGTTCATGTGATCAGTATGAGTGGATAGGTCATTAGTGATTAGAGTCAACCTCGCCATATAATAATTGCATGCTACAATAGACATCGTGGCACATCATCATTCATGCTGTACAAAGCATTCATATTATCCTGTCTACTTGATGCACTTGTTTATATTTGTATTTTAGTCTAAAACTGGTGGGATGATTTAGGCCCATATCGTTTCAAATATTCATAAATGCATACAGAATAAATCCTAAATAATGGCATTTAAACACTTTGGAGTATGAAACCTCAAAAAATATGTAACAGTTGTATAACAGTAAACATAATCATAACAAATTAAGATAATGGTAGTTCTGTCCAACTTGTCAAGGAAAGTAAAAGTGTTTTTGGATTGAATTATGGTGCAATTAACTTCTATAGATAGGAATATTGCTAATTTGAGTATATAAGGTTAAAATCAATGATTTTTAAATTTTTCTCTCATTCTAATGTTCTTATTTTATACGTTAAGTTCAGAAACATGAGCCAATCATCATATATTTACTGTGCTTAGGCTCAGATTATGTGAATTAAATTTGACAGTTGCATTTAATTGTCAATGCTGCGATGAATCTAAGGATGCATTTAATTATCAATGCTGTGATGAATCTAAGGATCACAACATGATAATTTAGGATACTTTGTGGTTTGTATTTAATTTTTTTCAAAAATTTGCATTGGTGTCATTGAATTGCATTGTTTGTGATCCTTAAATAGTCTCATTATCATTGTCATAGCAACTGATATTTTTTTCTCCCATAACTATTTCTGTCTGTTTTCGGTAAAATAAATATTTTCATGCTTTCTGACCTCAACATCAAAACTATGATTATGTTAATAGAGTACATGTTAGACCTTTTTGTATCTACAACTATTCAAATAAATGATGTTCTTATTTTACTTTCATGGTATCAAGCATAGAACCCGTTGATATTGTGCACATTAAGCTAGTATGAATTTTATCAATAGCTTCATGACAACATATATGATATAACTGTGATAACATCATTATTGATTGAAAAATGATAACTATCTTGTCCTGCATTACATTTCTAATTTTCTTTTTACACTGTTAAGATTACCTATTCTAATTCTACATTTCTATTTTGCAGTGTTCTTTGTTAAATATAAGCTATTGTCCAGAATCAGAGGCAAATCTTACCAACGACACAAGCTTGGTCACATTTCTTATCTTTCACTTTCTAGATTGATGAAAATATTTAATATAATCTAAAAGATTCATTGGATTGATGTTGGGCAACCACCATGATAAAAGAATAGGCTAGTTATTTAAAATAATATTTATAATGTTTATCAGTCTTTACCTTTTTCTTTTAGGTTTTGGTTACGTACAATTCACTTGGCTGGAAGCGCATAGAGACCATTAGAATCCCAGTATGTGTTACTCTGCACTTCTTGTAGTATTATCCAAGTATTCTCGTTGTGAGTTTTCATTATAGCTTTCTTATTATAGAGATCAATGAATAGCGTTAATTGTTTGCATTTTCTTAACTCTATGGATTTAGATTAAGTTTGCACGATTTGTATGTGTAGTTGATTATAAGTATATCTCTACTTTACAAACCTATATGTTTTATCTTGCGTTTCATAACCTTTTGTAAAATTTTTGATTTATGTACAATTTGTACTTTGCTTATCAATGTAATACTTGCTTACGTGCGTCATGATTTCCATCAGCTTGGATTTTGTTTGGCTAGAATGCCCACCATTGGCATCTTTTAATTTAAAATGGTATCAGTAATTTATTGAGTGTCCCCATTGACTACCTAATGAAAGAATAAGGATCAAAATAACATTGGTTATAATTCCAAAAACATCATTACAGGAACAACCACATCTCCTTGAAATTAGATAGTTTAAAAAATAGTTATATTGTATCCAATCAAACTTGATTTGGTTCTACAAATCTCTTTGAAAGCATTGAATGATGTGACTATTGCATGGAAATAGACAATAGGGTATGAAACATAATGCTTGAAATAGATGAGTATGTGAAAGAAACCAGACATTATAAATCCTTAAAGATAAATCAATGATGTTTGAAATTTGAAATGGATGCATTACGCACTCACAACAAGTAATATATATGATGCGAGATCAATTTATGGTTAGTGCAGATTGTGATAATGTAATGTCCCCATTTTTATGAGCATCAGAGTTTGAGGGATTAGCCTATTATTGTGACCTTCATAGGCTAATTAGTGTGGATAAAGGGTCTTTTGAGGCGGAGGTGTGGTTAATGGAGGTTCTTGTCTTCTCTAGAATTCAGTATGTTCCAGTTTGGTCTTCTTTTGGCTTAGATTGGACTTCGTTTGAGCTTAGTTTAATATGCTTTTTATTGTAAGTCAGGTGATAGTTGAGAGGGACCCTTTCTATTTTTGGTAAGTCAGTGGGTTGGACAGAGCATAAAATGGTCAACTTCCTTGTAATGTCCCTATTTTATGAGCATCAGAGTTTGAGGGATTAGCCTATTATTGTGACCTTCATAGGCTAATTAGTGTGGATAGAGGGTCTTCTGAGGTGAAGGCATGGTTAATGGAGGTTCTTGTCTTCTCCAAAATCCAGTATGTTCCACTTTGGTCTTCGTTTGGACTTCGTTTGGGCATAGTTTCATATACTTACTATTTATAGTAAGTCAGGTGATAGTTGAGGAGGACCCTTTCTATTTTTGGTAATCAATGTGTTGGACAGAGCATAAAATGGTCAACTTCCTGCTGTAGACAGGATTGATGGAAAATTAATTAATCATGGAGTTATGGTTATTTGATTATTAATAAAGTGATAACTTTATTAATAAATTTTATTCTGTGACCATTTAATGTTATGTTATAAGTTATTATTATTGCATAAAGTAAGGGTCATTTTCATCATTAAAGTGGAGGGAAATATAATAGATTATTATATTTCAAATGTGCATCAAAAGCAAATATACTTTTTAATGAGAAGTGTGAAGGAGAAGCTCCATGTCAAGTTGTAATAAAGAATTATAAATGCCTTCCATGAGGAATTCGAACCATTCATTATTGTGCATTTTCTTTTGTTTTCTTGGAGAAGAAATTGAAACAAGGGTTTCAGATTTCGAGCTTGAAGAATTGTGAATTCTTCCAAGTTTTATCAGCACTTTGAGTTTGTTAAATGCCCAATGAATTGTGCCAATGCTATGGCTTCAATTAGAGGTCATGATTGAATTCAATGGTGAAGAATTTGGTGCGAGATTCAAAGAACTTACAAAGATAAATCCATGGCAATATAGTTGCAGGCAATAGCCATTGTTTCTTAGCAGGAATTATTTAGTTTTCAGCTTGGCCGTACCACCTACAGCCACACGTGGGCTTCCAGCTTGGGCGTGGGCCTCCTAGCTCAATGCGTTTGGGATTTCAATTCCAATTCATTCCAGAAATGATTGTTTTTTCAGCAATAGAGGGTCTGCAGCATTTCATTGGTGAAATCATTTGGTTTCCAGGCCATAATGCGGGTGCTAGGTTTTTCATTAGTTGCATATATTTAAATATTTTCAAAATCTCAAATAAATGTTTGTCAATGCATTGTAAATGTTTACATTAAATGAAAGCATCAGCATGTAATGCTTTGCATATCAGTTTAGTTTATTTGTCTCAGGGAGATTGAATGTCAAGAGTTATCTCTCTCATATTTAGTTTGCATGCCAAGTGTTTGTGAAAATGTTTATTGGCTGCAGATGCTCATTTTACATGTAGAAATTATATGTAAATGCCAAAAAGAATTGCATTTGTATCGTATTTCTTTGCCTAGATACCTTAGGAACCATTTGCAAGCATTTAAACTTCATTTGAAACCATTCCAAGCAAGCAAAAACAATCTGAAAATAAAAGACAGTGAGATAGAGCATGCAAGCAAAGTGTTTGACAAAATGGCAAACATCAAAAAGGTGTAGCAATTCAGTGTTTGTCGAAGTTAGAACTTGGGCAGGGGTTCTTACAATGGTATCAGAGCGGTTTCCTGCCATCCTGATAAGCCACTTCTGATGTTAAAATCTTGTTAAGAAATGAATTAAGTATAGCTGTGGTACTTAGCGGAGTGATAGAAATATGTCCTTGTATGTAGTCTATCGCAGTTTTTGTACTTCTTAAATCCAAGGTTCTAATTATGATGTGTTCACAAAGTATTTTCCATAATATAGATTGCCGATGTATATTGATTCTTCTTGCGAGAAACACCGTTTGGATGAGTTGAAAGCTAGTTAATAATGTCTTTTGTCTACCATAAAAACTATCTCCTAATATCGATTTCTCTGTATATTTGTCTTTAAGTATATGCAAGAGATTGCTTATGGCAATATCGAGAGCAATCTTGGATATGGCTTCTTAAACTATGCAATGTTTGTGACTAAATCGCATATGGTTGTGTAAATTTGCAACAATAAGTATGTTTAGCATACTCTTTCTACCTTAGCAATTAATGGTTCAATCACATGTATTTGGTTATGACTTTTTCCAACTAGTTATAGCCAAGAACGTTGTTGTGCCAATAGCATATCCAATTTGGAGAAGAGATAGTATTCAGATACTTGTAAGTAACTCCATGGTGTCCCTATTTCTGCAAGATTATTACTCCCTTGAATATCCAAGCAATACTATTCTCCTCCTTCCCAGCGCACTCTTGTCAAGGTAGTGACATCTACAGACAACTTAGACGAGTGGTTTGTTGAATGTGAGCTAGGCAAAATTGATAAAAAATTCCAACTATATATGGCACAACATCATTCATTAGAATGATTGATACGGTTTTATATCTCCATCTCCTACACTCTGTGTTCGGCGGATGCTCGATACTCTTTCCATGATTGTTGATTTATTATTCTTTTGCATTTCCATTGTATGTAAATCCTATATGTTTTCTCCTTATCAACACTTTCTACCCCCCTATGTTCCTTAATGCTGATCCATACTTATATGCTTCAAGCATCAAAGTCAGGATGTGACGTTTCATGTCCCGCGGGAAGGTCAATTAGTATAGTCAACTTTTTATCATCGACCCATAACAATTTTTCATTTATTTAGAATCATTTATTATTGCAGTCGGTCGAGTGAGGATTATATGGTTAATATCGATACTATCAATATTAATATGGATTGATATTAATTATATATTGATTATTAAATTATAATGATTGATTATTATTATCGATTAATATTGTTAATGTTATATTATAGATTATATTAATATTATTATTGATTTATCAATATTATATTATTTAGTATTATTAATTAACGTTTTACGGCATGGTATTATTAGTGTTGATCAATACTTATTATTATTATTAATATTGATTATTTTCTTTGCTCATTAAATAAAGAGCTTAAATATATTATTAATTATTTCCTTGCTTGAACGTTTATGCTAATCTTAGACATGATAAGCAACTCAAAGTCTGCAAGATCAAATATGAAAACCTAACTACAACTCTAACCACAATTAGCAGCTCAAAGTCCGCAAGAGTGAATTTAAATCCCTCTTGAATAATAACACAACACTCAAACAATTTCTAGAAAATGTCATCACATAACAATTTGAATGAGCACAAATTCTGAAAACAACCCGCCTCTTTTATTGAATGCAATTTGATTTACATCTAAGTTCAAAGTCTTAGAGTTCTTGTCAAATTGACAGAGTTTTGTTGCCTTGCCAAAAGATAAAAGATTACATAGAGAACCCTTCTATATATAGGTGAGGGGCTAGGAGCAAAAAGTGGGAGAAGTCCAACTAAGACTTATTCCACAACTAACTATCTGTAGTTAACTTATTCAACATTGCAAGTCTTATTGTATTTCGACTTGCAATGTGATTACATGTAATTATAAGTTAGAACTTTGCATGTAATCTGATCACATGCGATTACAACTTTTGATTTTGCATGTAATTTGTCAAAATGAAATTACAAGTGCATAATTGAAACTAATCGAAGTTTCCGGAGACGTGACTTCTACTGACATCTTCCTCTGTCTAAGAGGTCTTCAAACTGCTATAGGTTGGCTTGTTCTTGAAACCTCCAGGTTTGGGGAAGGCATTTGTACAAGGACAACAACTTGCATCTCCTTCACTGCATGGGTAGTACCGGTTCTTTGAGGAAATTTCTTTGCAACTAAAGTGGGAAACTTGAAATGTATGGACATCTTCATGAATCACTTGATATCTCTTTGTTATTTTCAATGCCTCTTCATCATTAAACTTCTCCCATGTTACTATTTTGAACCATGGTCATTTTTTGTCTTGAAAGCATTCTATTGCTCATGTGTTTTGTTAAGATCGTCATTCTACCATAGTATTGTCAACCACAAATCTCTATTTGTATTGCTGTCCTCTTGGGAAACACTTCATCATTGCCTTCCTTGCTATCTACTTGTGATAAACTCATCTTTTTACAAGGGAAACTGCTCTTTGGTTACTACTGTCAAGTGTCAAGAGACACTTGCCTTTTGCCATGATAATGTTCCATTGCGGTTTCACTGTCAAAACTTACAAAAACCCTGTCATTAAATTTTAATTGTTCTATTTCACATTAGTCTGATGGGAACTTAATCATTGTTACTCACTTCATGATGACCTCCCATGCCATTTTGACTTCAAAAGACATGAATCTTTGTAAACTTAAGTTATTGGTTCGGGTACGAGAATCTGGTTCGTGGGTTTGTGAATTTTTTTTCCATTATGGTTCAAGATTTTGGGGGTAAGCTTTGTTGATAGATGAATAGAATAATTTGTGCAGGCAACTTGTCTTTATTAGGTTCTTGATCTCAAAATACGTGATTACCTTGTATGCAAGTATCAAATCATGAGGAGATAATTTCCAGCATTGTGTGCATTCATCCAATTTTTCTGATATTTCAAAAGAAGTTATATCCTTATGTAGGAACTCCAGTGACCAATCTTGATGCAAAAGTGAAATGTTAAGAAAAATGCCTTTCTAAGATGAGTTTTGGTATAAATGTCATTATTATGTTGGCCACTAGTGTTACATTTTATGATCCTTATTAACTGATTAAGCTCAATATTAATTCTTACCAGGTAAATAGCGATTCACTTATAGTGACAGATATTGATGGGAACATAATACAGTCACAGCTTGTACAAATAAGCAAAACTTCAAGTAACTTAAGGAGCTACTATTTGATGGCATATTTAGGTGTACAATCGAATCAGACGCCAATGTTTTGGCTTGTATTCACTGTATCAGTTCCTCCTCTTGGATTCCACACATATGTTATCTCAACTTCCAAAGGGAAAGGTGAGCATTTAACTACGTATTTTCTTAACAATCTGTTTTTATCAAAATCCAGATCACTTTATTTCAATAAACAAAATCGTGCTGGTAAAATTGCAGTGTAAACTATATTTACATTGGATAGTAATGTTAAATATCCTCTATACATGACATTCATAAGATTTATAATCTAACATGGAGTTATCAGCAAGTCAGTAAAATAATATTCATGCTCTCTTATCTCTATATTTACATGCAGGGGGGGAAGCCACAATTTCAACCATACAAATACCACAAGTAACCAAGAATGAGACTATAGAGGTTGGGCAAGGCAATTTGAGATTGACATTTTCTACTGCAACTGGATTGCTTTCTCATCTACAAAACCATGGGACTGGAGTAAGTTCTGTGATTAATTAATATGAGGTGCAGTGTGTTATGCCTCGTACTCACATCATGATGTAAGGCAAAAGTCATAGTTTTATTAAGTTGAAAGCTGTCTAAGTTATGATTATTGATTTCTGAGCCTCAGATCTAAATTAGTTTTTTCCAAAAACTAGGTAAACAGACAAGGCATTATTTTCTGCCTAATATATCAAATATTCTTTATTAAGTTTCTACATAGGGGGCTCTACTTAGATAAAATAGGATATATATTGAAGATTAAATCTGCCAAAATAAATAAAATGCAGTAATTAAAGCCTGCTGTTCTGACTTATCACAAAAGCATATAACTCGTAAATAGACTCTAATTTCTACCAAGAAAGCTGCTTTAAACTTGCAGCTACAGAGCATAGTCAACAACATAGGGGCTTCACTTAGTGAACCTGGGTCATATCACATGCATTCATGGTATACTAAAGAATATCCCTATTTTCAAAAAATATTACCACAAACTCCTTTTTTGTCATCCCCTTCGAATACCCCTCCAATACCCCACACACCCCTTTTCCTCTATAAACCCTCTTAATCTCCCCCGCTCCCCCCCAATATAGGCAATGTATTGCTTTATTTTTTGCCCATTTTAAACCCCTCAATATGAATGAACGTGATAGGGTATTGCCCTATAAGTGAAGCCCCTGTGGTCAACTGAAATATGATGGTCTAGATGATCTACCAAATTCCTGGGAGACATTTGTTCAAGGCATTAGTGCAAGGTGTAAATTTTCAAAATTTGACCGGCTAAGATCAAACTGTCTTCAAGAGGAATCAGGACAGACAAAGAAAAGATTCAATCAGAAGAATGTAGATGAAGATCTTCATGTCCTGAATTCAAATTCTCACAAGAAAGGAAAGAAGAAACACTTCAAGAAGAGGAAAAGATACCATGAGAAGGGTTCATCCAAGAAAGATGTTTCTCACATCCAATGTTTTAGATGCGACCAGTATGGGCACTATGCAGTTAGGTGTCCTAATAGAACCAAGCAACAAGCGTCATATGCCAAAGTAAGAAAGTCCAAAACAAAGCATGAATTCGAGAAATATGTATTCTACTCTGCACTTTCAAATCAAGTATCAAATAAATCCAACACTTGGGGTTATAGATAGTGGTTCACCAAGACACATCACGGGGTTCAGTGAACTCCTAGACTCCATGGCAGAAGAAACTAATGAGGAAGTGACAATTGGAGATAACTTTGCGCATGCAGTCAAAGGTGTTGGAACTTGCACCATCAAATTGAAATCCGACATCTCTATTCAACTCACTAGAGTATTGTTTGTTCCAGGCATCAAAAGGAACTTGGTCTCCATATCTGCACTTGAAGATAATGGATATAGGGTAACATTCATGGATAGTAAAGTGTTGGCATGGCTAAAGAACTCTACTATTAAGAAAGCTCAAACCATAGGTCATAGATAAGGTTATTTGTATGAGTTATGTACTGAACCAAATCTACCAAATCTAGCCTGTTGGCATTAAGAGATGGTAACTGGTAAGCTTGCTACCTGTACATGGAAATTAAGTATTGTCATTGATTGGCAAAAGAGGAAAGAGAAAAGAGATGTTTTGTCATCTCAATCTAAGGTCTAAAGATATAAGGAGATCTGTATGCAAAGAAACTAGTTTGGCAACTGGTGACACTATGCAAAAAAGAAAAGACTATATCTGCTCATCAAGAGCAACCGGTCACTAAGCAAAGTGCATCAACAACCGAGTAGAGGATACAACCAAGGGAAGGATTCAACCGAGGACTGGGATACAACCAGTATCAACTACGCAACAGAGGAAAAGGTGCAACCGGTAAGCAGAGGAAGGAAAAGTGATAGGTCAAAGTTCTTACCTGTTCACAACATGAGGATCTCAACAGATCAAGTGAAGACTTCGGTATGATAAGATGAACCGGGGAAGTCATAGTCAACTATCTGTTTGACCAACTCTTTGATCGGGATTTATTGCGCTAAATCCGGATGACTTTGAGTTAACATGGTGATCGGTTTGAGGCACGTTTAAAGGTTTTAAAGCTGAAGTCTGTGGCTTTAAAACAAAGAGTTATCTCATGTAAAGAAAAGATGCTTGACACGCATCTATTGTTTTCTTCATAAAGAAGATAAAGCAAGAGCATGCATCGGATGTCTCCTCAGTCAACTAATACTCCACCGAGTGATGTATCCGAAAGGGATCTGTAATTAGGTCATGCATGAGAGGTGCAATTAGGGAAAGAACTCTATAGATTCTTCTGGCTGTTGAGAATATAGTTTGCCTTCATTCTGCCAAAGAAAAGAGTGAACCTGTACGCTGAAGAAGCTAGGGTGAATAGAAAAGAGAAGAAGAGAGAGGATAGTGTGTAGAGAAGCACAACAGTAAAGGAGAACACACCTGTGGGGACCGGGGATGTTTCTCAGTTGAGCATAATAGAGATCTTATCAGGCTATGCAAAGCCATTTGTAAAAGATCAATCCCTCTATTGTTTTCTAACAATTACAATAGTTAAATCCCAGTATTTTGGGTGGACATTAACATGTCCCTTGTACTAAATCCCTTAACCGGGTGACATCTTGTAACATGTTTTAAGTCCTCTAACAAGATAGACACTAACTGGCCTTATTGTAACGAATCTCTTAACCGGGTCACATCTAATAGTGCGTTGTAATCCTTTAACAGGGAAGGCTCCTAACAGGGCGAACTTCAGAAGAGTGTAGAATTTGTGAGGTCTCCTCACATTGTGGTTTTCACCCATTTTGGGTTTCCACGTGATAAATTTGGTGTCACTTTGTGATTGATTGCTTGATGTTATTTTATGCTTGAATCTGTTTATCTTACAGTTATAAGTATACTTCATCAGATTTATTTACAAGAAGTTTTATAGGTGCTGATTCACCCCTCCCCTCTGAGCACCGGTTCGGACTGTCAATTGGTATTAGAGCCACTGGTTTACTTTCTTTACTGCTTAACGTCATAAAGAAAAAGTCAAGATGATGAAAAAAGAAGGACCAAAGTTTTTAGAGGAAAACTTTACTGTCTGGTGCAGCAGAATGAAGCTGTACATGAAAAGCACCGGAGACCAATATTGGACTCATGTAACCATTGATTACAGTGAACCTGCTGGCACCCTGACACCTGATGAATTGAAGATCAAGACTAAGCACACGGCTGCTATGGATATGATAGCCAACACATTACCTGATCATGTCTATGCTGAGATTGAAAATCTAGAATCTTCTCACAAGATGTGAGCTAAGCTGCAACTGGTATATGGAGGGGACCCAAATGTTCAAAGAGCCAGGGTTGAAAGCCTTAGAGGAAAGTATGATGACATGAGGATGAATGAAGGAGAAGACATTGAACAATACAACAATCGGATCAAAGAGGTGATCAACTCTATCAAGAGCGCTGGAGGAAAACTCAGTGAAGAGGAGGTGGTTAGCAAAATACTGAGAACGCTCAGACCTCAGTATGCCATCAAGATCTCTGCTATTCGATAACTTAGATCAGTGACCATAGATCAAGTCACTCTAGACTCCCTAATTGGTAAGTTGACTGCATTTGAATTAAGTAATTTTGATAATAGCTTACCCATTCAGGAAGCAGCCTTTAAGTCTTCTATCAATACCTCTTCCACCAAAAAGGGAAGAGAAGCCGATAACTACTCTACTGATAAGATTGGTAATCTTGTTGAGAATCTGCTCTCAGAAGAGATGGAGCAAGATAAGTTTGAAGCACTCATCGCTAGGAGATTTCCCAGAGGGAAAGGGAAGTACAAATGAAAGCTTCCTTTGAAATGCTACTCTTGCAATAAGATAGGACATATTGCTGCAAGATGTCCTGATAATGATAACAAAGATAAGAGCAACCGGTTCAAGAGTAAAGCAAAAAATGAGTGCTATCTTGCAGAAGGAGTCACAGACAATGAATCTGAAGACTCTGAGGATCCAGAAATTGCATTTGTTGCAATAAAAGAGGAGAGCCCAGTGGTTAGTGAAATGACACTTATCTCAAAATCTTATCAACATGATGATTGGATCATTGAGAGTGGATGGACTCACCACATGACCGGTGATAAAAACAAGTTTATTAGCTTGAAGCTCAATGATAACGGATCAGTAACCTTTGGAAATAATGCTCCCTGTGCCATCAAAGGGAAAGGTTCTATTACACTCGGCAATGATGCTGTCTGTGAAGATGTGTACTGGGTTGAAGGACTCAAGTACAATTTAATGTGTTGCACAACTAAACAACAAAGGATTCCTATTAGAATTTGGTCAAGGTTCTTGTGTAGTCAAGAATCAATTCGGAGCTCATGTTGCAACCGGTAGACAGAGCAAAGGGAATCTGTTCTAGCTAGACTTAATGGAAGGAGCCTGTCTATTAGCATCAGTCAAAGGAGAATCAAGCAAAATTTGTCTTATATCCAAAGAAGACAATAGTTGGTTATGGCAAAAGAGGCTCTGCCACATAAACTTTGACAATATTGTCAAAGTGAGCAAAAGGAAATCAGTTAGAAGATTTCCTTAGATTACAAAACCCATCAGAGGTGTTTGTAAAGATTGTCAGTTAGGAAACTGACAAGAACAAGTTTCAATAGTAAATCTTTCTCTGCTGAAAATGTTCTAGATCTTGTGCACACAGATTTGTGTGGACTAATGAGAACTAAGAGCTATTACGGAGACCTGTACTTCATGCTTTTTGTAGATGACTTCTCAAGAATGATGTGGACACTCTTTCTCAAAGAGAAATAAGAGGCATTTCACATGTTTAAAATCTACAAGGTTAGGGTGGAGAATGAGACTGGTAAAAACTTGAAGTATCTGAGATTAGATAGGGGAGGTGAATACACTTCTCAAGAGTTCATTCACTACTGTGAGGAACATGGCATAAAGAGGCAACTATCTGCACCTAGGACTCCTTAGCAAAATGGAGTAGTAGAAAGAAGAACCAGGATGCTAATTGACTATGCAAGATCCCTGTTGATTCAGAAGGATCTTCCTCATCACTTCTGGAGAGAAGCTATTAGCATTATGTTGGCAATATATGTTGTCATTAGTGTATGTCATCAAAACCATTCTCACCAGTCTAACATCACTGGTCGCTCGCTACTCCTAATCGACACTAGTAGATAGGCAATATAACGTATACTGCACCGGTCGACAATACTCACCGGTAAGGACACACACCGATCTCAGTATGTATAAGTTGAATTGGATATAAGGTCACACCGGTCTAAAGTAGCCTAAAAGATCCGCACCGGGTTTAGTGGATCAGTTTGAGTTAAAGGCAGGATTATACGGGACATCCACTGCTTTGAAGTGGAGTTAACTTTTTAACAGGAGTTAGCTTTAATTTATGCGGATGTCTTGCAAGGTAAACTCCAATTCAGTACGCATAGCTTTTTGCTGATTGCATGATTTATTGCGGAGTTTGCAGCCTGACGATTCTATGAGTTAAGGGTTTCATTACGAAGAATCTCTTGTATAAATACAGGTCATAGGACGCAAGATTAGTTGTTGTTGGAATGAGATGATTGCATAGAGCAGAGGAGAGAGATCTTCTGAGTAACGCTGCACAAAGGTAGCAGAGTTCAACAACCAGGCTAACAAGGAATAGAGGTATGAGCTAATCAGATATTCAGTGTCACAATAGATCATTACGTTTATCAGTAGTGAAAGAACATTCAAATCCCTATATTAGGGTGAACCTAATCGGTTCGTTGTAAAAATCCCTTAACAGGGTAACATCTTGTTTGATGTTTAAAGTCCTGTAATTAGGCAGCTCCTAACAGGGCTTAGATTCTAAACGATCTTTTGTAAAAATCCTTTAACCGAGTAGCACCATAGCCAATGCTTTGTATGCTCCTAACAGGGCACCTTCATTAAAACTAGTGAAGTTGTGAGCTCTGTCTCACCGTGGTTTTTTCTCTCTAACTGAGGGTTTCCGCATACAAATATTTGTGTAGATCTGTGTGATTCAGTTTAGGGTTGTGAATGACTGTTGACTTTCTCTTTGCATTCAAGAGTCTGTTTTGCAAATCTTAAATAATTACTTCTAGTATTTTCTGATTCACCCCCCCCTCTCAGTAACCGATCAGGTGACAACACACTGCTGTCTACACACTAAACCGAGTTCAAGTCAAAAAAGGAACCGGTAAGACCCCCTATGAACTATGGTTCAATCACACTCCTACTGTAGGTTACTTATGAATCTTTGACAGTAAATGTTACGTCAAAAGAGATATGTACTCTGGGAAGTTTGATCCCAAGAGTGATGAAGGAATATTTCTGGGTTAATCTACCAAAAGCAAAGCCTACCGGTGTCTAAACAAGAGAACGGGTAAAATAATTGAAAGCATCAATGTAAAAGTTGATGAATATTCATAACCGATTAAGAAGATTGGTCATAGTGAATATGACAGTTTGGAAGGTCAAAATGAAGGAAATCTTTTTGAGATCAATGAAGCAACAACTAAAGATGAAAGAGAAGAGCATGTACATAGACATCTGGAGCAGGAGGCTATACCTGAAGCTGACAGACCCACTCATGATGATGAAGAAGTTGTTCAAGACCATGATGAAGAAATTGCTCAACTGGAAGAACCTGATTGGGAACAGCGACCGGTTCTCCCAAGGTATGTCACATATCACTCAACTGATAATATAATTGGTGACAAACATGCAAATGTCCTGACCAGGAAAAAGGCCAGAGAGAATATCTGTTTGTTCTCTTGTATAGAGCCCAAAACCACTAGGGAAGCTTTAGAAGATGAAAATTGGGTCAAGGCCATGGAGGAAGAAATTGAGCAAATAGAAAAGAATGATACATGGGGGCTTGTGCCTAGACCACAGGACAAGAATGTCATTGGGACAAAGTGGGTCTATAGGAACAAGCTGAATGAAGAAGGGAAAGTCATAAGAAATAAAGCAAGACTGGTTTGCAAAGGGTATGCCCAGGAAGATGGACTGGACTATGGAGAAAATTTTGCACCGGTGGCCAGATTCGAAGGAGTAAGAATTCTTCTTGCCTATGTTGCTCACAAGAAATTCAAAGTATACCAGATGGATGTCAAGTTTGCATTCCTGAATGGAATACTGGAGGAGGAAGTTTACATTGAACAACCAGAAGGTTTCATATCTACAGAAAAAGGTGATATGGTCTATAAACTGGAAAAGGCTCTCTATGGGCTAAAGCAAGCTTCAAGGGCTGGGTATGAGAGGTTGCATTCATACCTCCTGACCATAGGATTCACAAGAACCGGGGACAACAACATGTATCTCAAGACCGGAGAAGATGGGAACCTGATTGCTGAAATCTTTGTGGATGACATCATCTTTGGAGGAGATGACAGGATGAGCAAAGCCTTTGCTGAAGAAACGAAGAAAGAATTTGAAATGTCTATGATAAGAGCCATAAAATTCTTCATTGGACTATAGGTCCATTAGCTAAAAGAAGGTATTATTATCTCTCAATCCAAGTATATAAAAGAAATTCTTAAGACTTTTGGACTAGAAGAATCCAAACCGGTTGATACTCCAATGATAACTAACCTCAAGTTATCAAAGGAAGATAATGCAAAAGAAGTGAATGAAACACTGTATCGGTCCATGATAGGGAAATTACAGTATGCAGTATACAGTAGATGGGACATTGCACATGCGGTTGGTATAGTTGCAAGATTCTCTGCAAACCCCAAAGAGACACATCTGATAGCAGTGAAGAGAATTTTCAGATACCTAAAGGGTACTGAGGAGTATGGCTAGTGGCTTCCTCAAAAGGGAGGCTTCCAAGTAAAGGTTTACACTGATGCAGACTGGGCTGACAATATTGATGACAAAAAGAGCACAAGCAGTGGTGCATTCTTTCTCGGTGGGAGGATTGTGTCTTGGACAAGTAAGAAACAAAACTGCATTTCACAGTCTACTGTAGAAGCTGAATACGTTGCTGCTGCAATCAATTGCACATAGGTGATCTGGATCAAACAACTGCTGGAAGGAATCCAGGAACAGATACATGAACCTATTGCAATTTATTGTGACAGTACAAGTGCAATAAATATATCAATAAACCCTGTCATGCACTCCAAGACAAAGCACATTGCCATCAAGTATCATTACTTGAGAGAGCTGGTACAAGACAAAGAGGTAAGATTGGAGTATGTTCTCACAAAAGAACAGATTTTTGATATCTTCACAAAGCCATTACCAAAGAGTACTTTTGAGTATCTCAGAGGTAAATTAGGGGTGGTACCCCTCCCTGATCCTTAGTAAACTTGCAAAGGTGATAATCAGTTTATTATGCTTGAACAAAGGACTTCAGCTCATCTTAGTTGGACTCATGAAAAGGACTGCTACTCGGAGGGGGAGCAAATTTCATTAAGGTAGTCTTTCTGACTAGCCTTTGGCATTATTGTCAAAAGGGGGAGAGCTTGGCAATAAACCTGTAGATGACCGGTAGTGGCAGTGGTAGTGACATAGAGATACAAGCACATAGGACAGGTGACATGATTGCTCATTAAGGTTTTGCCATCAATTTCAAAGGGGGAGATTGTTGGCATTAAGAGATGGTAACCGGTAAGCCTGCTACCGATACATGGCAATTAAGTATTGTCATTGATTGGCAAAAGAGGAAAGAGAAAAGAGATGTTTTGTCATCTCAATTTAAGGTCTAAAGATCTAAGGAGATCAGCATGCAAAGAAACTGGTTTGGCAACCGGTGACACTATGCAAGAAAGAAAAGACTATATTTGCTCATCAAGAGCAACCGGTCATTAAGCAAAGTGCATCAGCAACTGAGTAGAGGATACAAGCAAGGGAAAGATTCAACCGAGGACCGGGATACAATCGGTGTCAACTACACAACTAAGGAAAAGGTGCAACCGGTAAGCAGAGGAAGGAAAAGTGATAGGTCAAAATTCTTACCTGTTCACAACATGAGGATCTCAACTGATCAAGTGAAGACTTCAATATGATAAGATGAATTAGGGAAGTCATAGTCAATTATCTGTCTGACAAACTCTTTGACCGGGATTTATTGCACTAAATCCGGATGACTTTGAGTTAACATGGTGATCGGTTTGAGACACGTTTAAAGGTTTTAAAGCCGAAGTCTGTGGCTTTAAAACAAGGAGTTATCTCATGTGAAGGAAAGATGCTTGACACACATCTATTGTTTTCTTCATAAAGTAGATAAAGCAAGAGCATGCATCAGATGTTTCCTCAGTGAACTAATACTCCACTGAGTGATGTATCCGGAAGGGATTTGTAATTAGGTAATGCATGAGAGACGCAATTAGGGCAAGAGCTCTATATATTCTTCTGGCTACTAAGAATATAGCTTGCCTTCATTCTGCCAAAGAAAAGAGTGAACTTGTACGCTAAAGAAGCTATGATGAATAGAAAAGAGAAGAGGAGAGAGGAGTGTGTGAGAAGCACAACAGTACAGGAGAACACACCTGCGGTGACCGGTGATGTTTTTCAGTTGAGCATAACAGAGATCTTATCAGGCTATGCAAAGCCATTTGTAAAAGATCAATCTCTCTATTGTTTTCTAACAATTACAATAGTCAAATCCCAGTATTTTGGGTGGACTTGAACAGGTCCCTTGTTCTAAATCCCTTAACCGAGTGACATCTTGTAAGGTGTTCTAAGTCCTCTAACAAGGTAGGCACTAACCGGCCTTATTGTAACAAATCCCTTAACGGGGTCGCATCTAATAGTGCGTTGTAATCCTTTAACAAGAAAGGCTTCTAAAAGGGCACACTTCAAAAGAGTGCAGAATTTGTGAGGTCTCCTCACATCGTGGTTTTCACCCAATTTGAGTTTCCATGTGATAAATCTAGTGTCACTTTGTGATTGATTGCTTGATGTTATTTTATGCTTGAATCTGTTCAGCTTACAATTATAAGTATACTTCATCAGATTTATTTACAAGAAGTTTTATAAGTGCTGATTCAACCCTCCCCTCTCAGCACCGGTTGGGACTATTATAGCCCTAATTCATGAAAGTGCAGACTCTAATGAAATATGGCATAGAAGATTAGGACACCTCAATTTTTGTGCCCTGCAATTTTTGTGCCCTGTCTTCCATGGAAAGACTAGTCACAGGTTTACCCAAACTCAAACAATATCATTCAGGGGCATGCAAGGGGTGTGCCTTAGGGAAGAACACTAAGGGGTCTTTTCAAAATAGTTCTAGCAAAACAAATGATGTATTAGAATTAGTCCACTTAGATTTGTGTGGACCCATGTCTGTACCTTCCTTAGGTGGGTTTCTATACTATGTAATCTTTGTTGATGACTTCTCCAGAAAGACCCGGATCTATTTCCTCAAATGTAAAGAATCAAAGGAGATCCTTAAAAGTTTTAAGGAATTCAAATCCCTTACTAAAAACTCTTCTCGTAGAAAAATAAAAACCTTAAGGACAGATAATGGGAGGGAATGTACATCAGATATTTTTAAAGAATTTTTTAAATTGCTGGGATTAAGATGGATTCCACTATACCCTACAACCCTCAACAAAACTGAGTTGCTGAAAGGAAAAATAGAACCATTGTAGAAGTTGCTATGGCTATGTTACTTGATCAAAACATAGATACTTCACTTTGGGCATAAGCCTCTAGTACTGCTGTCTACATACAGAACAAATGTCCTCACTCCCATATTGATGACAAAACTCCTGAATAAGCTTTCACTGGTATAAAACCAGACATTAGTCACTTTAGAATATTTGGTTGTCCTGTTTACATTCATGTGCCCAAAGAGAAAAGAACTAAGCTAGAACCTTCTGGGAGAAAAGGTACTTTTGTAGGCTATAGTGAAACCTCAAAAGCCTTTAGAATATATGTGCCTAGTCAAAGACAGATTGAACTAAGCAGAGATGTGATTTTTGAGGAAGACATAGCCTTTAAAAGAGCTAGAAATTCTATTAAGTCAAAAATTAGAACTTACACCATAGACATCGAAGAGGATCCTACTCCTGAGTTTTAGAGGGAGTATCCTGAGGAAGATACAAATGAAGAACAAATCACATCATTGGAAAATCCTAAGAAGAGACCACTTTGGGCTACTAAAACAATGGAAGAAGCAAGAACTTATGCCGCTCCATCAGGGACCTTCAGAGCAAGTAAAAGACCTAAGAGATCCTCTAGTTATGTAGCTTTGATGAGTGAATTCATCAAATCAAAACCTACTAATGTTATAGAGTAGTACCTAGGCCAAAAGAGAAATTTGTTGTTTCTTCCAAATGGCTATTTAAAATCAAACATGCTGCAGATGGCAGTATAGAAAAACACAAAGCAAGATTTGTAGCTAGAGGATTTTCACAAAAGGAAGGAATTGATTATGAAGAAACCTTTGCTCCAGTTGCTCGATATACCTCAGTCAGAGCAGTTCTAGCCATTGTAGCAGCCATAGGATGGAAAGTCCATCAAATGGATGTAAAATCTGCTTTCTTAAATGGAACCATTGAAGAAGAGGTCTACTTAGAGCAACCTAAAGGATTTGAGATTCACAATGCAGAATCACATGTGTAAATTAAAGAAATCCCTATATGGACTTAAATAGGCTCCGAGAGCCTGGTATGAAAGAATTGACAGTTACCTCATGACATTAGGCTTCTCAAAGAATGATGCAGACCCAAATCTCTACTTCAAACAAAGCAAAGGTGATATGTTAATATTGATATTATATGTTGATGATCTGTTGATTACAGGAGAAGATCACCTTATTGGTCAGTGTAAGAAAGATCTAGCCTCAGAATTTGATATGAAGGACTTACGTTTATTACATTACTTCCTTGGACTTGAAGTCTGATAGAAATCAGATAGCATTGTTTTGAACCAAGGGAAGTACACCATTGATATATTGAAGAGATTTGGTATGATGAACTGCAAACCTATGTCATCCCCCATGGAAATAAATCTTCATAAATTAAAGGAAGCAACAACAGATTCTACGTCGGAAGATCCCACTCTCTACAAGTAGATGATTGGATCTTTGGTGTATTTGGTCAATACCAGACCCAATATCTGCTATGTTGTAAATTCCTTGAGTCAATTTATGTGTGAGCCCAAGGAGATACATCTTGTGGCTTTGAAGCATATAATGAGATATCTTCAAGGTACTCTTAATTATGGCCTAAGATATGAAAAGGTTTTCTTAGATCTTCATGGATTCAGAGATTCAGATTGGGTTGGAAGCGTGAATGCCGGAAGAGCACCTCCAGGGGTTGCTTCAGTTTAGGATCGGCTATGATATCGTGGATCAACAGAAAAAAATTCCTCAGTAGCTCAAAGTTCTACAAAAGATGAATATATTGTAGCTTCTATGGCTGCTAGAGAAGCAGTATGGCTTAGAAAATTGCTTGTGGGATTATTTGGTAAACCTCTGAAACCAACTATCATCCACTGTGACAATCAAAGTTGCATTAAGCTTTCAGTGAATCCAATATTTCATGATAGATCTAAGCATATTGAGATTCCTTATCACTATGTGAGAGACATGGTAGAAAGGAACATGATTTAGTTGGAGTATATCAATCTAGGAGATCAAACAACAAATATTCTTACCAAACCTGTCCTCAAAGTGAAAGTTGAACACTTCAGGAAGAATCTTGGTATGATTGAAATGTAAATTTTTCAAATTGATTTGTACTAATATATTAAAGATGTTTAGTGTGTAAACTTCTTTGTCATATGTGTGACTCTATGACTTTATGGGCCTACCCATCCTGTGTATATTTCTGAAAAGTGACGACTTTTTGGATAATCAACACTTGTATTTAACATTATAAGGTGATGATCTTGTAATATTCAGTAGATTGATATCGTGTGACTTGATATCAGTATGATTCATGGATTTTCCATGATTAGTTATGGTAGACATTATCCGACTTAATGTCAGTGCACATACCATAACTGGGATATATAAGGAGAATGTAATGTGCTCGAGTATATTATATCCTTTAGTATCACGAGATAGGTGATACTTCATATCACGAGTTATGTCATATGTATCACGAGTTAGGTGATACTTCATATCATGAGTTATGTGATATGTGATACTCTGTATCATGAGCTAGGTGATACTTCATATCACGAGTTATGTGATATGTGATACTGTGTATCACGAGTTAGGTGATACTTCATATCACGAGTTATGTGATATGTAATTACTTATAAGTTGAGTAATATTTCATATCTATTAGAAGTCTCACAGAGATCATTGTGATATGTTTATCCTCCTGAGCTAAGAGGGAGTGTTGATAATTATAGCTTCGATTAGATAAAATATTGATTTTACGAGAGTAGGCAAAATTATGATATCTATATATATATAATAATAGATATTATCATCATTATATATATATATATATTGATATATATTATCATTATTATTTATTACTATGATATATATATATTGATAATGAATATCAGTATAATTATTCTCATAGTATTTCAGATCGAATAAATATAATTATTAATGTCGATTCATTAAAGGAATCAAACATATACTATCGGCTTATAGTTATCGATATAGTTATTGATTTATATGCTATCAATATAGTTATCGATTTACCATCGGTTTTAACATATGGTCGATATACTTAAAAGCCGCCGTTGATATTGTTTAACGGGTGTTGTACTGTTATGTACAGTCACGCCTATGATAGGCGTGACTCCTTGAGGAGTCACGTCTAACTCTCCAATGCACAAGGTATATATGTCACTGTCATTTGAACTAATCTGTACAACACAGTAATCGACAAGTGTAGAAGCATTGATCAACTTTCAGCAAAACACAATATATCAATATAGATACTGCTCAGAGTCATAGAAAGATATAAAAATCACAGTCTACATCCATTGTTTAATTACTTCTAGTTTCTTAATTTGATATAAGTTCAATTTGCATTTACAGTGAATTCTAAATGAATTTGCCCGAACAGTGGAGTGGGTTTCTGTCCAATCTTCCTATTTGGAGGGTTTCTTCCCTCAAGGTTTAGAACCTGTAAAAAGCTCTCCACATTTTCCCACTATAAATATTTTCTAAATATGCCAATAATCTTCCTTTCACCACCTTCTATAATAACTTGGGCAACCACTTTAGGCATCTTTTAGTAAAATAATTTAATATGTAAGTCATAACTTGTGACTTTATTAATTTTTAATTTTTGCCACAAATCACTTTATTTTAAATAAATATTAATTAATTATTAGTTGCCTTCAAAATGCTTTAGATAACATAATAATTTAATTAATTACTTAATTATTTATTTTATGCCTAAAAAAATAGAACATTACAAAGACTAAGGATGATTCTTCTTGAAATCCGCTTTTGATATTTTCTACGAAACTTAATTGATGGTGCATAAAATGAAAATTCATCTTGTTGGAGCTGGTGGTTGTTTGGGGATGAGTGAGAAATGTATTTGGATAGTCATGAGGAACTTACATGCAGCATAAATAATTTGGCTGAAGCTAAAGTTCTACTCCTACATAAAAGAATCACAATTGAGAAAGAAAAATGATGGCTAAACATCATAATTCAAGGAAACTTCAAGATTATCACCGATTTAGTACTTATAACCATTTCTAGAACTGGAAAAGCTAAAAAATATTCAATATCGTAGAAGTATTGGCATGGAGATATTTGTAAGTTGTTGGCATTAATAGATGGTAACCGGTAAGCTTGCTACCGGTACATGGCAATTAAGTATTGTCATTGATTGGCAAAAGAGAAAAGATAAAGGAGATGTAAAAGAAAAGATAAAGGAGATGTTTTGTCATCTCAATCTAAGGTCCAAGGATCTAAGGAGATCTGTTTGGAAAGAGCTCGGTTTGGAAACCAGTAACACTATGCAAGGAAGAAAAGACTATATCTACTCATCAAGAGCAACTGGTCACTAAGAAAAGTGCATCGGCAACCACGTAAGGGATTCAACCGAGGACAGGGGTACAACCGGTGTCAACTATGCAACCGAGGAAAAGGTGCAACTGGTGAATAGAGGAAGGAAATGTGACAGGTTAAAACATAAGGATCTCAACCAATCAAGAGACGACTTCGGTAGGAAAAGATGAACTGGGGAAGTCATAGTCAACTATCTGTTTGAACCAACTCTTTAACTGGGATTTACTGCACTAAATCCGGATGACTTTGAGTTAACATGGTGATCGGTTCGGGGCACGTTTAAAGGTTTTAAAGCCGAAGTCTGTGGCTTTAAAACAAGGAGTTATCTCTTGTGAAGGAAAGGTGCTTGACACACATCTATTGTTTTTCCTCATAAAGCAGATAAAACAAGAGCATGCATCGGATGTTTACTCAGTAAACTAATACTCCACTGAGTGATGTATTCGAAAGGGATGTGAAATTAGGTTATGCATGAGAGGCGCAATTAGGACAAGAACTCTATATATTCTTCTGCCTATTGAGAATATTGGTTGCCTTCATTTTGCCAAAGAAAAAGAGTGAACTTATACGGTTAAAAAGTTATGGTGAATAAAAAAAAGAAGAGAGAGAAGAGAGTGCAGAGAAGCACAACAGCAAAGGAGAACACACTTGCAGCTACTGGTGATGCTTCTCAGTTGAGCATAACAGAGATCTTATCAGGCTATGCAAAGCCATTTGTAAAAGGTCAATCTTTCTATTGTTTTCTAACAATTACAATGGTTAAATCCCAATATTTGGGTGGACTCTAACAGGTCCCTTGTATCAAATCCCTTAACCGGGTGACATTTTGTAAGGTGTTCTAAGTCCTCTAATCAGGTAGTCACTAACCGGCCTTATTGTAACAAATCTCTTAATTGGGTCACATCTAATAGTGCATTGTAATCCTCTAACAGGGAAGGCTCCTAATAGTGCACACTTTAGAAGAGTGCGGAATTTGTGAGGTCTCTGCACACTGTGGTTTTCACCCAAATTGGGTTTCCACGTGATAAATCTGGTGTTACTGTGTGATTGATTGATTGATGTTATTTTATGCTTGAATCTGTTTAGCTTACAGTTATAAGTGTACTTCATTAGATTTATTTAAAGAAGTTTTATAGGTGTTGATTCACCCCTCCCCTCTCAGCACCGGTTGGGACTGTCAATTGGTATCAGAGCTTCGTTTATTTTCTTTATTGCTTAACCGCATAAAGAAAAAGTCAAGATGATGAAAAAGGAAGGACGAAAGTTTTCAAAGGAAAACTTTACTCTGTGGTGCAGCAGAATGAAGCTGTACATGAAGACCACCGGAGATCAATATTGGACCCATGTTACCACTGATTACAGTGAACTCGCTGGCACCTTGACACCTAATGAATTGAAGATCAAAACTTAGCACACGGCTGCTATGGATATGATAGCCATCACATTGCCTGATCATGTCTATGCTTAGATTGAACATCTAGAATCTGCTCACAAGATGTGGGCTAAGCTGCAACTGGTATATGGAGGGGACCCAAATGTTTAAAGAGCCAAGGTTGAAAGCCTCAAAGGAAAGTACAACGACATGAGGATGAATGAAGGAGAAGACATTGAACAATACAACAACCGGATCAAAGAAGGGATCAACTCCATCAAAAGCACTGGAGGAAAGCTTAGTGAAGAGGAGGTGGTTAGCAAAATATTGAGAAGGCTTAGACCTCAATATGCCATCAAGATCTTTGCCATTGAAGAGCTCAGATTGGTCACCAAGGATCAAGTCACTCTAGACTCCCTAATTGGTAAGTTGACTGCATTTGAATTAAGTAATTTTGATAATAGCTTACCCGCTCAGGAAGCAGCTTTTAAGTCTTCTGTCAATATCTCTTCCACCAAAAAAGGAAGAGAAACTGGTAACTGCTCTACCGGTAAGATTGGAAATCTTGTTGAGAATCTGCTCTCAGAATAGATGGAGCAAGGTGAGTTTGAAGCACTCATTGCTAGGAGATTTCCCAAAGGGAAAGGGAAGTACAAAGGAAAGCTTCCTCTAAAATGCTTCTTTTGCAATAAGATAGGACATATTGTTGCAAGATGTCCTGATAATGATAACAAAGATAAGAGCAACCGGTTCAAGAGTAAAGCAAATGAGTGCTACCTTGTAGAAGAATGAGTCACAGACAATGAATCTGAAGACTCTAAGGATCCAAAAATTGCATTTGTTGCAATAAAAGAGGAAAGCCAAGTGGTAGGTGAAATGACACTTATCTCAAGATCTTATCAGCATGATGATTGGATCATTGACAACGGATGCACTCACCACATGACCGCTGATAAGAACAAGTTTATCAGCTTGGAGCTCAATGACAAAGGATCAGTAACCTTTGGAAATAATGCTCCCTGTGCCATCAAAGGGAAAGGTTCTATTACACTCGGCAATGATGCTGCTGTGAAGATGTGTACTGGGTTGAAGGACTCAAGTACAATTTAATGAGTTTTGCACAACTAAACAACAAAGGATTCCTGTTGGAATTTGGACAAGGTTTTTGTGTAGTCAAGAATCAATCCGGAGTTCATGTTGCAATCGGTAGACAGAGCAAAGGGAATTTGTTCTACCTAGACTCAATGGAAGGAGCCTGTCTCATAGCTTTAGTCAAAGGAGAATCAAATAAAATCTGTCTTATATCCAAAGAAGACAACAGTTGGTTATGGCACAAGAGACTCTACCACATAAACCTTGATAGTATTGTCAAAGTGAGCAAAAAGAGATCTGTTAGAGGACTCCCTGAGATTACAAAAGCTAACTGAGGTGTTTGTAAAGATTGTCAGTTAGGAAAACTGACAGGAACAAGTTTCAACAGTAAATCTTTTTCTGCTGAAAATGTTCTAGATCTTGTGCATACAGATTTGTGTGGACCGATGAGAACAAAGAGCTACTACGGAGACCGGTACTTCATGCTCTTTGTAGATGACTTCTCAAGAATGATGTTGACACTCTTTTTCAGAGAGAAATTAGAGGCATTTCACATGTTTAAAATTTACAAGGTTCGAGTGGAAAATAGACTGATAAAAGCTTAAAGTGTTTGAGATTAGACAGAGGAGGTGAATACACTTCTCAAGAGTTCACTCACTACTATGAGGAACATGGCATGAAGAGACAGCTATCTGCACCAAGGACTCTTCAGGAAAATGGAATAGTAGAAAGAAGAAACAAGACGTTGATTGACTATGCAAGAACCCTGTTGATTTAGAAGGATCTTCCTCATCACTTTTGGAGAGAGGCTATTAGCACTGCTGTCTACACAATGAACCGAGTTCAAGTCAAGAAAGGAACCGTTAAGACCCCCTATGAACTATGGTTGAATCATACACCTAGTGTAGGTTATTTTAGAATTTTTGGTAGTAAATGTCACATCAAAAGAGATATGTACTCTGGGAAGTTTGATCCCAAAAGTGATGAAGGAACATTTTTGGGTTACTCTACCAAAAGCAAAGCCTACCGGTGTTTGAACAAGAGAATGGGAAAAATAATTGAAAGCATCAATATAAAAGTTGATGAATATTTAGAACTGATTAAGAAGACCGGTCATACTGAATATGACAGTCTGGAAGGTCAAAATGAAGGAAATCTTTTTGAGTTCAGAGAAGTAACAACCGAAGATGAAAGAGAAGAACATGTAAACAAACATCTAGAGCAGGAGACTGTACTTGAAGCAGACAGACCCACTCATGATGATGAGCAAGAAGTTGTTCAAAACCATGATGAAGAAATTGCTCAACCAGAAAAACCTGACCGGGAACAGAGACCGGTTCTCCCAAGGTATGTCACATATCACTCCACTGATAATATAATTGGTGACAAACATGCAAATGTCTTGACTAGGAAAAAGGCCAAAGAGAATATCTATTTTTTTTCTTGTATAGAGCCCAAAACTTCCAGGGAGGCTCTAGAAGATGAAAATTGGGTGAAAGCCATGGAGGAAGAAATTGAGCAAATAGAAAAGAATGATACATGGATACTTGTTCCTAGACCATAGGACAAGAATGTCATTGGGACAAAGTGGGTCTACAGGAACAAGCTGAATGAAGAAGGGAAAGTCATAAGAAACAAAGCAAGACTGATCTGCAAAGAATATGCCTTGGAAGCTGGACTGGACTATGGAGAAAATTTTGCACCGGTGGCCAGATTGGAAGGAGTCAGAATTCTTCTTGCCTATGTTGCTCACAAGAAATTCAAAGTATACCAGATGGATGTAATGTCTGCATTCTTGAATGGAATACTGGAGGAGGAAGTTTACATTGAACAACTGGAAGGTTTCACATCCACAGAAAAGGGTGATATGGTTTGTAAACTGAAAAAGACTCTTTATGGGCTAAAACAAGCTCCAAGAGCTTGGTATGAAAGGTTGCATTCATACCTCCTAACTATAGGATTGACAAGAACCGGGGACAACAACAATATGTATCTCAAGACCGGAAAAGATGGGAACCTGATTGGTGAAATTGTTGTAGATGATATCATCTTTGGAGGAGATGACAGGATGAGCAAGGCCTTTGCTGAAGAAATGAAGAACGCATTTGAAATGTCTATGATAGGACCCATAAAATTCTTTATTGGACTATAGGTCCATCAGCTAAAATAAGGTATTTTTATCTCTCAGTCCAAGTATATAAAAGAAATTCTTAAGACTTTTGGACTTGAAGAATCCAAATCGGTTGATACTCCCATAATAACTAACCTAAAGTTATCAAAGGAAGACGATGCAAAAGAAGTGAATGAAACATTGTATCAGTCAATGATAGGGAAATTACAGTATGCAACACATAGTAGATCGGGCATTGCACATGCGGTTGGCATAGTTGCAAGATTCTCTGCAAACCCCAAAGTGACACATCTGATAGTAGTAAAGAGAATTTTCAGGTACCTAAAGGGTACTGAGGAGTATGGCGTGTGGTTTCCTCACAAGGGAGACTTTCGAGTAAAGGTTTACACTGAAGCAGACTGGGCCAAAAATATTGATGACAGAAATAGCACTAGTGGTGGTGCATTCTTTCTCGGTGCAAGGATTGTGTCTTGGACAAGTAAGAAACAGTTTTGCATTTCACAGTCTACTGCAGAAGCTGAATATGTTGCTGCTACAATCAATTGCACACAGGTGATCTGGATCAAACAACTACTGGAAGGAATCCAGGAACAAATACCTGAATCGATTGCAATCTACTGTGATAGCACTAGTGCAATAAATGTTGGCATTAAGCAATGATAACCGGTAAGTCTGCTACCGGTACTAGTGTTGTCATTGATTAGCAAAGAGTGTATGGAGACCTGTCACCTCCAAGAACCAAGAAGATATATATGAAAGAAGGATGACTATACAAAGCCTTAATCACCGGGGTAAGCTAAGGACCATTCTACAACCCGTACAAGTACAGATCAACAAGTACAACCGAGGATGGCGCAACCGGTAAGCTAAGCAAGGGACTGCAAACTGAGCAATTGGTAAGCTACGCAAGGGACAACAAACCGAGGATGGTGCGACCGGTAAACTAAGGAAGGAACATGGACAGGGATTCTTACCCGTTCACAGCACGAAGAATTGAACTCAACCATAACCGATATTTTATGAGAGTCCGATATGCACCAAGAAAGTCACAGTCAATTATCTGTTCCAACGAACTCTTTTAACATTGATTTATTGCAGTAAATGCGGGTGACTTTGAGTTATCTAGGTGATCAGTCTGAGGTGCAGTTGAAAGATTTAAAGCCGGAATCAATGGATTTTTGAAGCGCGATTGAAGGATCTAAAGCCGGCGTCAGTGGCTTTAGGTCAAAGTGTTATCTCCTATGAAGGATTGTTGTCTGACACACAACTACTGTTTTCCTCATTGGACAGATAAAGCAAGGGGATGCATCAGATGTTTCCTTAGTTAATTTACACTTCACTAAGTGATGAATCCGTTAAAGATCTGAAATCAAGTCTTGCATAATGAGCTCAATTAGGGTTTGAACCCTATATATTCTTCTGCCTATGGAAAATAGAAGTTGCCTTCATTCTGCTAGAGAAAAGAGTGAACTTGGAAAGCTTAAAAGACGCTAGGGTAAATCAGAAAGAGATGTAGAGAAAGAAGTGTGTGCAGAGAAGCACAACAGAAGTAGAGAACTCACCTATTGCAACCGGTGACGATTTTCAGCTAAGCACAAACAGAGATCTTATCAGGCTATGCAAAGCCATTTGTAAAAGGTCAATCTCTATTGTTTTCTAGGAACTACAATAGTTAAATCCTAGTATTTTGGGTGGACTCTAACAGGTCCCTTGTATCAAATCCCTTAACCGGGTGGCATCTTGTAAGGTGCTCAAAGTCCTCTATCAAGGCAGACACTAACCAACCTTATTGTAATAAATCCATTGGCCGAGTCGCATCTAACAAGTGCGTTTTTATCCTTTAACCAGGAAGGCTCTTAACAAGGCATAGTCCAGAAGAGTACAAAATTTGTGAGGCCTCCTCACATCGTGGTTTTCACCCTAACTAGGTTTCCACGTGATAAATTTGGTGTCACTGTGTGATTGTTTGCTTACTGTTATTATTTTCTTAAATCTGCTTGCTTGTCTGCTATAAGTTTACTTCATCGGATTAAAAGGAAAAAGTTTATAGAGGTGCTGATTCACCCCTCCCCTATTAGCACCGGTTGGGACTGTCAATAAACATATCCAAAAACCCTGTTATGCACTCCAAGACAAAGAAAATTGCCATCAAGTATCATTACTTAAGAGAGTTGGTACAAGACAAAGAGGTAGGATTGGAATATGTTCCCACAAAAGAAAAGATTGCATATATCTTCACAAAGCCACTACCAAAGAGTACTTTTGAGTATCTCAGAGGTAAACTAGGGGTGATACCCCTTCCTGATCATCAGTAAACTAGCAAAGGTGATCATTAGTTCATTATGCCTCAACAGAGGGCTTCACCTCATCTTTTATGGACTGATGAAAAGGACTGCTGCTCGTAGGGGGAGCATATTAAAAAAAAAAGAGGTAGTCTCTCTGACTAGCCTTTGGCATTTTTGTCAAAAAGGGGGAGAGTTTGGCAATAAACTAGTAGATGACCGGCAATGGAAATTACACAGAGATACAAGCAGATAGGATTGGTGACATGATTGCCCATCAAGGTTTTGCCATCAATGCAAAAGGGGGAGATTGTTGGCATTAAAAGATGGTAACCGGTAAGCCTGCTATCGGTACATGGCAATTAAGTATTGTCATTGATTGGCAAAAGAGAAAAGATAAAGGAGATGTTTTGTCATCTCAATCTAAGATCCAAAGATCTAAGGAGATCTGTATGGAAAGAGGTCGGTTTGGAAACTGGTAACACTCTGCAAGGAAGAAAAGACTATATCTGCTCATCAAGAGCAACCGGTCACTAAGCAAACTGCATTAGCAACCAAGTAAGGGATTCAACTGATGACAGGGGTACAATTGGTGTCAACTACGCAATCGAGGAAAAGGTGCAACCAGTGAATAGAGGAAGGAAACATGACAGGTTAAAACATAAGGATCTCAATCGATCAAGAGACGACTTCGGTAGGAAAAGATGAACCGGGGAAGTCATAGTCAACTATCTGTTTGAACCAACTCTTTAACCGGGATTTACTGCACTAAATCCGGATGACTTTGAGTTAATGTGGTGTTCGGTTCGAGGCATATTTAAAGGTTTTAAAGCCGAAGTCTGTGGCTTTAAAACAAGGAGTTATCTCTTGTGAAGGAAAGGTGCTTGACATGCATCTATTGTTTTTCCTCATAAAGCAGATAAAGCAAGAGAATGCATTGGATGTTTCCTCAGTGAACTAATACTCCACTGAGTGATGTATTTGAAAGGGATCTGAAATTAGGTCATGTATGAGAGGCGCAATTAGGGCAAGAACTCTATATATTCTTCTGCCTGTTGAGAATATTGGTTGCCTTTAGTCTGCCGAAGAAAAAGAGTGAACCTGTACGCTTAAGAAGCTAGGGTGAATAAAAAAAGAAGAGAAAGAAGAGAGTGCAGAGAAGCACAATAGCAAAGGAGAACACACCTGCGGCTATCGGTGATGCTTCTCAGTTGAGCATAACAGAGATCTTATCAGGCTATGCAAAGCCATTTGTAAAAGTTCAATCTTTCTATTGTTTTCTAACAATTACAATAGTTAAATTCAAGTATTTGGGTGGACTCTAATAGGTCCCTTAACCAGGTGACATCTTGTAAGGTGTTCTAAGTCCTCTAACCAAGCAGGCACTAACCAGCCTTAGTGTAACAAATCCCTTAATCGGGTCGCATCTAATAGTGCGTTGTAATCCTTTAATAGCGAAGGCTCCTAACAGGTCGCACTTCAGAAGAGTGCAGAATTTGTGAAGTCTCCTCACACCGTGGTTTTCACCCAAATTGGGTTTCCACATGATAAATCTGGTGTCACTGTGTGATTGATTGCTTGAAGTTATTTTATGCTTGAATCTGTTTAGCTTACAGTTATAAGTAAACTTCATTAGATTTATTTAAAGAAGTTTTATAGGTGCTGATTCACTCGTCCCCTCTCAGCACCGGTTGGGACTGTCATAAGTGATTGCCTATATCAATAGATTTGGCAATAAGGGTACAAACGTACTTTGCAACCTTGGCGTTGACAATATTAATTCCAAGGTGGTCTTTTAATTTCTAAGGTCATTCATTCAATAACTCTTGCCCATATAATCTTCAAAGAAAGGAGCTAAGAATTGATAAGACAACTCATATTCTCATTCTTTTAAGGACACACCTATTAGTAATATTTAGTAATGTGGCCATTCTTGCAGTAATTTCCTCTATGCATGACATCTTCTCTCACTCACATGTGCTCACCCTCCCTTTCCCTAGAAACCTATTGATAGGTGTTTTTGCAGTCTCCAACAAAAAATAAAATACACAAGGTATCCCATTCTTTCTTGAAAGGAGATCTTGTTTGATGACTCAAATAGTATCACTTCAAGATTCTGGTAGTCAAACCTTGACCCTTCTTCAAATAATTCAGTGATTGTATGTGAATTTGCTGGTATCTATAGTTACATTGCCCTGCAGGACGGGGGACGTCGGAACAGGGGGACATGTTTCCGAGTAGGGAGAACAAAGGGGCCTCAATTTCTGGACGGCAGGGGGACGGCGAGGGGAAGGTCGCGGGGGACAGGTCCGGGGGGGGGGGGGATTGTATATACTTGTAATGTCCCCAATTTTAATAAATTATTTTAATTAATTAGTGGTCCCAGAATTTAAATAATATTATAAATGGACCTTTAATTGATTAATAAAGGGGCCCATTTTTATTATTGTTGCCCATAGGTAGGTGTTTGCCGTGTCGACGTTCTTTTGTAAACCCTCAAGAGTTTCTCCGAAGGGGTATTTATGACCGACATGTAGGAAGTTCTAGGTATGTGTAATGTCCCCTTTGTCGGGCACATTATTTCTTGCTGTGTCGTTAGCCATTTTATCATGGTCCGGAGGGCTAACCAGCACTTTATATGGATCGGTGTGATATTTGGCCTAGGTAATTCCAGTTTCAGGCCAATCAGAGCAGTTTGCGCAGGGTTTCTGGATACTTACTATTTATAGAAAGTTGATAGAGTTTAGTTTTCTTGGCATTTCAATATTGGACTTGGAGCGTATCGCCGAGAGCTTTTCGGCAAGCTATCACATGTCATCTTCCGAGTTCATTTGGTCCTCTGTTTTAATGCTAGAAGTTTTCATACTTTATTGTTATTCCACTTTATGATGAAATGGTTATATTAATTTAAAGTGACTTAAAGTGGGAATATGAAAAGACAGAGAAGGGAAACTGAAGAGTCACAGCTGCTACTTTAAAAGAAGGAATGGAGACTCTTTTGAGATATGCTTAGTTTTATGAATTTATTTTTGTTGGAGAATCCAGGAAGCTTCAGCTTTCGATTCTGAAACTTGAGGACGGAAACCTTTAGGCTTTCTCGGTGGATTGGACGGAAACTCAGTTCATCTCTGAGGTGGATTCACAACAGAGTTCACCATTGTATTTCCAGGTTCATATTATCCGATCATATTGTTGCATACTATATTTTAGATTGGATTGTTTTGTAGTTTCATTGTTGTTGTATTGCTGTTTTATAATGCAATAACAGTTTTTGAGGGTTTATTGAAATATATCTAAGTTGCCGGTAGGGGTACGGGTATGGGTATAGATATGTGGGTACGATATGTGGGTACGACAATTTTTTTTTGGTGGGTTGGGTACATTTGGGTATGTCCATACTAAAAGACAATGAAAATCATAAATATATACATATTTGCTGCCTTAACAGTAAAAACAAGAATAAAATTCAGAATGTCACATATCATGCATGTTAAACAAAATTGGGAACTACCATAAAAATTACAAACTAAAATACAATGATACTAACTTGATATCAATTTGTCGACACTTAATGTTATGATATTTATTTTGAATTCATTGTTCACTGGTTCAACATTAGAATAACACAATTACTAATTAATAATTAGGCATCATATAAGATCAACATCAACATCAACATCAACATCATCATTGACATTAGATGATGTCGGTGGATTAGTAGAACCGCATGGAACCCCACTACCACTTGCTCTAGGATGGTGGCTATCTAACTGCACATTTAGTAAAGATTGTGTTGCAGCTAAAAAATTCAAATCAGTTCGCTCTGGATCTACATCCCACAACTTTATGCCCCCTTCCTTGTACTCATTTTGGCTGAGTAAGAAGGCGCAAGTTGGAATGCACATAAACTAGCTCTTCTGCGTTACTCGCTGCCAATCGATTGCATTTCATTGAATGGATAAAGGAGTATGTACTCCAATTTCGCTCAGATGAAGAGGAACTAGCAACCTATTGAAACAAAGTGAGAGGGATAAATATTTGTAAATCAAACTTTAAATTTGAAGTTAATAATTTTGTTATTTTTAGTATTTAGAAATAGTAAACAAAATAAATTTAGAGAATTTAACGAAAATAATGAAACTTACTTGTGATAAAAGTTTAATTGCAAGAGCTGGTAGGTGTGGTGAAGTATGGCAATTGAGGTACCACCAAGCATGAGCATCCTTTGTATACTTGTCACGAAGAGTGGAAGCACTTTGGCCATTGGAAGCTACAAATCAGTAAACTCACTTGTTACTAAATCCTCCATTTCATGGGCAGGGAAGAGTTTTGTAAATGCTTTCCTGCACCCTTCACTAACTTCTGTATCTCTGTATGGCGGCACCCTTGATGGCATAGAAAGGATTTCATCACTATAAAATTTTGGGGTCAATGCAAATGCAAGAAGATGAAGTGGGGTGGTCATTTTATTCCACCGATCAACGCAAATTGCCTGCACTTCTTTGAAGAAAGTTTCTTCAGGGTCTTGCTCTTTTTCATTAATGATGAGTTTCATTTTCTCAATCATTGAGTCAATTCCATCATATACCTCTCCCAAACATGGATGATCCATGTCGGTATATTGAATCATACTCATTATTGGCTCAGTGAAACTAAGAAGATATTCCACTCGTTCCCACCAAGTGTCATCTAGGATCATCCGTTTTACATTTGTTGCCCTTTCAGTATTGGATTGCCTCCATAGTGACCAGCTTTGACTAATAACCATGCTAGCAAGTGACTCTCGCACCTTCACAAGTCGCCTCAAGACGATTGTGTTGGATGCGAATTGGGTCTCCGCAACCTATTCAATACAAAAAAAATGAAAATCAAAGGCAAGGAAAAATACATAGATGTGCTCAAATTTAAAAACTAAATTTATAATTATTAATGAGAAATATAAAATATAAAATATAAAATTTGAAGTGTTTCAAACTTTCAATTACCTTTAGCAACTCCAGCTGTGAAAATGATCTAAAAATGGCTTGTGACATGTGATGGTTTGTGATGAACATCTGGATCTCTTCAGTGTCTACATAAATTTCTTTGATCCAATTTATTTTCCTACCCAACTTTTGTAGCATAAGGTTGAGAGAGTGTACAGCACAAGGTGTCCAAAATACGTGTTCAAACTATGTCTCAATCAGCATGCTTGCAGCTTTACAATTTTTTGCATTGTCTGCTATTACTTGGACAACATTTTGAGGGCCCACATCTTGAATGCATTGTATAAGGATGTTAGCAATAAATTGTGCATCCTTCACCTGTCCTTCACAATCCATAGCTTTCAGGAACATTGCTCCTTTAGGACACATTGCGATCACATTGATTAATGGCCGATTTTTGGCATCCTTCCACCCATTAGAAATAATTGACACCCTTGTTTGTTTCCATGAATTTCTAATGGGAGCCAATGCATTGTCTATGCTTTTTACCTCCTTTGCTAGCAAGGTGCTGCGCACCTTCTCATTACCTGGTCCCACATACCCTTGTGGAGCCTCATTTACTTTTCTCAACATATCCTGCCAGTATGGTGATTGTACAACATTGAATGACAAACCATTTGCATATAAACATCTTGCAACACTTTGATCTGCAATCTCTCTAGCATCATTCTTAAATGCTTGCTGTAATGACCTCTTGCTTCTCTTCACATTAACAGGTTCTTCTTCAATTCTACCCAAAAATGGGTGGCTCTCTACTATGACATCAGGAAAGTCACTATGAGATGGAGGAGGAGGCCTACTTGATCTCTTCCCTTTCTTCAAAGGATGGTTTGTGCCACGAGAAACTCTTGCATCTGCTTCCTCTTGCTCTCTAACTAATATATCCTGCTATTTGTTGAGGTGGTAATCCATTTTTATCCCCTCCTGGACATGCTTTGATACCCTCTTGGGGAATTGCACATAAGTGGGCTTTCACACGAGTGTACGAACTTTTGTACCTCACATTACAAAAGTTGCATATCCAAACAAATGTTCCGCCCCCTTTCACTTGTTCTACCATTTGTACATATTTCCATAAAGGTGAATTTGGATCGGTTTTGAAGGTCGAAGAGCTAGCATTGGTTGCCATTATCCTGTTAACAACAAATTCAAAAAACAATTATTAAACAATAAATGCCAAATATTTGATCTATTATCAAAAATTAATTATAAATACAATTTATTATTTATATTTTTAATAACATAAATAAATTTATTATTTATAGACTCACAGTTATAACTTATATTATACTACCATTTATTTAACATATTTATATACAATATAATAATTTTATTTATATGTCTTAATTTTAATTTTACTATTCATAGCTTAATTGAATATTAAAATTAATTGATATTAATATCTAAATAAATAATATTGATGAAGACTCAAGTTATTAAGTAAATTATTAAATTAATATAGAATTTGATTAAAATTATAAACAAAAATTATAGGTGAAAATCATAAATTATAAATGTTAATAAAGTCTAGAAATATTATATTAACAAAAAATTAACAATTATAAAACTAAAAAATTTTGAAAATGCATATTATATAATTAGAATGACTATATTATTATTTTATAAAACTATTGAACTTATCAAATTAAGAACCTATAAAATAAAATGTATGATAATAATGATTACATTATAAAACTAATACTAATATAATCAATATTATTATATTATAAAATTATTGAACCTATGAAATTAATCAACTTATAAAATAAAACTATTGAACATATCAAATAAAACTATTTAAAATAATTTAATAATTATAAAACTAAAATATAAAATTTGAAAATGGATATTATACAATAAGAATGATTATATTTTTATTTTGTAAAACTGTTGAACTTATCAATTTGATGAACTTGTAAAAATAAAATTATATAATAATTATAATGACGATATATTTATATTGTAAAACTATTGAACTTTAAAATAAAATCATATAATTAATGATTATATTATTATTATAATATAAAACTATTGAACTTATATAATTAACGAATTGTAAAATAAAACTATCAGACATAGTTTAGAAATATAACTATTAAATTGATAAAATAAATGAAAGTTTTGAAAAAAATAAATGAAGGTTTTCATAAAACAAAACATTGTTCATCGCAAAAATTAAATTCGGCTGCATTGAAACCACTTGCGTTGAAACCGCTCGCGTTCGATGTTCGCCTGCCGCCAATGTTTTCCTGCAAATGCCCAGATAAAAATTTGGTACTCTTACTCTTGGATGTTCGCTCATTTTATTTTGCAAATTCTCAGAGAAATTAGAAGGTTTCTATTTTTTTTGACTGAAAAATGGAAAAAAATCGGGAAAAAACGTTCCTAAACACAGCCGAACATTTCAGATTTGTTTTGGAAACTCTAGATTGACCTCAGATTCATTGGGATACGACAAAAATTCGTTAGAAACGGTTCAGATAGATAAAAATCGAACCCTGGACGAATTTATCTGGTTTTCTTAGTGTACCAGTTTTCAGTACGGATCGTATTTGGAAACGATAGGGCAAAGCCACCATACCTACAACTTAGAAATATATTGGTGGTTTATTTCTGTTGAATCAATAATCTGTTGCATGCAAGTATTTGTTTATATTTTTGAAACGTCTGTGAGAATATTGGAAAAATATCCATCAGGGATATTACAGTGGTATCAGAGCCATAAATCTTGCCAGCCTGTGAGGTTTTCTCCAGAAACAAATCATACAGAACTCAGACGTATTGGTAAGAGTGAAACATTTCCTTTCAACATTTCTTATACGTCAAGCATTCTGCATACTCCAAAATCAATGCGATTCAATTTGTGTTGGTACGACAGTAGGGTGGTATGAGATAATACTGCAAATATGATACACTTGGTACACAGGTGCCAAACTTGGGCATAGAGTTTTAGCAGAGGACTGTAGAAAACGAGGGCTGTATATCTCCATACACATGAGCTCGGAACTCCCTTACGGTATAGGACTGACTACTCCTAATGCTCCTCTAGGAACCGGCATGAAGAGCAACGTCTGTGCCTTCTAGACTCGCGTGATCCCTTGGCTCATGCAGCTTGTGTAACGTGATCGACTGGTGATACGGGATAGCTTGGAGTTGCTACTGTGACAGACTCTTGGCACGCGTGTGGAGGAGTGCTACAACTAGCCGAAGATAGGAATGCTAGGGCAGTTCGTGACCACTACCAACGGGATTTGTCACTGCAGGGAAGTTCAATACTCACAGGAAGACTGAACCACAACCAAAAGCACTACATGATAGTGTAGGCTCGGGCACCAGCGCTAGAGAAAAACGTTATTCCTGAGATTCATTTGAAGCTTCAACATCATCGAAAGCCAACACGGCACTCATCGCTATAAAGGTAGCTGCATGTCTTCACAGGTAAAGGTCTAGTGTCGCACGCAGCTAGATGGCCATTCCAGAATAGTATCTATCCCTGTTGGCACGTCACTTACAACAGTAGATATCTACGTGGGTGTTGTGGGTAGAAGTTGAAGGCAAGTGCTGGGTATCACGAAGGATTTACATGAATAACTGCAAGTGCGATGACATAGTATTCTACAGGGCTCCCCACACAACACTTTAGGTGTTCAAGCATGCAGTCCCAAGGAGCGTGTAAAACCTTGGTAGCCATAGGTCGTAGCCCTGTGAGGTTGGTAGGGTCTCTACCAAATTATCCTCAGTCGCGCAGGATAACCAGCATTGATACCTAGTATCGAGGATTAGCAACAGTCGCGTGTGGTGGGAAATGGGTGACAGACTGTTTGGATTCACGCATTCCTGATTACGTGCCCAGTTTGGCGCTCGACAACTAACTTAGCACGCAGCACCATGAGAGCACATGCAGGTCTTTGCAGGTGGGAATCGTCAAGTCACACGCTGCAATAGTTGCCATGCTAGACCAGTTCGTGTTGGCATTCAAGCGCATTCTGGAACCAACGTTACCTGTGCATTAGAGCTATCACGTTTGGGGGAAAGTTGTAAGTTCAAATCTAAAAACTTGTCAGTATTTCTTGCATAAGCAATAAGACATTATCTCTGTTTCGTTGCATCATGTGAATGAATCTCGGTATCAAAAGACTCTCAGCTTTAGTAGTTTAGTTCTTTTCTTGTGTTGTGCATGAAATCTGTATGGTGAAATCTGAATGCATTATTACTTGTTGAGTTAAAACCCCCATTTATGATATGCAACCCCAAAGCAATTAAGATATCACCAGCGAACCTTTTTGCAACGCCTACAACCAGAAATAAATTTGAGATTCACAGCTGAGAGTCTGAGATAGGATACTAGAGTTTGTAATGTCAAAGGAGTGTGTTACCAGACTTGTAAGTACTGTTTAGCATTGTTCAAAATTTTGCTCTTGGTCTAGATTGCATTTTTGTGTTTAAATACATTATATACTGAACAATCTGGAAAGAGCTTATGCCGAACAACGCAACAAGCAATCTGTTCAACATGGTATGAGTCTGGAGATACATATTGTTCAGGTCTTAAGAAATAATTTTGAGTGCTCGGAAAGTGTTGGAAAAATCAGAAATATTATTGTGATAACAACATTTCTCAGTTACAGAAGCTGATGGTATTAAACTCTAATTCATTCCATTGCATGAAGCTTAGAGAAATTTAAAAATGTAAACCTTGGAAAGCCTTGTATTATCAAAAGAATTCAATGACACTTTTTATGGTGAACAATTAAGGGACATACAAAAGGAAATTGAAATAGGAAATGAATTATGTTGTCTTCGATGGCAATTGGAGGATCAGAAATTTATGGGAGGTATGCTTGCCAAATTAGATGAGATAAATTCATATCTATCTAGGATAGACCAATCTGATTGTAGGTTCTTCAATTGGGCTATGCAGCCCTCAATGGTTGCTTTGGTCCAACGCAGGTTTAGGGAACATCCACATAAAGATGTTAGGCTTGTAGTCGCCTCATGTCTCAGTGAGATCACACGGATTACAACCCCTATTACACTTTATACCAATTGCATTTGGAAGCAAGTATTACAGCTGATTGTGGACAATTTAGGTGGACTAAATAATGATAAAAGTCCTACCTTTGGTAAGTAGGCAAATATCTTGGAATTAATGACAAGAACTGGGATTTTCATTGACATGTTGAATCTCGGTTGTGATAAGATGATTCACTAGTTATTTCAGTGCCTTCTAAGTAGTTTCAGGAAGCATCATCCAGACAATGTGAAGGCTTGCATAAAAAATATCCTATCCTTGATCTTAAATGAGGATAACAACTTATGTAAACAATTGCAAATAGATTTGTTGGCAATCTAGAGAGGAGAACATAAAATCTCACCTGTGGCACGTGAACTCTCAGCTGAATTGATTAAGCATTAGGTTGAAAGGTTCGAGGATTTATTGACTGAAAATGAGCAAGAACGAAATGAAAGTAGGGTAGATTTGTTTTATATGCCAAGAGGACTGATCACATGAACATGTTTGCGGTATTAATCAGGGAGAAGATATATTGCAGCCAAGTGGTAATGACAACATAGCTTTGAATACATCTCTTTCAGGACATGGTGAAGATCCAAAGGAAAAGAGTTTCCAATCAGTGGAGATGGTTAATGTGGAAGAAGAATCAATCATCATAGGTGAAGAGTGTTCAAAGCTCTACTTTGGTGACTTAGGGGCTGAGATTGACAAAATTATGGTTAGAGGTTGTGATAACCAATTGGAAACCTTTAGCGATTCATGTAATGAGGAATCATGTGATTTCTTTAGCAGCACCTCACTTATGCATAATGCTGATTTGGATGACCAACTAGATAATATATTCCAAAATGACAATGATGAGAAGCATGCTTTGAAGAATCAACTGAAAGTTAATGACGATGCCGTTGTGGCAACTCTTGTATATCATGATAGCACTCATAGGATTATTGAGGATCTTTATAGGAAAGCTCAGATGGAAAAAGAGCGAAGTGGTATAAGGAGTGGATCTTATGTTGTAGATTTATAGGGGGTCAAAACAACTTTTGAGGTTTGGAAATCAGAATATTTGTGTTTACTTTCAGATCGGGACTACCTGTTACAGGTTGCTGGAAAATATGCTGAGCAGTTGAGGGAAAAGGAGGATGAGGCTAATAAGCTCAATAGAGAGCTTAGTGTTACTCAGGGTACATTGGAACACACATGTATTGCTCTTCAAGAAGCAAAAAATCAGATCGTTGACACCAGTTAGTACAGGGAACAGGACGACAAGGAAAGGTCTGAATTCTTTTAGAAGGTGATTCGGGAACTTGATAGCATACAACAGACTTATGACTTGGATAGCTGTCCCAAAAGATCTTTGGATCATTCAGGGCTTCTTTATGAGTTGGATAACTTTCAGACGGTTGACAATTCCTTGTTTGAGATGGGTACTGATTTGACATTTGATAATCCCCTTTTTGAGCTAGATGAGGAAGATATTTCCTATCCCCATGATGAGGACAAGATTGATTGCAGGATTTGGGATTCAGGTCCAGTTACTAGAGATGAGTCTTGGTCACCAGATTGGACTAACGAGGTGAATTCAGTTGTTGAGCAGTTTGGTTTCTACATTAGCGGTTCAGGATGGGCAGTTGTGTCTTATTGTATGATGGGTGATATGCTTTTCCTTGTATTATCTCTTGCTGATGGAGAGATGTCTAGTATTGATTGCATCTCGAGACTTTTCAATTCACTCATTTCTAATGATCGTGTCAGCCTGATTGTTTGGGATCCTGGTGTTATTATGATTGATGCATTACTATTTTGGGTGAGTAACGAGTGGCTTCACCTTACTGGCCACATTGTATGGGATACATTTTGTTGCCCATTCAGCCCATCGAGGGAGGACTTTCTTTTCCGATTACTGCATATGTGTGGGATGAGGGATTGGTTTGATACACTTCCCTTCATGAAGGAGGAAGCCATGTCCATTAATGTTGCCAGTATGCTTCTTCAGTACAGATAGCGGTTTGAGATACAGGTTAAAGGGGCAGTGTTGTGGCAGTTGGACATTGTGGACATTCTATCCATTATGGGTATGGACCGACAGGATATTACAGAGAGGTGGGAATGTGGATGGCCTTTTTTTTGTTGGACCCAGGAGGAACATTCTCATGGTTAGTAATAATTCACGGAGTTGGTTGTTATAATGTTGGGTTCCCACTCTCATTTGACCTTAGTGGTGCTTATGATTTCAGTTGGAGTGAGGTTCTCAGTTGGGTTGAGGATCATCTTGTAGATGATGGTAGCACATGGCAGGTTGATTCGACTGATCATGCACATGGGGTGATTTGGGGTCCCGGCATTAGTTTGATTAATGCATTGTTGCTGTGTGGTGGTGATGAGTGGCTTCACAATTCTGGACATGTTTGTATCAGATTTGCACAACAGATTGGTGGAGTAACTTCCTTAAGGTTGGTATGGGATCCAGACATTTTGGTCAAAGCAGGCGGATACCGATTGCTTGAGGGAAAGCAATCTCTGTGAAGGGAGGATTTGTGATGTCCCCTTTGTTGGGCACATTATTTTTGCTGTGTCGTTAGCCGTTTTATCATGGTTTGGTGGGCTTACCAGCGCTTTATATGGATCAGTGTGATATTTGGCCTAGGTAATTCCAGTTTCAGGCCAATTAGAGTAGTTTTCGCAAGGTTTCCAGATACTTACTATTTTTAGTAAGTCGATAGAGTTCAGTTCTCTTGGCATTTCAGTATTGGACTTAGAGCATATTGCTGAGAGCTTTCTGGCAAGCTATCACACGTCATCTTCCAAGTTTGTTTGGTCTTCCGTTTTAATGCCAGAAGATTTCATACTTTATTATTATGCCACTTTATGTTTAAATTGTTATATTAATTTAAAGTGACTTAAAGTGGGAATATGAAAAGACAGAGAAGGGAAACTGAAGAGTCACAGCTGCTACTTTAAAAGAAGGAATAGAGACTCTTTTGAGATATGCTTAGTTTTATGAATTTATTTCTCTTGGAGAAGCTAGGAAGCTTCAGCTTTCGATTCTGAAACCTGAGGACAGAAACTTTTAGGCTTTCTCGGTGGATTTGTAATGTTCCTGACCACGTCCACAGCAACCCGGATGCAATATGACCAGTTTGTAACAAGCGAGAGACTAGAGAAGGCCGTACGGATGTGCAGGTGCCGCATGAAGATGCCAAGAAGGCTGTACGGACGTGTTGAAGTTGAACGAGCTTCTGAGTGTGAAGACCGAACGGTAAGGCAGGGCCATACGGAAGTCCAGATAGGTATGGAGGAAGTAGGAGACTGTACGGTATGGAGATCTGGGCCATACGGAGGTAAGTGCAGTACGGGATGCAGGCCATACGATGGCAATTCTCAGGCCGTACAGTGAGGATTGTACAGGCCGTACGGTGGAGGGGATCTGTATGGTGAATCTGGATGCCGTGCTTGGGCCGTACGATGTTTGGGAAGGGGCCGCAAAGTGGGTGTTATGGCCGTACAGGGGCTGGGGAAGGCCGTACGGAGGCTGATCTGGCCGTACGGAAACTGAGGAAGATGGAATGCGGAATGGATGAGTTTCGCGAAGTCTCTCAAGTGTTTGTATGATGTCCTTGCTTCTGTGCCGATGATTAAGTATGACTTTTGCAGACACAGAACAACTCGCAAGCCGAATATATTTGCTAGAAGATTTTTATTGAATTGATTGACGAAACTTCGGATTCGCTAGATCCGATACAAGCAAAACAAGCAGAGTAGGGTGAGGGTTGAATCCCACCAAAACTGCGCAAACCAAATAGGGAGGGTCTTTCACCTCCGAAATGGCGAACAACAGAATCACAACAGGAATTCGCAAATACAAAGTAAATATAAATCTCAACATATCAAAACTAACCTACACGCCGAGCATAAATACTCATTGGGGAAAACTCCCGAGAGTGCACAAAAGAGCCGACGACGACAACTAAACTACGCCAACAAAAAGAAAGAATGGGCCCGAGATAAACTAAATCAATCGGGACCCCTAATACAATAGTTTTAATAGTCATTTAACGACGGAGATATTACAGTCCTCCCGTCCCATTAATTGCTTGTCCTCAAGTAATTTCAGGTTGGGGTGTTCCAGAATCTCTTCTCCTTCCGAGGTGGCATCTTCAAGGGGAAGGTCCTTCCAGCGCACAAGAATTTTCTTCATAGTGCGTGTCCTCAATCTTCTCTCCCAGTTGTCGATGATTTCCACAGGTTCCAATACTAACTTTCCTCCGTTGTCGAGGGGTGGCAGGTCTGTGGAGACTGTCACTTGCTGGCCCACGGCTTTCTTCAGACAAGAAACGTGGAAGACATTGTGGATTTGGCTTCCCTTATGTAGGTCCAATTCGTATGCAACTTTGCCCACTCTCCTTGTCACACGGTAGGGTCTGTAGAAGCGCGGTCTCAACTTCTCCCTCCCGGAAACCTTCAGAGACAATTGTCTGTATGGTTGAAGTTGGAGGTATACCAGATCCCCTACTTCAAAACTCCTCTCGATTCGGTGCCTGTCAGTGTACATTTTCTGCTGATTCTGAGCGTGTTGGAGATTTTACTTTAGGGACTATAAAATATCTATTCCTTCCTGCAGCCAGTCTTTGGCCTTTGGCATGTGACTGTCATCGAGAGCCAAATCCACAAATGAAGGAGGTTCATACCCGTACAAAGCTTTGAAAGGTTCCAATCAAATGGACATGTGGAAAGTGGTATTGTAGCAGTACTCTCCCAGGTGTAGCCATTTTACCCATGCCCTTTGTTGTGCTGAAACATAATTTCTAAGGTAACCTTCTTGCCATTTGTTCAAAATCTTTGTTTGTCCGGCGGTCTGCGGGTGGTAACTGGTGCTTGGTGACAACTCTGTCCCTGCTAGTTGAAACAATTCTTTCCAAAAATTATTGAGGAAGCGGCTATCTCTGTCGCTCACTATGTTTTGAGGGAGTCCATGCAAACGGAACAACTCTCGGAAGAATAAGTCTACTACCTGTGAAGCGGAAAACTTTGTTGGAATAGCAAAGAAATGTGCATACTTGGTTATGTTGGAATCATTTGCCGTTGCACCAAAAGCTTGAACTGTCAATGCCCGATACAAATGCCAGATTTAACCCAATCCACAGGAGGCGGTTAAGCCATGTCACGAATCTCCAAGGAGGTGCTGACCACCAAGTCAACAATCTGCCCCTCAGCACCGACTGAGTCTTCAGCACCCACTGAAGGGAGACTCGAACCCATGACCCAAGGCTCTGATACCAATTGTTGGAATCATTTGCCGTTGCACCAACAGCTCGAACTGTCAATGCCCGATACAAATGCTAGATTTAACCCAATCCACGGGAGGTAGTTAAGCCATGTCACGAATCTCCAAGGAGGTGCTGACCACCAAGTCAACAGGTTAATTTGTCGACTACCACAAAAATACAGTCTTTCCCTTGTGCCTTAGGAAGCTCGGAGATGAAATCCATTGAGATGCTATCCCACTTCTTCTCTGGAATGGGTAATGGTTGAAGTAAACCCGCCGGCAGAGTGTGTTCGGATTTATTTTGTTGACAGGTGGAACATTCCCGAACATACTGTAATATATCACTTTTTAGGCCCTTCCATGAGAATCTCTCCCTAATTTGTCGGAAGGTCTTTAAGTACCCTTGATGCCTGGCTAGAGGTGAATCATGCATTTCTTTCAAGATTTTTTTCTTCAACTTGGATTCAGGCACCATTTATATTCTTTCCTTGTAGAAAATAATATCATCGACCACCTTATACCCGTTGTCCTGTATTTCTTTGTCCAGGAGTTGGCATGCGAACGTGTCCTTGGAGTATTCGACCAACAAATGCTCTTTCCAGTCCGCTGATATTTGAGATAAGGAACATATGGTCAACTTTCTTGACAAGGCGTCAGCCACTACATTATTTTTTCCTTTTACATATTCAATGTCAAAGTTGAAAGCTTGGACTTTACTTACCCATTTCTGTTGTCGCTCATTCAACTCTTGTTGTTCCAAAAAATGCCTGAGGCTGTTGTGATCTGTATGGACAACGAACTTGGCTCCGACGAGGTACTGTCGGAACTTTGTCAAGGCATGCATGATGGCCAACATTTCTTTGTCGTATATAGAATACAACTTTTCGGCTCTCGAGAGCTTCCGACTTTCGAAAGCAATAGGGTGGCGGTCTTGCATTGAGACGGCCCCGATACCCTCTCTGGAGGCATCACACTCCAGGATGAAAGGTCGATTGAAGTCTGGCAGTGCAAGGACCGGACAAGAACTCATAATCTCCTTGAGTTTCTCAAAAGTCTGATGTGCTCATTCATTCCACTGAAAAGATCCTTTTTTTGTCAGGTCGGTGAGAGGCGCGCTGAGCTGTGAGAACCCCTTCATGAACCGTCTATAGTAACTACACAGCCCAAAGAATCCACGTAGTTCAGAATGAGTCTTCGGAGGTGGCCAATCCAATATAGCCTGAATCTTCTCTTGATGCACTTGAACTCCTCGGCTACTGACAATGTGCCCCAAATATAATATCTTTGTCATCCTGAATTCACATTTGGATTGTTTGGCGAACAACAATTGTGACTTCATAGTCTCGAGCACTTCTTCCAAATGCCTTAAGTGCTCCTCCCATGTCTTGCTGTAGATCAGTATATCATCGAAGAATACCAATAGGAACTTACGCAGTTGTTTGTTAAAAATGTGATTCATGCAAGATTGGAATGTAGTAGGAGCATTGGTCAATCCGAACAGCATGACCAGAAATTCGTAATGCCCATAATGGCAGCGGAATGCTGTCTTCTCCACATCCTGCTCCCTCATGCGAATTTGGTGATACCCCGAACGGAGGTCTATTTTGGAGAAGTAAACGGCGCCGTGTAACTCATCGAGCAATTCATTGATCCTGGGAATGGGATACCTATTCTTGATAGTTTTTTTGTTCAGCGCGCGGTAGTCTACACACATTCGTAATGTTCCGTCCTTTTTAACCAGCACTACTGATGATGCAAAAGGACTGGAGCTGGGTCTAATCCAACCTTTGTCAAGAAGTTCTTGTATTGTTTTTTCAATCTCATCTTTGAGCCTCTTAGGTTGGCGGTATGGCACAGTGATAATCGGTTTGGCGCCAGTTTCCATCTCAATGGTGTGTTCGAACCCTCTGTGTGGTGGTATGTCGGTGAAGACCTAGTGATATCTATCCAAAACCCTTTGAAGTTCTCCATCTTGGTGGTCCGTTCTTTGTCTATCTATGGGTTCTGTCGAGGCAAAACAGTGTGCGGCCCAAACCACATCATCGTGTCTGAAGAATGCTTCCATCCGTTGGGTTGAAACTTCCTTCGGTCCTCCATTCGACATCCCTCTCAGCACAACCTTTTTGCCGTTTACCTCGAAGAACTCCATTCGCTTGAAACTCTGCGTGTATTCATCCAATGTTTCCATCCACTGAATGCCCAGAATGACTTCCATGTCGTCCAAATCCACCACGATGAAGTCATCCGTCACTGTGTGGTTTCCCATGGTGATGCTAAGTTGCGGAACCAGATGAGTGCATTTTAACAGGTTTCCTCCCGCTACTTTGACGTCAAATCCCTGGTGTACCTCCGTACACAGACTCTGCCGACTCACTAGTGATGAGTTAATGAAGTTGAGTGTGGCACCGCTGTCAAGCATGACCACGACCCGTTGTCGTTGGAGGGTGCCCCGGACCCGGAAGACAGTGCATCTTGGAGTTCCTGCCAGGGTAGCAATGGCGCCTCCTCTTTTCAAGAGTGTGGCAAGTCTTTCTGCGCGATTGAAGTTTTCCTCCCCCGAAGTTTGTTGTTTAGTTGCTTCGGCTTCGGGTGTTTGTTCTTCCTCTCCATCAGACGAAATCTCAATGTAATGGATTTTTCCTTTGCCAAGGCATCGATGTCCTGGTACCCATGGCTACTTATAGCTGAAACAAAGTTTCTTCCTTTTGAGTTCCTACCTAGTTTCCTCATCCAACGGAGGCCTCCTGGGTGGAGGTCTGCTGTCTCTTTCCTATGGAGCGAGAGGTGGTTTGGACTGCAAGTAATATTTGGTGGACAAAGAAGATGTTGCCATGTTGCGTGCCTTCTTAATTGCTTCTATGAGTGTGGTGAGGTTGAATCCTTTCACCCACTGTCATGTCCCCTTTCTAGAGACATGTGCTTACAGAATGGATTTGCCTATCATCGACTCTCGTAGGCAAATGGTGTGGAGAGAGAGTCAATTCTGCGGATCAGATGGTCATATTTTGCTCTTGAAGAAGTGTTAAGAGGTTATATTTTATTATTATGTGTTATCGGGGCCTACATGTTATAATTTTAAGTTGAGTTGCACTTTTTATTTTATAAAATTACTTTATTATAAAAAGTGCATTATAATGAGATTTTATAAAGGATGTTTCTAGAAGTTATAGCAACTTCTTAGAAAAAAGTGAATAAATAGAGGGGTGGGCCTCTCATTTGCACATGCTTGATTTGAGATTTCCTCTACTCCTTCATTGTGAAGCCATTTGTGGTCTTTGGATCTGCAAATACTATTCGATCTTTGGGAACGATAACTCCCTTGGATTGGCATAACTGAGGTAGTGAAATATCTACTGAAGGGTTGCATATTTGGAGTTGGTATTCAACCATCTCATTGGCACTTCATTGAGAAATTGTTTGAAGGGTTTATTTTGGTTGGAATAAGGGTTTCAGATTTACCCTAGCATTGGTGAAGCATTTGGTGATTGACTGAAGACAAAATTGGCACATTTTCAGACTCTCAATCTCAGGCCTTGGATTCAGATATTTGCTCATATCTTCTCAACCTATTGGAGAACATTTTTATGCTTTTGGGAGGTCATAACCTAACCCTAGGCGCCCCCTTTAATACCTTTTTGGGGCCCTAAAAACTCTGCCATTATTTTCTAGGAGAGCCGTACCTGTACGGCCTGGTACGGTCCAGGTTGGCAGACCATCACACAGCAGTTTGGGGGCAGTTTGTGGAGGCATCCTGCGGTTTTGTTTCGGCATTCAGATCAGGGCCATTCGGATTATTTCCAGGTGCACATTTTGAAGGTTTTGAATGTCAAAAGTCTGCATTTTAATAGTTTGAACAGTCAGCACTGTCATTGCATTGATAGTAATTTCCAGTCATTAATTGCTGTTGTAATATCAGTCATCAATTATCCAATCTGAACTGGATTATGGTCCATATCATAGCATTGCATTGTCAAGGGTTTGATGTATTGTAATCAGAATTGCATAGTTAGACAGTTCAATAAAATCTGCTATTGTAATTCAGTCATTGATGCGTAATTGACAAAGTAAATGAAATAGCATTGTTAGGGACTTGTCATTATTCATGTGTTGGAGCTATAACAGTCCTTGAAGTTTCAGAATTTAGTCACTGTCATACTTTGCAAATTGTAACCAGACTTTGGAAGTTTCATAATTCATTTGGCACTAAGTCTATTGCAACGATATTTAGAGTTCATTGCATTACTTTTCAATATTGGCATTGTTATCTCAATTGATTTGATGCCCAAAACAACAATCACATTTAAACATATCATTTCAAATCAAACAATTCAGTTGCTTGCCAAGTGTTTGACAAAATTTCTAAGTTCAGTTTGAGGATTTTAGTGGCCTTTATAGTAAGGGTCATTACACCCACCCTTTCAAGGGTTCCACCAGTCCATCCATGAACACTACCACCAATCATCTTTCTGAAATATCAGCCACCAAGAAAGACATTCTCTGAAATTCTGTTATGTAACCATCGACTGTGCTAGATTGCTTTAATTGAGCCAATTCTTTGAAATTCTGTTCTGGATCTCTTCCATCGAAATGGTCTATCAACCTCTCGGTGAATTCAGCATAGGAATTTATTTGGTTGTGGCCGAGAGTAACCATGCCATGATGCCACCATTCGTGGGCTATTCCTTCGAGATGTAGTGTTGCAAATTTGATGGCTTCATCTTCTGGCATAGGGTTGAGCTAGAAATATGTGTCTTCTTTTTGCACGCATGCTTGAGCTGTGATAGTTCCAGACCCACAAAGGATGATAGATTAACTTTGCCCATCTTCTGTCTCAGATCGTCATTATAATAGCCATGCTTGTTTCCACTAGAGTACCTCATTCTCAGCTCATCATAATCTTTGTAGGATATATCTCCTTCCATATTTGCGTTCCTCCAATCTTCTCGAAGCTGATCTTGTATTTCCTGGAAGGTTGGTTGCTTTCCTCGCCGTTCTTCTGTTCGTGGAGGGAAAGTTGGCATTGACGGTCGAGAGCGTACGGGTTGGGGATTTGCTTGTCCCGAGACAAAATTGTTGCTTTGTTCCGCAGATATCTTGCTTTTGGCCAACTTTTGCAGTGTTTCTTCCATGAGGCGTTGAGTGGCATTTATCTGTACCTGGTTTTTAGTGAGCTCTCTCAAAAGAGTCATGACTTCGGCCGTAGGGTCTTGGGGATCGCCCATTCTACCGACTGGTGAGATCTGCTCCTTTTCCTTGAATAAACTCTCATTCAATACCCACAAGTTGGCAGAATCACCAGCTTTGATACCACTGTAATGTTCCTGACCACGTCCATAGCAACCCGGATGCAATATGACCAGGTTGTAACAAACGAGAGACTGGAGAAGGTCGTACGGATGTGCAGGTGCCGCACAAAGATGCCAAGAAGGCCGTACAAACGTGTTGAAGTTGAACGAGGTTCTGAGTGTGAAGACTATACGATAAGGCAGGGCCATACGAAAGTCCAAACAGGTATGGAGGAAGTAGGAGACCGTACAGTATGGAGATTTGGGCCGTACGGAGGTAAGTGCAGTATGGGATGCAGGCCGTACGGTGGTAAGTCTCAGGCCATATGGTGAGGATTGTACAGGCCGTACGGTGGTAATTCTCAGGCCGTACGGTGAGGATTGTATAGGCCATACAGTGGAGGGGGTCTATAAGGTGGATCTGGATGCTGTGCTTGGGCCGTACGGTGTTTGTGAAGGGGCCGCACAGTGGGTGTTATGGCCGTACGGTGACTGGGGAAGGCCGTATTGAAATGGAGGAAGATGGAATGCGGAATGGATGAGTTTCGCGAAGTCTCTCAAATGTTTGTATGATGTCCTTGCTTCCTTGCCGATGATTAAGTATGACTTTTGTAGCCACAGAACAACTAGCAAGCCAAATATATTTGCCAGAAGATTTTTATTGAATTGATTGACGGAATTTCGGATTTTCCAGATCCGATACAAGCAGAACAAGCATAGTAGGGTGAGGGTTGAATCCCACAAAAATTGCAACAAACCAAATAGGGAGGGTCTTTCACCTCCAAAATGGCGAACAACAGAATCCCAATCGGAATTTGCAAATACAAAGTAAATATAAATCTCAACATATCGAAACTAACCTACATGCCGAGCATAAATACCCGTCAGGGAAAACTCCCGAGAGTGCACAAAAGAGCCGGCGACGACAACTAAACTACGCCAACAAAAAGAAAGAATGGGCCCGAGATAAACTAAATCAATTGGGATCCCTAATACAATAGTTTTAATAGTCATTTAGTGATGGGGATATTAGAGGATTGGACGGAAACCTAGTTCATCTCTAGGGTGGATTCACAGCAGAGTTCACCTTTGTATTTCCAGGTTCATATTATCCGATCATACTGTTGCATATTGTATTTCAGATTGGATTGTTTTGTAGTTTCATTGTTGTTGTATAATGCAATAACAGTTTCTAAGGGTTTATTGAAATATATTGTTGGTTTATTTCTGTTGAATCAATAATCTGTTGCATGCAAGTATTTGTTTATATTTCTGAAACATCTGTGAGAAATATTGAAAAAATATCCATCAGGGATATTACAGTATGCGATTTGGATTTTATTTGTATTTGTGAATTCCAGTTGGAGTTTTTTGATGTTGCAGTTTCAAAGGTGCAAGATCCTCCATATTTTGTAACCGCAGTTTCAGTGGTTAATAACCACCCTAGTCTACTGTTGGAGATATCATTTCTGATATTTCACTTTGTACTTCATTGTCAGATTTGTCAGATTGATGAAATCAAAGATATTTGAATAAAATAACTTTGGTGGCAACGACTCATTAATTCTTGTGTAATCCATTGCTCCACATAATATTATTGGCTATACTATTTTGTGCTACTACTCTGAAGGAGATCAAACTGCCTCATTGCGAAGTCTTTCACATCCGAGCGTGTCACAAGGTGCTTAGTGCCAAGTGTCGTACGGTATGAGCCATATGTGTGGAGTGGAGCCGTAGTTAGAAGTTGACATGCATTGGTAGTTTTGTATAAGTGGAGCTACCATACTGGACGTGTGGCATCATGCGGTGGAAGTGTTGTGGGATGAAGGTTCGGTAAGGTGGAAGTCGCGCTTGTGAAGTGCTAAATATGAAACGGAACATTACAGTGGTACCAGAGCTGGTGATCTTGCCAGCATGTTGGGATGATTGAGATATTTTGGGATCTGAATCACATTATGGCACCCAGTAGTGATGGAGCGTGGTGGTTGAAGGCACTACAAAAGATAGGAAAGGAACTCAATGATGGTATTAACCTTCCGCTAGATATATTGGAAGTTTGTGTAAGGTGGACCAATCACCTTCAAGATTCATACAAACGATCCTTGCTCCGATTAAGGTTGCCTTAAGTCAACCCAGTTTGTTGAGATACCATGACAAGGAAATCAAGTTGGCCGTTGCAGCACGTCTAAGTGAGATTATGAGAATCTTGGCCCCTTGAGCACCGTATGATGGTGATACCTTGACACAAATATTGCACTTGATTATTGATAGCTTTCAGAGCCTGGATGACATTGGTAGCGATCCACTTGCCAGGAGATTTACCATACTGGAGATCTGCGCAAATATCAGAGTAAGTAATCTCCTGTTAGATCTAGGATTGCAAGATTTGATCCGCGATGTGTTTCATGATTTCTTGGTCACGATAAAGGAGCACCATGATAATAAGATTTTCTCTGCCATAGAGAATATTATGATTTCATGTATTGAAGAGATGGAGATAATACCCCAACCTATCATATCTATGCTAATGGCTATTCGTAATCTAGAATGTATCCCTTCAATTGCAACATGTAGATTAGTCAATAATTTATTTAAGCATAAGCATTGTGAAGAAAAATTTGAAGTCTAATTTGCACAAGTGTGAGGAAGGTGGTGACGGCAATAAGGGTGATGGAGTACATGAAGAAGATGAAGATCCACACGAGGATATGCAAGAATCTGCTGCTACCCCTACAAGTGGAGAAAACCTAAGCCTACATGACAAAGGCAAGGTTGAAGAAGTTACTTGCATGGAGCTTGTCTAGAAGACAACATTGATCAATCCGCTGCATGAAGAAGTAGACACTACCAATGATCTTTTTTATTATCATGACCGCATGAAGATTTTGGATTAGAGCTCTGATGTGTTTTATGATTGGTTTTCATGGGATGATGATGACTCTGGGCATGGCAATGTTTGTTGGCATTAAGTAATGATAACCGGTAAGTCTCTATTGGTACAAGTTTTGTCATTGATTGGCAAAAGAGTATAGAGATTTGTCATCTCTATAAAGCATAAAGATCCAAGGAGCTCTGTATGAAAGAAGGATGGTTTGGCAGATGGTGCCAACATATAAGAATCGGTCACTATACAAAGTATCTGCAACCGGGTAATGTACACAGTCAAGAAAAGGAGGATTCAACCTTCAACCGAGGACCTGGCTACAACCTGTGTAGTCAAACTCAGAGAGAGCAACAACAAACCAGTGTCAACAACACAATCGAGGAAGGTGCAACCGATAAGCCAAGGAAGAGACAGTAATAGGTCAAAGATCCTTACCTGTTCACAGCATGAGGATCTCCACTGATCTAAGTATTGACTTTGGTATGAACCGAGGAAGTCATAGTCAACTATCTGTTCCAACCAACTCTTTGACCGGAATTTTCTGCGACAAATCCGGAGGTCTTAAAGTTAAACTGGTGATCGGTTTGGGGCGCGTCTGGAGGTTTTAAAGCCGGAATCAGTGGCTTTAAAACAAGGCGTTATCTCTTGTAAATGAAAGATGCTTGACACACATCTATTGTTTTCTTTTTACAGTAGATAAATCAAGGGCATGCATTAGATGTTTCCTTCGTGAATTGGTACTCCACTGAGTGATGAATCTGATAAGGATCTGTAATTAGGTCATGCATGATGAGCACAATTAGGGCTAGGGCTCTATATATTCTTCTGCCTGAGGCGAATAGAAGTTGTCTTCATTCTGCCGAGAAAAAGTGTGAACTTGTAAGCTGTAGAAGCTAGGTTAAGAAGAAGTTTGAAGAAGAGAGAAAGAAGATTGTGCAAAGAAGCACAACAGTAGAGGAGAACACACCTGTGGTGACCGGTGATGCTTCTCAGTTGAGCACAAATAGAGATCTTATCAGGCTATGCATAGCCATCTGTAAAAGGTCAATCCCTCTATTGTTCTCTAGCAATTACAACAGTTAAATCCGAGTATTTGGGTGGACTCTAATTGGTCCCTTGTATCAAATCCCCTAACTGGGTGACATCTTGAAAGGTGTTCTAAGTCCTCTAACTAGGCAAGCACTAACCGGCCTTATTGTAACAAATCTGTCAACTCGGTCACATCTAACAGTGCATTTTGATCCTTTAACCGGGAAGACTCCTAACAGGGTGTACTCCATAAGAGTACAAAATTTGTGAGGTCTCCTCACACCATGGTTTTCACCCTAATTGGGTTTTCACATGATAAATCTGGTGTCACTGTGTGATTGTTTGCTTACTGTTATTATATGTTTGAATTTGTCTGGCTCACAGTTATAAGTACACCTTACCTGCAGTTATAAGTACACAATTATAAGTACATAGTTATAAGTACACCTTACTGTCTGGTCAAGTTTTGTTTTCTTTACCGCTTAACTGCATAAAGAAAAAGTCAAGATGATGAAAAAGGAAGGACCAAAGTTTTCAAAAGAAAACTTTACTCTGTGGTGCAGCAGAATGAAGCTGTACATGAAGACCACCGGTGATCAGTACTAGAATCATGTTACCACTGATTACAGTGAACCCGCTGGCACCCTGACACCTGATCAATTGAAGATCAAAACTGAGCACATGGTTGCTATGGATATGATAGCTAGCACGCTACCTGATCATGTCTATGCTGAGATTGAACATCTTGATTCTTTCTTCAAGATGTGGGGCGAGTTGCAAGTGGTTTATGGAGGAGACCCAAATGTTCAAAGAGACAAGGTCGAAAGCCTCAGAGGAAAGTATGATGACATGAGGATGAATGAAGGAGAAGACATCGAGCAATATAGCAACTGGATCAAAGAGGTGATCAACTCCATCAGAAGCATTGGAGGAAAGCTCAGTGAAGAGGAGGTGGTTAGCAAAATACTGAGAACTCTCAGACCTCAATATGCCATTAAGATCTCTGCTATTCAAGAACTCAGATCGGTGACCAAAGATCAAGTCACCCTAGACTCCCTAATTGGTAAGCTGGCTGCTTTTGAATTAAGTAATTTTGATAATAGCTTACCCATTCAGGAAGCAGCATTTAAGTCTTCTGTCAATATCTCTTCCACCAAAAAGGGAAGAGAAACCGGTAACTGCTCTACCGATAAGATTGGTAACTTTGTTGAGAATCTGCTCTCAGAAGAGATTGAGCAAGATGAGTTTGAAGCACTCAGCGCTAGAAGATTCCCCAGAGGGGAAGGGAAGTACAAAGGAAAACTGATGCAGGAGCATCCTGGGTGTAAGGGCAATCTTGCATCACCCAAAAATATTTCTGTTTTTGTATTCAATAAGGGCTATCTTGTGCAGAGCTGCTATTTATGGAAACTTGCTATTTTTAGTAAGTTGGCCTTACGATCTCGGAATGTTCTGATTTTACATGTGGAGGTTCATCTTAGTCATATCAGCCTGCCAGCAAAGTTTCATGGCTAGATCAGGTTTAGTTTTGAAGATATTGAAGATTTTCGGTATTGGCAGCAGGGTATAGAAACTTTGAACTCAGTTTTGAAAGCTTTAGAGGCCTTGGATGAGGTCGAAAAATTGGGGGACGGGCGCTTTGCGCGAGTCAAGCTTGTAGAGCGCTTCGTGGCGTTTCCGAAATGGGGTTATAATAGTCAATCCGGTCAATTGGTGATGACTTATGGTCTCCGGAAGTGAGGCCACCTGAAATGGCGGAAAATAATTTTCTTTCAAAATTTCTGTTCGGGTTTCAAAAGTTATTTTGAGCCGACTTTGATGTAATAAATTGAAAAATAAAATAATTCTAAGTTGGGTCGGCCCTTAGGGCTAAATTTCTAGAACCTTCTCGGGCGGTGGAAATTGCCTATATAAAGAAGGCCCGTAGTGTTGTCTAGGGCAGTTCTGGGTAGTAGATCTGGGTATTGATTCGAGGATTTTTCCTACAGAATATTGTAAGGGAATGCCCATGTGGCTTTGCATATTGTAATTCTGAAAGTTTGTAATTCCACATTTATGGAGATAATAAGAAGCCAATTTTCTGTTCTTGCATATTATTGTTGTTGTTTCTCTATTTCTGTTATGTTTGTGGTACTAAGGGGAGCACCTTTCATCAAGTGGTATCAGAGCAGGAGTTCTTGAGTGTGTAAACAGATCGCTGACTGTGAGGCAGTTTGCATCAGGACCGTGGTTAGGGTTTCAGCGCACATCGCAAAAATGCCTCCACGAAGAGAACGTGGCAGAAGAGCTGGTGCTGTGACACCTGAGGTTAGAGAGCTGTAGAGACAAGTGCGAGCATTGCAAGAAGAGATTCGTAGAGGAATGAATCTTAATGTCAGAGACGAAAGCGAGGATGAAGCCGAAGAAGAATATCAAGAAGGAGAAGCTGAAGTTGTGAATCAGGAGGAAGAAAGACTTTTTCGGGCGATTTCCAAGATTGGGAAAAGACCTAAGATTGAGGTTCCTACATTTTCTGGAAATCTTAACTAAGAGGAATTGATCGACTGGATCAATGAATGTGAGGAATATTTTGAGTATGAAGATGTTGAGGATCCTGATAGGGTCAAATTTGCGAAGGCCAGACTGAAAGGTCATGCGAAGATCTGGTGGCAAGAGATTCAATTGGAGCAAAATAGAAGAGGGAAAGATAAAATCACAAGATGGGATCGGATGGTGGATAAATTGAAGCGACAGTTCATTCCTGTTGATTATGAGCTTGACCTACTAAAAAAAATGCAAAGTTTGAAGTAAGCAGGAAGATCTGTTCAGGAGTATACAGAGGAGTTCTATCGACTCCTAATCAGAACAGGCCATGCGGAAGCTGATAAGGAGAAAGTTGCCCGATACCTTAATGGGTTAAGGCCAAGTATTCAGGAGGAGTTGAATCTGGTTCGAATGAACAGTATTGAGAAGGCATACCAGTTTGCCCTAAAAGTAGAGGAAAAGTTGAACAAGAAGTTTGAGAGCTGACAAAATGGAAGAGGTCGTGGTGGAAGATCTGGTGGACGGTCATATGGTGGCCAAAATGAAGATCCGAAAAAGAAGGATGAGGCCAGTAGCAGCTAGAATCAGAGAGGAAACAATTCCAATTGTTTCCAAGATCAGAATAATAGAGATCAGAGAGGAAGAGGAAGAGGACAAGGATCTGGAAGAGGAGGCTTCCGTGGAACATGTTTTCACTGTGGAGAAGAAGGTCAGAGGGCATTTGAATGTCCTTAGCGCCAAGGCAAAACAGATAGGAGAAATGAAGGCCAGGCTAGAGTTGCACATGTAGACGAAGATGCCAGATCATCAAATTCTGAAGATGCTGAAAGAGGAGAAACGCTAATTAACAGAAGAGTCCTGCTGAGTGGTGAGAATGAACCTGAACAAAGGAGGAGCTTGTTTCGCACTAGATGCAAGTGTGAAGGTAAATGCTGTGATGTGATTATCGATAGTGGAAGCACTGACAATTTGGTGTCAGAAGAGATGGTGACAAAGTTGAAGCTCAAGAGACAAAAACACCCACATCCATATCGGATTGCTTGGGTGCAGGATGACCACAAGGTCATGGTCAGTGAACAGTGCCTGGTAAAGTTCAAGATCGGCGGGTACCAAGATGAGGTACTATGTGATATAATATCTATGGATGCATGTCATATGTTGTTGGGTAGACCGTGGCAGTTTGACAGATGTGCTGTATACGATGGTCGTGCGAATACCTATTCCCTGACAAAGGATGGAGTGCGACATAAGCTAAAGCCATTGAAGGAGATCGAAGAAAAGGTATGTGGTAATGCAAGAATAACTTTTGTTGATGGAAGAAAATTCCTAGATAGTATGAGGCATGAGCATGTGTGTTTTGCTTTAATTCGAAAAGCTGGTAAAGAGGAAGTAGATGATGTACCTGTAGAGGTTGCAGATTGTTTGAATGAGTTTCAGGATATTGTATCTGATAATGTATCTGATCGATTACCACCGGTAAGGAAGATCAGTCATCAGATGGATTTGATTCTAAGAGCCAGTTTGCCAAACAAGGCAGCACACAGAATGATACCAGCAGAAAGTGAAGAGTTGAACAGACAAGTACATGAGTTATTGCAGAAGGGGTTGATTCGAGAGAGTCTGAGTCCCTGTGCTGTACCAGCGGTATTAGCGCCAAAGAAGAATGGAGAATGGAGGATGTGTAAAGATTCCAGAGTAATAAACAAGATCACAATCAAGTATAGGTTTCAATTGCCACGAATGGATGATATTATGGATTGTTTGAGTGGAGCTGTGTATTTCTCAAAGATAGATTTGAAGAGTGGATATCACCAGATTCGGATCAAAGAAGGAGATGAATGGAAGACTGCCTTCAAGACAAAGGAAAGACTGTATGAGTGGTTAGTCATGCCTTTTGGGCTAACCAATGCACCAAGCACTTTCATGCGGCTCATGAACGAGGTTCTGAAAGAATTTCTTGGTAAGTTTGTCATTGTTTACCTAGATGATATTTTGATCTTTAGCAAGACATTGGAGGAGCATATGATGCATATTTGTATGGTGTTTGGGAAGCTAAAAGATGAGAAATTGTTGATTAATTTGAAGAAGTGCAGTTTTGTGAAGAAAGAGTTAGTGTATTTGGGATTTGTAGTTTCAGAAGAAGGTCTAAAAATGGACCCAGAGAAGGTACAGGCTATCCTTGAATGGCCTACTCCAAGGAGTGCTACTGAGGTAAGATCTTTTCATGGTTTGGCTAGCTTTTACAGAAAGTTTATCATAAATTTTAGCAGTATTTGTGGTCCCTTGACTGAAACAATGAGAGGAGATAGAAAAGAGTTTAAGTGGACTAATGGGGCAGAAAAGAGTTTTCAATTGTTGAAACAAAATGTTACAGAACAACCTGTTTTAGCACTTCCAAATTTTAATAAGGTGTTTAAAGTAGATTGTGATGCTAGTGGTACCGCAATAGGAGCTGTTATGAGCCAAGAAGGTAAACTGGTTGCTTATTTCAGTGAGAAGTTAAATGATGCCAAGAGGAAGTATTTTGTTTATGATCAGGAATTTTATGCTATAGTTCATTCATTGAAGAAGTGGAGACACTATCTGCTTCCTAAGGAGTTTGTTTTGTATACTGATCATCAAGCTTTGCAATATTTGAATAGTCAAGGAAAGTTGAATCAGAGGCATTTGAAATGGGTTGAGTTTTTGCATAGTTATACATTTGTTTTGAAACACAGAAGTGGAAAGTCTAACAGGGTTGCAGATGCTCTTAGCAGAAGGCAACTATTGCTGAGAAAGATGCAGATTGAGGTGGTTGGGTTCAAGGAACTCAAGAATTTATATCCAGAGGATCCTGATTTTGGTGGAGCTTGGAAAGCTTGTAAAGAACCTGTTACTCTAGATAGGACGAAATGGCTGGATTTTATCATCCAAGATGATATGCTATTCAAAGAGAGTCAGTTGTGCATTCCACGAAGTTCTATGAGGGAGAATCTCATCAAAGAGAAGCATAGTGGAGGATTGGCTAGACATTTTGGTTGTGATAAAACTCTTGCTTTGGTTGGTGAGAATTATTATTGGCCACAGTTGCAGCAAGATGTGAAGAAGTTTGTACAGAGTTGCAGAGTATGTCAAATGGCGAAGGGAGTGAAGCAGAATATAGGGTTATATCAGCCATTATCTGTACCAGAGAAGCCTTGGGAGGATATCAGTATGGACTTTGTTCTTGGTTTACCGAGGACTCAGTGGGGACACGATTCAATTTTTGTAGTAGTTGACAGATTTTCGAAGATGACACATTTCATTCCCTGCAAGAAGACTAATGATGCTGTTCATGTAGCAGAATTGTTTTTCAGAGAAGTAGTGAGACTACATGGTTTGCCAAGGACCATAGTTTTAGATAGAGACACTAAGTTTGTTGGATATTTCTGGCGTACATTGCGGAAGAAGTTGAAGACAAATTTGAAGTTCAGTTCATCACATCATCCACAGACCGATGGACAGACAGAGGTGGTGAATAGAAGTTTGGGAAATTTGCTGAGATGTTTGGTTGGAGATAAGCCAACAGGATGGGATTTGATTTTACCACAAGCAGAATTTGCATACAATAATTCTGTCAATAGGAGCACTGGTAAATCACCATTCCAGATTGTATATGGAAGTAGTCCAAGAAATGCATCTGAGTTGAGAAAGATAGATAAAGGAGAAATAAGTAGTGCTGAAGCTGAGGATTTTGCAGAACACTTGAAGAACATCCATGAGGAGGTGAGAAAACATATTACCAAGATGAATGCGCAGTATAAGACTAAGGCAGATGAGAAAAGGAGGCATAAGGAATTTCAGGTTGGGGATGAAGTCATGGTTCATTTGCGGAAGGAGCGATTTTCGGTTGGTACATATAACAAGTTGAAAATGAAGAAGTTTGTACCATGTACGATACTGAAGAAGCATGATTCAGGAAATGCATATGAGGTAGAATTGCCTACTGAGCTGAATATTTCACCAGTGTTTAACATTTCAGATTTGACAGAGTATCATGAAGGAGGTGTTGAAGATGAGGTTGTAGCAGCACAGTGGAGTATTCCAGCAACCAGTTCAGATATCAAGGAGATTGAAGACATACTGGACAATCGTGTTGGTAGAAGCACAAGGAATAGGACATATGAAGAGTATTTGGTCAAATGGAAAGGATGACCTGTAGAAGATTCATCATGGCTAACAAAGGAGGAGGTTAACCGTCTTGGTTTTCCTCTGCACACCTGAGTCGTGACAGGGTCACTTCTCAAATTACCCCGGGTGTCTGATGTAGGAGCATCCTGGGTGTAAGGGCAATCTTGCATCACCCAAAAATATTTCTGTTTTTCTATTCAATAAGGGCTATCTTGTGCAGAGCTGTTATTTATGGAAATTTGCTATTTTTAGTAAGTTGGCCTTACGATCTCGGAATGTTCTAATTTTACATGTGGAGGTTCATCTCAGTCATATCAGCCTGCCAGCAAAGTTTCATGGCTAGATCAAGTCTAGTTTTGAAGATATTGAAGATTTTCGGTATTGGCAGTAGGGTACAGAAACTTTGAACTTAGTTTTGAAAGCTTTAGAGGCCCCGGATGAGGTCAAAAAATTGGGCGACGGGTGTTTTGCGCGGGTCAAGCTTGTAGAGCGCTTCGTGGCATTTCCGAAATGGGGTTATAATAGTCAATCGGGTCAACTGGTGATGACTTATGGTCTCCGGAAGTCAGGCCACTTGAAATGGCGAAAAATAATTTTCCATCAAAATTTCTGTTCGGGTTTCAAAAGTTATTTTGAGCCGACTTTGATGTAATAAATTGAAAAATAAAATAATTCTAAGTTGGGTCGGCCCTTAGGGCTAAATTTTTGGAACCTTCTCGGGTGGTGGAAATTGCCTATATAAAGAAAGCCCGTAGTGTTGTCTAGGGCAGTTCTGGGTAGTAGATCTAGGTATTGATTCGAGGATTTTTCCTACAGAATATTGTAAGGGAATGCCCATGTGGCTTTGCATATTGTAATTCTGAAAGTTTGTAATTCCACATTTGTGGAGATAATAAGAAGCCAATTTTCTGTTCTTGCATATTATTGTTGTTGTTTCTCTATTTCTGTTATGTGTTTGTGGTACTAAGGGGAGCACTCTTCATCAAAAACTTCCTCTGGAACGCTTCTCTTGCAACAAGATAGGACATATTGTTGCCAGATGTCCAGACAATTATAGTAAAGATAAGAGAGACTGGTTCAAGAACAAAGCAAAGGAATGCTATCTTGAAGAGGAAGGAGTCACAGACAATGAGTTTGAAGACTTTGAGGATCCAGAAATTGCATTTGTTGCAATAAAGGAGGAGAGCTCAGTGGTAAATGAAGTAGCACTGATATCTAGATGTCATCAGCTTGATGATTGGATCATTGACAATGGTTGCACTCACCACATGATTGGTGACAGGAACACGTTTATCAACTTGGACCTCAATGGCAGCGGATCAGTTATCTTTGGAAACAATGCCCCCTGTGCCATCAAAGGTAAAGATTCTATTGCTCTCTGCAACAATGCTGTCTATGAAGATGTGTACTGGGTTGAAGGACTCAAGTACAATTTAATGAGTGTTGCACAACTGAACAACAAAGGATTCCAGTTGGAATTCGGACAAAGTTCCTGTATAGTCAAAAATTAGTTTGGAACCCATGTTGCAACCGGTAGACAGAGCAAAGGTAATTTGTTCTACCTAGACTCAATGGAAGGAGTTTGTTTGATAGCTTCAGTCAGAGGAGATTCAAGTAAAATCTGTCTTGTCTCCAAAGAAGACAATAGAAGGCTATGGCACAAGAGACTTTGCCACATAAACCTTGACAGTATTGTCAAAGTGAGCAAAAAAAAATCGGTTAGAGGACTCCCTGAGATTACAAAACCCATTAGTGGGGTTTGTAAAGATTGTCAGTTAGGAAAATTGATAGGAACAAGTTTCAACAGTAAGACGTTTACTAGTGAAAATGTTCTAGACCTTGTGCACACAGATCTGTGTGGACCAATGAAGACAAAGAGCTATTATGGAGACCGGTACTTCATGATATTTGTAGATGACGTCTCAAGAATGATGTGGACACTCTTTCTTAGATAGAAATCAGAGGCCTTCCACATGTTCAAAATTTACAAGGCTAGAGTGGAAAAGGAAACCGGTAAAAGCTTGAAGTGCTTGAGGTCAGACAGAGGAGGTGAGTACACCTCTTAGGAGTTCACTCATTACTGTAAGGAACATGGAATAAGGAGACAGTTTTCTGCACCAAGGACTTAGCAAAATGGAGTAGCAGAAAGAAGAAACAGGATGCTGATTGACTGTGCAAGAACCCTGTTGATTTAGAAGGATCTCCCTCATCACTTCTGGAGAGAAGCTGTCAGTACTGCTGTCTACACATTGAACCAAGTTCAAGTAAAAAAGGGAACCGGTAAGACTCCTTATGAACTATGGTTCAAGCATACTCCTAGTGTAGGTTACTTCAAAATCTTTGGTAGCAAATGTTACATCAACAGAGATATGTACTCTGGGAAGTTTGATCCCAAGAGCGATGAAGGAACATTTTTGGGTTACTCTAACAAAAGTAAGGCCTATCGGTGTCTGAACAAGAGAATAGGCAAAATAATTGAAAGCATCAATGTAAAAGTTGATGAATCCTCAGAACCGATTAAGAAGACCGGTCATGATGATCATAACAGTCTTGAAGGCCTAAATGAAGGAAATGCCTTTGAGTTCAATGAAGCAACAACTGAAGATGAAGGAGAAATACACATGAACATACATCCAGAGCGGGAGACTATACCTGAAGCCAATAGGTCAACGTATGATGGTGAACAAGATGATGATTAGAACCATGATGAAGAAAATGCTCAACCAGAAGAACTAGACTGGGATCAGAAACCGGTTCTTCCAAGGTATATCACATATCATTCCACTGACAATATAATTGGTGACAAACATGCAAATATCTTAACCAGGAAAAAGGCCAGAGAGAATATCTATTTACTTTCCTGTATAGAGCCCAAATCCACCAGGGAAGCTCTAGAAGATGAAAATTGGGTCAAGGCCATGGAGGAAGAAATTGAGCAAATTGAAAAAAATGATATGTGGGAGCTTGTGCCAAGACCAAAGGACAAGAATGTCATAGGGGCCAAGTGGGTCTACAGGAACAAGTTGAATGAGGATGGGAAAGTAATAAGAAATAAGGCAAGACTGGTATGCAAAGGGTATGCCCAGGAAGCTGGACTGGACTATGGAGAAACTTTAGCACCAGTGGCCAGATTGGAAGGAGTGAGAAGTCTTCTCGCCTATGCTGCTCACAAAAGATTCAAAGTATATCAGATGGATGTCAAGTCTGCATTCTTGAATGGAATACTGGAAGAAGAGGTCTACATTGAACAACCGGAAGGGTTCACATCTGCACAAGATAGTGGTATGGTCTGTAAGCTAAAAAAGGCTCTTTATGGGCTTAATCAAGCTCTTTGGGCTTGGTATGAGAGATTGCATTCATACCTTCTGACCATAGGATTCACAAGAATCGGGGACAATAGCAATATGTATCTCAAGACCAGAAAAGATGGAAATCTGATTGCTAAGATCTTCGTGGATGACATCATCTCTGGAGGAGATGACAGGATGAGCAAAGCCTTCGTTGAAGAGATGAAGAAAGAATTTGAGATGTCTATGATAGGCGCCATAAAATTCTTCATTGGACTATAGGTCCATCAGCTAAAAGAAGGTAATTTTATCTCTCAGTCCAAGTATATAAAAGAAATTCTTAAGACCTTTGGACTTGATGAATCTAAACCGGTTGGAACCCCAATGATAACCAACCTCAAGTTATCAAAGGAGGATGATGCAAAAGAAGTGAACGAAACACTGTATCGGTCCATGATAGGAAAATTGTAGTATGTTGTTCATAGTAGGCCGGACATTGCACATGTGGTTGGCATAGTGGCAAGATTCTCTGGTAATCCCAAAGAGACACATCTGATAGCAGTAAAGCGAATCTTCAAGTATCTAAAAGGAATCGAGGAATTTGGTTTATGGTTTCCACATAAGGGAGGATTTGAGGTAAAAGTATACACTGATGCAGACTGGGCTGGCAACATTGATGACAGAAAGAGCACAAGTGGTGGTGCATTTTTTCTCGGTGGAAGAATTGTTTCTTGGACAAGTAAGAAACAAAATTGTATTTCACAATCTACAGCTGAGGCCGAATATGTTGCTGCAGCAATCAATTGCACAGGTAATCTGGATCAAACAACTGTTGGAAGGAATCAAAGAACAGATACCTAAATTGATAGCTATCTATTGTGATAGTACCAGTGCAATTAACATATCCAAGAACCCTGTTATGCACTCCAAGACAAAACACATTGCCATCAAGTATCACTACTTGAGAGAGTTTGTACAAGACAAGGAGGTGAGATTGGAGTATGTTCCCACCAAGGAACAAATTGCTGATATCTTTACAAAGCCATTACCAAAGAGTACTTTTGAGTATCTCAGAGGTAAACTAAGGGTGATACCCCTTCATGATCTTCAGTAAACCTGCAAAGGTAATCATCAGTTCATTATGCTTCAACAGAGGGTTACACCTCATCTTTTCTGGACTAATGAAAAGGGCTGCTGCTCATAGGGAGAGCAGATTAGAAAAAGGTAGTCCTTTTGACTAGCCTTTGCCATTATTGTCAAAAAGGGGGAGAGTTTGGTACAACCGGTCAACAGACTGTAGCAGAAGCAGTAATACAATATTGTGTTTCCCTATCAAGGTTTTGCCATGAATGCCAAAGTGGGAGATTGTTGGCATTAAGTAATGGTAACCGGTAAGCCTCTACCGGTACAAGTAGTGTCATTGATTGGCAAAAGAGTATAGAGATTTGTCATCCCTATAAAGCATAAAGATCCAAGGAGCTCTTTATGAAAGAAGGATGGTTTGGCAGATGGTGCCAACATATAAGAACCGGTCACTATACAAAGCATCTACAATTGGGTAATGTACTCAGTCAAGAAAATGAGGATTCAACCTTCAACTGAGGACCTGGCTACAACCTGTATAGTCAAACTTAGAGAGAGCAACAGCAAACCGGTGTCAACACAACCGAGGAAGGTGCAACCGGTAAGCCAAGGAAGAGACAGTAACAAGTCAAAGACCCTTGTTCACAACATGAGGATCTCTACCGATCTAAGTATTGACTTCGGTATGAACCGAGAAAGTCATAGTCAACTATCTTTTCCAACCAACTCTTTGACCGGGATTTTCTGCAACAAATCCGGAGGTCTTTGAGTTAAACTGGTGATTGGTTTGGTGCGCGTCTGGAGGTTTTAAAGCTAGAATCAGTGGCTTTAAAACAAGGCATTATCTCTTGTAAAGGAAAGATGCTTGACACACATCTATTGTTTTCTTTTTACAGCAGATAAATCAAGGGCATGCATCGGATGTTTCCTTAGTGAACTGGTACTTCACTGAGTGATAAATCCGATAAGGATCTGTAATTAGGTAATGCATGATGAGCACAATTAGGGCTAGGGCTCTATATATTCTTCTACCTGAGGCAAATAGAAGTTGCCTTCATTTTGCCGAGAAAAAGAGTGAACTTATAAGCTATAGAAGCCAGGGTAAGAAGAAGTTTGAAGAAGAGAGAAAGAAGATTGTGCAGAGAAGCACAACAGTAGAGGAGAACACACCTACGGTGACCGGTGATGCTTCTCAGTTGAGCACAAACAGAGATCTTATCAGGCTATGCATAGCCATTTGTAAAAGGTCAATCCCTCTATTGTTCTCTAGCAATTTCAATAGTTAAATCCAAGTATTTGGGTGGACTCTAACAGGTCCCTTGTATCAAATCCCCTAATTGGGTGACATCTTGAAAGGTGTTCTAAGTTCTCTAACCAGGTAGGTAGTAATCGACCTTATTGTAACAAATCCCTTAATCGGGTCACATCTAACAGTGCGTTTTGATTCTTTAACCGGGAAGGCTCCTAACAGGGCGTACTCCAGAAGAGTACAAAATTTGTGAGTTCTCCTCACATCGTGGTTTTCACCCTAATCGGGTTTCCACGTGATAAATTTGGTGTCACTGTGTGATTGTTTGCTTATTGTTATTATATGTTTGAATTTGTCTGGCTCACAGTTATAAGTACACCTTACCAGAGTTAAGAGAAAATTTTTAGAGGTGCTGATTCACCCCTCCCCTCTCAGCACCGGTTGGGACTGTCAATGTTTATATCAGAGTGGAGCAACAGAAGCTTGATGTAGAGTTACTCTTCAATGGTATGGTGGCAGTATTGACTGGCATGGTGGCAGTGTCGATTGGTACGGGTGCGGTGGCAGTGCCAATTGGCATTGTGGCAGCACGAACTAGTACAGTGGCAGTTCCGACTAGCATGGTGGTAGTGTCGACTGGTACGGGTACGGTGGCAGTGCCAATTGGCATCGTGGCAATTCCGATTGGTACGGTGGCAATACTGATTGATACGAGTAGGGTGGTAGTGTCGATTGGTATGGGTACGGTGGTAGTGCTGACTGGCATCGTGGCAGAGCCGATGGGTAAAGTGGAAGTGTCAACTAGTACGGTGGCAGTCTCAACCAATATGAGTACGGTGGCAGTGCCAACTAGCATGGTGGCAGTTTCAACTAGTACGGGTACGGTGGCAATGCCGATGTGCATTGTGGCAGTGCCGACTGGTATGGTGGAAGTGTCGACTAGCATGGTGGCAGTGTGAACTGGTACGGGTACAATGCCGATTGGCATCATGGTAGTGCCAACTGGTATGGTGGTGTCAACTAGCATGGTGGCAGTTCCGACTAGTACGGTGATGGTGGCAATGCCAACTGGCCCCGTGGCGGTAGTAAAGACTAGCATGGTGACAATGCCGACTGGTATGATGGAAGTGCCAACTAGTACAATGGCAGTGCTGATTGACACGGTGGTAATGCCGACTGACATGGTGGGAGTGTTGATTGGTACGATGGCAGTGTTGACTAGTACAGTGAAAGTGCTGATTGGTACAGTGACAGTGCTGGAGTGCAATACGTTCGGTAAAATCATTGGAGCCATGCTGATGCAACACCATCACCCATTTGTGTTTGATAGTCGGAAGCTCTTGTGAGTAATCCATGCATTGGCCAAGTTTAGATAGTACCTTGTTGGAGCAAAACTTGTTGTGCAGATGGACCACAATAGTCTATGATACTTTTGAGAGGACTTGAACCAATGACAACATAAATGGATTTCGGTATATTGCAAGGAACAACTGCTGGTTGAGGACTCCAAGAATTCTTTTGTGGGAAAAGTGATGGAGGATATGCTCAAACCTTTGACAGAAGCAAGGACAAAGGGAGATTTAGAGTGGTAAAACACAGGGTCGACAATGCCAAGATTGCTTTCGGGCAAAGATCCCCTTCGGGTTGAGATCCCCTTTGGGCTAAGATACCCTTCAGGTAGAGATCACCTTCGGACGGAAATCCCCTTCGAGACATTACAGTGGTGTAACATAGACCTGACAATGCCAACTTTCCTTCTGAGGATCAAGAAACAAGAATTGGATAGGCCCACTTTGGTTGAGTTACTAAAGTAGATCAAGCAAAATTGGGTTAATGGTGGATGGTAGATTGGTGTGCATGATCGCATGAAGGTTTTGAATCGGAGCACCGATGTGTTTTATGATTGGCTTCCATAGGACCTTGGTAACTTCGGACATAGCAATGTTTATATCAAAGTGGCGCAACAGGGGTTTGCGTGGTGGTCTGCTCGTCTCGACTAAATCCAGTTTTGCACATGTGATCCTGAAGCAACATGGAGCTTTCAGCAGATATAGATATCCACATCCGCACATGGTTTGGGATCCTGGAGTTTGCGGATTCCTTGAGGACAAGCAATCTTTAGGCAGTGAGGATTTGTAATGTCCCCAATTTTAATAAATTATTTTAATTAATTAATAGTCCCAAAATTTAAATAATATTATAAATGGACCTTTAATTGATTAATAAAGGGGCCCATTTTTATTATTGTTGTTCGTAGGTAGGTGTTTGTCATTTTGGTGTTCTTTTGTAAACCCTCGGGAGTTTCTTCGAAGAGGTATTTATGACCGACATATAGGAAGTTGTAGGTATGTGATTTGGATTTATTTGTATTTGCAAATTCTAGTTGGAGTTCTGTACTTTTGCAGTTTTGGAGGTGCAAGACCCTCTCTATTCTGTAATTGTAGTTTTGGTGGTTAACAACCACCCTAGTCTGTTGTTGGAGATATCATTTTTGATATTTTACTTTATACTTCATTGTCAGATTTGCAAAATTGACGAAATCAAAGATATATGAATAAAATTACTCTTGTGGTGACAACTCATTAATTCTTGTGTAATCCATTGTTATTCCTAACCAGTTATTGAGAGGGGGGGAGTAAATCAGTAAATACTATTTCTATTTCAATATAAACCTTGCATCATATTCTTTTAGAATAAACAATATGAAATTAAACATTCATGAACATAAATAGAAATACTCAGATCAACACATTATATATACGTGGAAACCCTCGGTTAGAAGGAAAAAACCACGGTGAGATAGAGCTCACAACTTCACTACTGCAGTAATAAAGACGCCCTGTTAGGAGCTTACAAAGCACTTGCAAGAGTGCTACCCGGTAAAGGGATATGGAAGAAGACCAGTTAAGATCTTGACTTTGTTAGGAGCCGCCTTGTTAAAGGACTTTCAACATCAATCAAGATGCTACCTGGTTAAAGGATTTATACAAAGAACCTATTAAGGTTCACCTTGATAGAGGGATTTGAATATGCTTTCATAGTATAAAAGCAATGATCTTAATTGACACTCTTTGTCTGATTAGATCATACCTGTTGATCTTCCTGTTCTACCTGGCTGTTGATCCTTTCTGCCTTTCACCTCTGTGACCGTAGCCTCTCTCTCATAAGATATCTCTCTTCTGCTCTGTATATTCAACAATGCTACTTTTGTGTCCTATGACCTGTTATTTATAAGAAATCAATCTCATTATTAAAATCTATCTCATAGAACCGCCAGGTTGTAAATGCAACCATAAATCATGCAGCAAAAAGCTTTGCGAGATGATCTTTGAGTTTACCTTGAAACATTTGTGTAGAAATAAAACTAACTCCTATTAAAAAGATAACTCTAGTTCTAAACGGTGGATGCTTCGCATATTCTGGTTTTAACTTAAATAGCTCCGCATACACCGGTGCAGATTGACGTGCTGTTGACCGATATCAATAGAATACCTAGTTGTCCATATAATAAGACTCTTATACTCAGTTCATATCCTCTTCTACTTGGGCTACCGATGCCTATACTCTGTTTGGTCTATCGGTGCCTCTTTACGAGTATGAGTGGTCTACCAGTTTATTGGTGGGATTGATGTTTGCTTTTCACTTATCCAATGACAATCTTAAATATGCTAACAATCTTCCCCTTTGGCATTGGTGGCAAAACATCACTTTCCGCACACCATCACCTTTTCATCATAGTGAATTCCACCTATAGACTCCTTCCCTGTACTGTATACTTAAGCTCTTCTAGTTGCAGACTTCCCCTGTTCTAGTGCTTTAGCTTCTTCTGTCCTGTAGCTGAATCTGAATCTACTCTCTTTCTTCTCTGATATCTGACCTTCTGACCCTTCTCTGATGTCTTCTTCTTCAACCAATGTATTCTTCTTCCCCTTTTTGCCTCCATAAGACAAAGGGTTATGCTTTATTTATTATTTTACATTTGTAGCTTGGTAAAGATATCCTTGTAAATTTTCTTCGTTGAATGAAGAAAAGGATTCCATTGACCGGTGACATGTTCTAGATTTTTGAGTGCTGCTTTCAGCGATACTATGATATTCTCCATGTCCTCTACTGTTTTGTAATCCTGTTCACTGATCAGATTCTCTGCCTCTGTTGCTGTTTGTTGCATTAAATCAAATGTTGGTGCGAGAAACAGTTGAAATCCAATAAGATCTTGGATTCGCTTGGTCTTTTCTTCAGAAGTCTTTCTCAGAATGAGAGCTAGACTTGTCATCTCTTTGCTGAAATTTGTTGCAAATTTATTCTTTATATCAAATGTGGAAGACAGAGCTTTTATGTCTTCAGAAGTCTTAGATGACTTTTCAGTGAGATCTTGTGTAAAGGTATCAAAATTTGAAGTCCTTGTCATCAGACTTCCTGCAACTTGCAATTGTTGTTGCAGTACTATTACATTGGTAGTAACTGTCACCTTTATTTCTTTGACCTGTTGATGAAGAATCTCTATTCTTTTCTGTTCATAGTGATCAATGGCAATCAATTCTAGATTGGTGACATCTTCTCCGATCGCTTGTGCCAATATCTCTAACTGATCAATTACAGGTTCATCTTCATCAATGTCAGCATCAAGTACAAAGTTGCACAGAATGTTCTTAACATTGGTGAGGACCATGTCCTGTTTCCACTTAGTCAGCTCTTTTAGTTGCCTTGTTGGCATTTTGTTGATGCCAACCACAATCTCGGTAGCCTTGCTCCTTTTGGCTTTTGTGTCTGCTGCAAAGGATAATTTCCTCTTGGATGAGGACGAGCTTGGAACATTTACCTGTTCCTTGTGTCTAGGCTCCTGTACCGGTAGTGCTTGCTCGATATGTATAGGTAACTCTTGTTCCTGTTCATTCTGTTGTTCTTATTTTTCTTCATTTTCTGGTTGGACTATCTGTTTCGGTATTGCCACATTTTTCGGTTGTGCCTCCTTTGCTGGTAGGACTTCTGCTGCTGGTCTTTCTTCTTCATTCTGTACTTCCCCTTCCGGTAGTACTTCTTCTTGTTGTGCATCTTGTTTTTGTTTCATTTTCTCTGCTAGAGGGGCTTCCTCTGTGTGTTGTTCTTCGGCTCTATGGAGCTCACCCACAGCTATATCATCTCCTAACACTTGTTCCTCTGGCAGAGCTTGCTCTTCCAGATTCACTTGTTCACCAGTGGTGGGTTCTTCACGAGTAGTGAATTGAACTAGTGGTTCTTGTTCTATCCTAGGTTCATCTTGTGGACCTGTTTCCTTCAGAGCACTAAAATCATATTGTTGCCAGAAATCTAGTGTCTCTTTGTAGACTTCATTTTCATATCCATTTATTATCTTGGCAACTCTATTTCTAGTATCTAGATTCATTGATGCTTCCTCTTACAGAAGTTTGATACTTTCTTCACTAAGACCAGGTCTGACCAGTGACAATGTCTCCTTAGAGATTCTAGTGTTGGAGCTTGGACCGGTTCTCCATTTTGTCATTAATCTTGTGTTAAGTTCAAGGGGAAACTTAGACCTATAGTCTCTTGGAGTTCTGTTGTAATCCAAGAAAGTTTCCAACAGAGCTACTATTATTACCTGTTTATCTTCCTCTCCTAGCACACTATACCATCTAGCCGCATTGTCTATTTCTCCAAAATACATAACTTCATCTACTATATCATTAATAGTCATGGTGCGATCCTTACCTTTTTCTGGAGAAACAAGGATGGTTGGACGAGCCTGATCAGTGCCTTTATCATCAGTGATGTCAACGATGATCGGTCTGGTAGGAATCTTCTCTTTTACCGGTGCTTCCGCTCCTAGTATTCCTTTTCCTTTTCCAGTATCAATGACCAGTGGATCAGTGGTCCTTTGACGTGCTTCTTCTGCCTGTTGTTGGGTTTGAAGAAGCTTAGTCCATGTTGCCACACCTTCTTCATGAACTTTGTCAACTTCATCGACAAGCATCTGACCAATCCTCCTTTTTATGAGGAAATTTTGCTTGTGCAGATCGGCTTGGTGAGTGGCCTCGTCCAAAGTAAGATGGTTCTAAAGCTCAAGTAGAGCTCGAATTTTAGTTCTTTTTCTCTATCCATTGAAGCTTTCCACCTTGCTTCAAGAATTTCTTGGAGATCGTCAAGGACAACCTTATGAAGTTCTGTGGGAGAGAGGTTGAATTTGTGAATACAGTGAACTATTGCTTCTTCTATTTTTCTTTCATCTTCTTTATTGGCCAACTGATATCTTCTATCAACTGATGCCATGCCACCTGATTGCTTTAACCTTGCCACAAATTCATCAATTGTGGGTTTTCTGGCTCTCGATGCATCTTCCTTCACCGGTTTACCAGATTTCCTCTTTCTGACTAGAGGAACTGTATCTTCAATTTTTGTTTCCTCCTGTTCTTCCCCTTGAGTGTTGGGTACCGGTTGTGCTCTCTTCCTTTGAGCTTTAGGTTTATTGGTCACCGGTTTCTTCTTTTGTGTGGGGGTCCTCTTCACATATACATTCTTGATTGGTGCCCTTTTCTTTAGATTCTCCTGAATCTCTTCAAAGGTACCAAACCGGTAAGCAGAGAGATCTAGGTCAGCTTCTTGTAAGGCATTTGCATATGCCTTGGCTATCTTGGAGGAGATCTCGTAACCCAGTTCAGGAGCATACCCGGTTCTAGGTTCCATTGCTTGAATGATGCAGTGATTGGTGGAGACCAAAAAACATATATCGTCTTTGTATGAGTCAACAATAGTTGACGGAACCCTTTCTCTGCCGTGCATTCTTAGTTGAAATGCCTCAAAGTAATCGGTTGTTACTTTACCGAACTAGTTTCCCAGTTGGTTGGCCATATCACTTATCTGGATCATAACTGGCCGGTCGGTTCCCCAAGACACCTTTCCTATTCCCGGAAAGAAGTTAGAATAGTAAAAGTAGAGGCATACTAGTAGGGTGCCATACTTTAGAGATTTCTTCTTTACAATGTCGAGCTTCTTCAGATTTTCAAATATTTGACCTCAAAGCATTTCGGAGAGATTGTACTAGGGATTGTGATGCATTATCCGGTGAGCGGCATGAATGGATCCTCTCGGTATGTTGTTCAAGTTGTTGGATTGATAAATCTTGTAGCTTATCATAGCGGATGTGAACTGAACTCCTTGATCTTCTATGTCGTTTACGGTCATAAGCCGACCATCAGATTTCGACTTTGTCAGTTTTGCGACCATAGCATTGGAGATGGTTCTTAGGGTGAGTGCTTCCCCTTCATGACTGTACCTAGTCACTCTATGCAAGTCCTCCTTGGTAATTTGTGTACATGCTCCTTTCGCGAGCCAAAACCCTGGATTGTGAACACGACTGAGAACCAGTCGAATCCAGTCTGGTCGGAAGACGGTCGGGTAACAGACTCTGTTGATTAGTGCAGAGGACACCAGCTTCGCGTATTTTTCTGGAAGCTTTCCATCTGCGCGTAGCGAGAGATACTTGCTTTGGATGAAGGTCTCACCCAGTTCTTCTTGCTTGGCGTGAATGAAAGCGGTCACATCTTTCGTCGTGAGAACACCATCAGGCACAAATGACAGTGCACTAGACATGTTATTTGCCCTGTTCTGAACCGCCATGATGTCGTAGACAGGTCGATTGAATTTATTACCTTGAATCAACTTGGCGACAGATGATGAAGATGCCATTGTTATCAACTGATGAACACAGTAAATAGCTTGATTGGTCTTACAGAGAAATCTTATCGATGATCAAAGCACGAGAATATTACTCAAGCATAAGAAGTTGTTAATCACAAATCACAAAGTAAAAGAAAATGAGTAATTCTTCTTTCTTTAAATAGAGTTAGGGCATAACTGTAATTACCAAACGGTAACTATTTGCTAACGGCTATAACATTAATTACCTTACCTACCCTTTCCTTCTTTTCCAACCGGTATTCAGGTTTTTTCGGTTTAACCAAACCCCAGTTGATCAATGCTTACCTGTCCGATTTTTCTTGTAGACTGAGTGAGTTCAATACTCACCAGTTCTACCGGGAACAGTAGATGGACTACCGGTTCCCTCTAAGCCCTGTAGGCTCAGTTTGTTGAAGAGATATCACCATCGGCCAATGACGATCTTCCCTCTGTCTTCTCCTCAGCGGAGCTCTTTGATTCCTTCTTGAACCAAATCTTCTTTACTTCCTTCTCGGTCTCTTTTCCTCCATTGTTCTTTTCATTGGAAGATGAGGTCTTCACCACCGGTTTGACCGATCCTTTTCTTTTGTTCATTGATCGGTTCCTGTAGTCTTTAGCTAGGTGTCCAACTTTGTTGCAGGTGTAACAAACTATCTCGGTTTCTTTCCATGGATTTACCCTTCTCTTGTTGGGTGAATTACACCAGGAGTCATAATGACTATGCATGCCACAGTTGGTACAATTGATTGTGCTCCGGTTGTCATTCTTATTTGGAAATATCGGTCTCGGTGGGGATCTGAATGCCATAGTTTTGGATCTGCATTCATCAGCTTTGTGTCCAAACTTGTTGCATGCGTAGCAGTAGCCCTTGAAGCTTCCCTTGCTTCCACTGGACACACTTGTGGGGCGAGACCCGCATTCAGTGGTCTTGTGGCCATGCTTGCAACAGTTTTTATGTAACTGTTGGTTGGCTTTACCGGTTGATTTCTGCAATTACTTGTTTTCTTACCCGGTTTTCCACAGTGATTGCAAGAAGTGTTGAAGGTCTTCTTACCCTTTTGTTCCAGTGGTTTCCTCTTCTCATTCTTGCTTTTCTTAGCTCCAGATGACTCATCGGTTTCATTGTTGCTTTGACCGGTGAAGCCAAGGCCTGTGGGATCTTTATGCTTTCTTTGAGCTTTTAGTTGCTCATCAAGCTTTACTGAGCTTTCATTGTATCTTCTGAGGGTTTCATTCCTTTCTTCGAGTACTTTCTTTTGTTCCTTCAATTGATACAGCTCAATTGCCAACCTCTTGCATGCATCATCTTTATCATGCCAAATCTTTTGCATGTTGGCATTTTCTTGGGTCACTATTTGCATGTCTTCTTGAAGTTGCAGAATGACAAGATCACTTTCCCTTGTAGCTTCCTCTGCCAGATTTCTTGCTCTCTCAGAGGCTGTTAATGACTTAACTGCAGTGTTTCTTTCAGCCTTAGCTTTCCTCTCTTTCTCAATCAGTTCAGTCATTCTTAGGGCATTATCTTCCTGCTCCCTTTTCAGGTTGGAGATCTGATCGGTTAGGATCTGGTTTCTCTCCATAAGCTCAAAGAATGCCTCCTCAGCTTCATCTAATCCAGTTTGCCTAGAGAGTTAATCAATTGTTTCATTGCTCCCACTCAACTGCAGAGCTAGCTCCTTTCTTTTAGCAAGGGATCTTCTGAGCCTATTCTCCAGAGAAGCAATGATGTCGTTGGCTTCCTCAAGCTGCTTCTGATACCTGTAACCCTCCATGATCTTTTTCTCAACTAGTTAAGCTTTATATTTTAGAGATCTAGCTCTGATACCAATTGTTATTCCTAACCGGTTACTGAGAGGGGGGGGGGGGTGAATCAGTAAATACTATTTCTATTTCAATTTAAACCTTGCATCAGATTCTTTCAGAATAAACTATATGAAATTAATCATTCATGAACAGAACTAGAAATACTCAGATCAACGCATTATATATACGTGGAAACCCTCGGTTAGAAGGAAAAAACCATGGTGACACAGAGCTCACAACCTCACTACTGCAATAATAAAGACGCTCTGTTAGGAGCTTACAAAGCACTTGCAAGAGTGCTACCCGGTAAAGGGATTTGGTAGAAGACCAGTTAAGATCTTGACTTTGTTAGGAGCCGCCTTGTTAAAGGACTTTCAACATCAATCAAGATGCTACCTGGTTAAAGAATTTATACAAAGAACCTATTAAGGTTCACCCTGATAGAGGGATTTGAATATGCTTTCACAGTATAAAAGCAATGATCTTAATTGACACTCTTTGTTGGATTAGATCATACCTGTTGATCTTCCTGTTCTGCTTGGCTGTTGATTCTTTCTGCCTTTCACCTTTGTGACTGTAGCTTCTCTCTCAGAAGATATCTGTCTTTCGCTCTGTATATTCAACAACGCTACTTTTGTGTTTTATGACCTGTTATTTATAAGAAATCAATCTTATTATTAAAATCTAACTCATAGAACCGTTAGGCTGTAAACACAACCATAAATCATGCAGAAAAAAACTTTGCGAGATGATCTTTGAGTTTACCTTGAAACATCTGTGTAGAAATAAAACTAATTCCTGTTAAAAAGCTAACTTTAGTTCTAAACGGTGGATGCTCGGCATATTCTGATTTAAACTTAAATAGCTCCACATACACCGGTGCGGATTGACGTGCTGTTGACCGGTATCAATAGAATACCCGGTTGTCCATATAATAAGACTCTTATACCCATATCCTTTTCTACTTGGTCTACTGGTGCCTATACTCTATTTGGTCTAGCGGTGCCTCTTTAAGAGTATGAGTGGTCTACCGGTTTACTGGTGGGATTGATGTTTTCTTTTCACTTATCCAATGACAATCTTAAATATGCTAACATCCATTGCTCCACATAATATTATTAGCTATACTATTTTGTGCTATTACTCTGACGAAGATCAAATCGTCGCCTTGTGAAGTCTGTCACATCTGAGCCTGCTGCAAGGTGCCAAGTGCCAACCACCAATTGCCAACCGCTAACTGCAAAGTGCCAAGTGCCAACTGCCAATTGTTAATTGCTAACCGCCAACTGCAAAGTGCCAAGTGCCAATTGTCAGGCACCAAGTGCCATGTGCCAACTACTAAGTGTCAAGCACCAAGTGCCAATTGCCAAGCGCTAATTTCCAAGTGCCAAGTCCCAAGTGCCAAGTGTCAAGTGCCAAGTGCCAAGTGCCAACCTTCAAGTGCCAAGTGCCAAGTGCCAAGTGTCAAGTGCCAAGTGCTAATTTCCAAGTGCCAAGCGCCAACTGCCTAGTGCCAACTGCCAAGCACCAAGTGCCAAGTGCCAACTTCCAAGTGTCGTACGGTGTGAGCCGTATGTGTCGAGTGGAGCCGCGGTTAGAAGCTGACATGCATTGGTAGCTCCGTACGGGTGGAGCTACCGTACTGGATGTGTGGCATTGTGCGGTGGAAGTCTTGTGGGATGAAGGTGTCGTAAGGTGGAAGTCGCGTTTGTGAAGTGCTAAATGTGAAGTGTCTCAATTTTGGGATGATGAGGGGACATCGAGGGGATGGCGGCGGGGGACTGGAGGTGTATATACTATATATTATACGTGTTACTTAAAATGCTAGTTATGAAAAGATGTATAACAATATAAGACATAAAGATGTAAAATAGTAAATTAGATTTAGTAATTACTAATTACTTAATTTTTGAACATTGCATTGAGCATTGAACATGGAACGATAAAATTTTAAATAGTTGAATCAACAAATGGAGTTCTATTATATAATAGATATAAGTATGAGTATGTAATCATAAAACAAATAAAAATTGTGTTTTTTAAAATGCACTTTATGTATATGTCGTTATGGGGGACACATTTGCGTTCCCTGAGGGGTCGAGGGACGTTTCATCCCCTTGTCACCTCCGGGGACGTTGTTGCGTTCCCCTGTACCCTCTGGGGACGCCAGGACGTCCCCGCATTTCCGGCGAATGGTGACAATTTTGATGGCACCACTGGGGACGTCAAAACGCCATCCCCACATCCCCGGTGCGTCCCCGTTCTGGGAACGCTGGGGATTTTTGGGGGGGGGGGGGGATGCATCCCTAGGGCACACTGCTAGTATCACTAGGGGCCTTACTCTATCAAGTTAGAATTTTGCTACTTCAAAATTTCTTAGAAAATACTAAGATCTAAAATCTCAGTATCATCAAATTTAGTAATAAGAGTAGATGATTTTATACCAGTTTAAATTTATTCCAAAATAAACTTCAAAAGATAGGGTTTAGAAAGCTAACTAAAATCCTAAATGAAAAGTTGTTGATAGTAATAGATGAATTCGAGAAAGTTAATTAGATTTTGCTTCACTAGATTAGACACAACTATGACAAAATAGATGCAATCTTCTTAGGAATACTTTAAATTTTTAGGCAACTAGTTATTCATTAAAACCATTGGACAATGCAAATTAACAAACAACCAATGATTAAATTTCAGTTCATTAATAAAGGGTTCATGCCAACCATACTTGGAAATTCATCAAGCATCAATCTCAAAAAATCTTCATACTACTAAACTTGAAATAACTTTGAGAAGCAAGAAAATATGCTAACATTCAAAATCAATGCAAGTCTTCACCAACAATAATGAATTTTTGTATTATTTTTGGTAGTCCTTTGGCAACAATTTCTAGTTGTTTACTATGAGAGAGGCCAAGGCCTTTTATAGATTTTACATTTCAAATGGAGGACCCAAATTTAATCCCATTCAAGGGCTAAGATTTATCTTTGCCAAGCACCAAAATTTGATGCGAAACCCTAGTGAAGTTTAGGACTTTTTAAATGCAGTTTTCTACAACAGCTAGAATAGACAAAACTGGAGTAGATCCCAATGAGGAAATGAAAAAAAGTTGCATCTTTGATCTTAAAATTAGCTTAGCGCCTAGATTACATCAAGTCATTTTCGAGCACAACATGCCTAGCATTCTTCTCCTTTGTGGAATATCCAAGGGATCTTCAAATAGTATCTTTGAGATCATCCTTGGGTGGTGTGGGTGTAACTCTCATCCTATATTCCATGGATGCCAACTCAGCTGTAGATTCCCTAAAAAAATTGCCCCACTCTAGCTTGGATTCCTTTAAAGCTTGCATTATTACCAAAAATCCTTGAAATCTTCCATGTCAATATGCCCTAGATAGGTGTCCTCAATCATCCTACAGAGCTATAAAATTATTGAAGGCAAAGCAAGTTCTTGTTGGCATTACCAAGAAGGATGCAACCGGTAAATGGTAAAGTGATGTTGTCATTGATGTCATTAAATGTCTAAGCTATCACTGTCCAAATTATAGGGAACATGTGACAATAGTATTGAATGGTTGACAAGTAAAACTGTTTAGGAAATCGGTAACCAAGGGCACAATAATGAGCAGAAATGCACATATTGCTCTAAGGAGCGACTAATGAAGTCACTAATCGGAACAGTGAACGGTAAGTTTATGACCGAAGCAATAACCGGTATAGACAGAGAAAAGAGAAGTGACAAGTGAAGACAAAGACCTATACACCTCATAAGGAAGGGTGTTACTGTAAACTGATCATCTCTGATCGGTGAGATATCATTGAGACCGGTGAACTGGTGAAAGACACAGTTGATTGACACTTAAGAGACTCTTCTACCGAGATTTGTTGCACAAATCACATAGGATTTTGTGTTACGGAAAAGATTGGTGAAAGACACAGTCAAAGGATTTAATGCCAAGATTTATGGCACAAATCATGGCGGAATTTCGTGAAAGGGAAAGTATGCGATTCGCATCTGATGTTTCCTTTACAAAACAGAAAAACGACTTCATGGCAGATCTCTTGTTGAGAAAAAGTGTGTGGCATGCGTCTGATGTTTCCTCTCATAACTGAGACTCGACTGGATGATGGATCCAAAGGAGTTCTTCACGGAGATTGCAACATGCAAAAAGCGGGAAGGGCAAGAAGTCTATTTATTCTTTAGCTTGTGAAGAATTTTTTTTGCCTTCATTCTGCCAAAGAAAAAGAGTGAACCTGTATGCTAAGCAAAGCAACGGTAAGGGAAAAAGAGAAGAAAAGAAGAAGAGAAGAGTGTGCAAGGAAGTGCAACAACCTGTAGAGAGCATACCTGTGGTGCCTGGTGATGACTCTCAGTGGATGAAACAACGATCTTATCTTGCTAATCAAAGCCATTTCAAAGGATCAATCCCTCTATTGCTCTCTAACAATTGCAATAGTCAAACCCCAGTGTTTGGGTGGACATTAACATGTGCCTTGTATTAAATCCCTTAACCGGGTGACATCCAATATATGTTCTAAAGTCCTCTAACAAGGTAGGCTTTAATAGGCCTTATTTTAAATCTCTTAACCGGGTGGCATCTAACAGTGCATTTGTAATCCCTTAACAGGGAATGCTTTTTACAGGGCACACTTTAGAAGAGTGCGAAATTTGTGAGTCCTACTCACACCATGGTTTTCTCCCACTTTGGGTTTCCACGTGATACTTCTGGTGTTCTATATTGCTTTGATCTTGTGTTAGTTATTTCTTTTATAGAATCTATTTTGCATGTAGTATTAGTTAATTTATATCAGATTGTTTTCAAGTTTTAGTGGGTGCTCATTCACCCCTCCCCTCTCAGCATCAGTTGGGTCCATCAGTTCTTAGTTTTGACAAGCTGCATTTGATTTGAGGGAAGGAAAAGATGAATTAAATAATTTCAAAATTCTAAAAGAATTGCACTAATTTCATGTTGGGTTTAGGGTTTATATCATGAGCAAAATAACTATTAAATTGCGTGTCAAAAACTTTCCGTAGAGTGATAAAATTCAAGCCTTTTACACATTTTTGGAAGTTTGGCTAATCTTTTGATTATCGGAGAATTTATCAACTTTGGATTGTTAGTATTTTCCAGATTCACCTAGGAATGATCAAACTATAGAAGTCTTCCAAACACTAAGCACAGGTTAACATAAACTCAAGACAAAGAAGAGATAGTACCTGGAAGATAATTCTGATATTCATCCTTGGAATCTTCAGTTCCTTTAGCCCACCTAGGGCTTCTCCAAGTTGTCACTGACCTGTACTTGTGTGTCCTTGAATCGTTTGAAACTAAGCCCAGATCTGCCCTGCCATCAGTGCCTTCTAATATGCAATGACATTGATCAACCTTGATCAATATGAGGATCTCCACTCTGAATATGCAGCTCATTGAACTCATCAATGTTAGATTGAATATCTGCTCCACCTGATCCAGAATCCGCACTTGAATGTACTGTTGTTAGGGCAGAGAGGTTGCTGCTGCCTTGGACTGAGATCTGCTACCTAATGGTGAATTCGCAGCCTCCAAAAGGGTGTATTCACGGCCTCCTCAATAGTATTTGCAGCTGCCTTAATGGTGTTCGCTGCTTCTTGATGTATAGCTGAACTGTTAGTAAATGACAAGGAGGTTCGAGTCTTAAGGGAGGGAAGCAGATCACCAACGTAGGAAATTTGCTGCTTCCTAGAATAATGTCTGCTACATATCGCTGCTTCCATGTTTGCTGTCTAGAATAATCTCTGCTATGATTCTTGAATGGAGAGAGAGCACATTATGTTTTTGGTGCTTCTCTCCCTAGAATCCGATCACCATATATATGAATTGAATTAACCAATAAGGGGGCCGACTTGGATTTATTAGGAATTATTTAAGTATCACAGCCAAGAGGCCGACCTTGGGCCCCTAATAATTCAATTAACATTTATATATTGATTTTGATAAACAATGAATAATAATTATAATCAATATTTATTATTATTATTTATCATATTGATTTGATCAAGAAGGGGATATTTTCCGTAAAGGCCATAAAACTTAACATGGATTTTCAAAGATTTGCTCAACTTCAGATTTTCAAAGAATTTCTCAACTTTGGGGTTTCAAAGATTTTCTCAACTTTAGAGTCTCAGAGAATTTTTGAACTTTGGATTTTCAAAGAATTTCTCAACTTCGGACTTTTCGAGAATTTCTTAGCTTTGGATTTTCCAAGAATTTGTTTTTCTTTGATTCTCCTTTTAGCTTCTTTATGGAATTTCACAACTTTAAGGAGGCCAGGGATTTAAGGAAGTTGAGGATTCCATGAAGATTTGAAATTATCTGAAAGATGAAAGTTGCTTTGGACTTTAGAATCCTATGCAATTTATTGATTTGAAGACTTCTTCAATCTTTTCAAAACTTAACTCATCGAGGCCAACAAAACTTCAATGGCAAAAACTCTCTCAAAAACCCCCAATTGAGAATATTGGAAATTGACAGCCTCCTAGTTGGGGACATTACAACCTTGGGATTGCCTGAAATGATTACATTGTTTAGCATTTGGGGTTTCTTTGTTCAAAAGATGATAGAGTACTTGGTATTTTATTCCATGTTGGCAAGTGTCACAAAACACACATCAACAAGACCAAAAACAACATCTAAAGTTTTGAATTTGTGGCCAAAATCGAACGACAATAGCGTTAGGCCATACTTGTTGAATATGTAGCATCAGTCGGATATTAAAATATTTGATTATTGCACAGATATATATTGTAAATTGATTATTCAAAATGGTTCGATCAGATATCAGAATTGTTCAACACTGTTTGTGATGCCCAGCGATCATGTTACATTATCGTGGACTGTGATTACATTATCACATATGGACCGTGGACTGTAATTATTGTGGATCATGTTCATTGTGTTCACCGATTACATAATCGGGTTGATAACAAGTTGTTAACAAATAAACATGAGTCAGCCCCACGTAGGGACGCGACCCTACATAGCCTAAAGGCCATGTAGAGTCATGTATCTACATGGGACATGACTGTCCAAGAATATATATATATATAGTGATCATTATTCATTGCTGGAAAAACATCAATACAAAAAAGCGCATGTTATTACTAGTGATGAGTTCTCCATTACATTTGCATTCACAATAAGAATTTTTTATCATCAGTACTATAATTCTGAAAATACAAAGTACAAATCAGACTGTCAATAAAAGTCAAAACATTTATATGCTTCTGTAATTATTTAGTTACAGAACTATTGAATCCATAAGAATTCGATTCAGTGAATCTCTAATTACAGATTTAGAAATTAAAATTAAAACTCTATCTCAATTCTATTTTCCTTAACATGGTATTAGAGCCAAGTTGATGGATAGAGTTTAATCAAATTGTGAAATCGCCTCCCAAGATCTCTGAATTATTTAAACCTATCCAAAAGTGCAAACATGGTGAATGGAGTCAAGTTAGAAGACAGACTCGATGGAGCATCAAACTTCGTATCCTAAAGAATACGAATCACAATTCTTCTTAGAGAACTTGAATTAGAACAATATGTGGAAGAAGTCAAAACTATGCCTGAAAAGGAGCCAGATAAAACAATATGGAAAAGGCATAACAATAAAGCTATGAAAATTATAATCGATTTTGTAAAAGATCACATTCTTCCACTTATAGCAAAATCTACAACCGCATATGAGATGTTCATGACTATTCAAAATTCATATGAAATCAATAATACAAGTAGATTGCTTACCTTAAAAACACAACTCCTTCATATTAAGATAAATAAAGGAGAAACTGTCAGATCATATTTTATGAGAATATCAGAATTAAGAGATCAACTTTCTACACTTGGAAATATTGTAGATGATCAAGAATTATCATTGATAGCTCTTAAAGGGTTGCCAACTACATGGGAATCTTTCATTCAAGGGATTAGTGCATGTCCTGTCTTACCAAAATTTGACCAACTCAAGAATGACTGCACTCAAGAAGAATCACGATTGATTAGAAGAGGGATCATTCCTAATAAAGAAGAGGAAATTCAAGCTTTACATGCGAACTCAAACAATAAAAGGAAGAGACATTTCAAGAAGATAAGAGGAAAGAAAAAACAAAACTATAAGAAAAGAGATTTGTCAAAAGTTCAATGCTACAAATGTGACAAATTTGGACATACTCACATGTATTGTGCAGAAAGAAAGAAAGCCCTTGCCAACATATCTGAAGTCAAGGAAGTTGAAAACTCACTATTCTTCCTTGCCTTATCAAGTGAGCTAAACTCTAATAAGAATACCTAGATAATTGATAGTGGAGCATCTAGCCACATAACTGGATTTAGAGATCAGTTTGAAACCTTCAAAGGACACTCAACTGAAGAAGTAACAATAGGGGATAACTCCACTTGTTCTGTGAAAGGAATTGGGACCTGTTTAGTTCAACTGAAAACTGGAGTTACTCTACAACTTAAAAATGTTCTATTTGTACCAGGCATCAAGAGAAACCTAGTCTCTATTTCGGGCCTAGCAAATCAAGGGTATCGCGTCACCTTGCAAGAAGATAAGGTCCTGTCTTGGCCTAAGAATTCAAATATTAAGAATGCAATATCTATTGGATTCAGAGATGGAAGCCTATATAAATTGTGTAACTCTCAAAACCTAGCCTTAAATCATGAAGTTGTAAAAACTAATGAGATTTGACACAGAAGACTAGGTCACCTACATTTCCGCACTCTACCCTCCATAGAGAAGATTGTGAAAGGCATACCTAACCTAAAAACGGACCATGATGGAACATGTAAAGATTGTGCATTAGGAAAGTACTCCAAAACATCTTTTCCTCATAGTGAACATAAATCAAAGATTGTACTTGAACTCATTCATATTGACTTGTGTGGACCAATGACAATACCTTCCTTAGGGGGATACTTGTATTATATCATCTTTGTCGATGATTATTCCAGGAAAACCTGGATCTATTTCCTTAAACTGAAAGAATCAAATGAAGTTCTATCTAAATTCAAAGAGTTTAAAGCCTTAGTCGAAAATCAAACTGGGAAGAAAGTTAAAATTCTAAGATTTGACAATGGAGGAGAATACATCTCTGAAAACTTTAAAGAGTTCTGCATATCTGTTGGGATTAAGAGGGAGTATACAAAACCATATAATCCTCAACATAATGGAGTAGCAGGAAGGAAGAACATAACCATTATTGAAGTAGCTAAGGCCATGATGCATGATCAAAATCTTCACATAACATTCTGGGCTGAAGCCTCCAATATAACAGTGTACATTCAAAACAGATGCCCTCATTCAATTCTAGAGAATGTAACACTTGAAGAAGTCTTCTGAGGAAACAAACTTGATCTAAGTTACCTAAGAATCTTTGGGTGCCCTATATACATTCATATTGCTAAAGAGAAAAGGACTAAACTAGACCCCTCAGGAAAGAAAGGCATATTTGTTGGTTATAGTGAATCTTCCAAAGCTTACAGAGTATACATACTAGGGTCAAGGACAATTGAAATCAATAGAGATGTTAAGTTTGAAGAAGATGTTGCATATAAAACTTTTAAAAATATAGAAGAATCAAATGTTGATCCCATCCCAGAGTTAGATGAAAGTTCTACGATTGAGAGGGAGAGTTGTACAGAAGATCATGGACCCACAACACCTAACCCTTAGTATGACTCAAATCCACCTAACAACAAAAGACCACTATGGGCAAGGAAAATGATTGAAGAAAACAATGTGGCTCCTGATAAAATCTTTAGAGAAAATAAGAAAACAAGAAGTCACTCATGTTATGTCACTCATATAAATGAACCCACTAAATCAAAACCTTTAGATGTTGAAGAAGCTCTAAAATCTCAAGCCTGGAAAGATGCCATGATTGAGGAATACCAATCCATATTAAAAAAATGATGTTTGGGACATTGGACCAAGACCCAAAGACAAATCCGTTGTCTCCTCAAAATGGTTATTCAAAATTAAACAGGCACCTGATGGTAGTATTGAAAAACACAAAGCCAGATTTGTGGCCAGAGGATTCTCTCAAGAGGCTGGAATTGATTATGAAGAAACATTTACCCTTGTTGCCCAATATACATCTGTCAGAACCATCATTGTAATTGCTGCATCCAAAGGGTGGAAGATATATCAAATGGATGTAAAGACGACATTTCTAAATGGTGTCATTGATGAAGAAGTATACCTAGAACAACCAAAAGGGTTTATTATCCATGATAGGAACACACATGTATGTAAACTAAAGAAATCTCTCTATGCTCTTAAACAAGCCCCCAGGGCATGGTATGAGAGAATAGACAGTTACCTTATCAAACTAGGGTACTCAAGAAATGAAGCAGATCCTAATATATACTTCAAAGAATCAAAGGTTGATATGCTAATACTTGTTCTTTATGTTTATGATCTTCTAATAACAAGAGAAGATCAACTTATTGCAAATTGTAAAAAAGACCTTGCATTTGAATTTGAAATGAAAGATTTAGGTCTCTTGCAGTATTTTTTGGGATTAGAAGTGTGGTAGAAGGAAGACTATATTTTCCTGAACCAAAGCAAGTATACTATTGACATATTGAACAAATTTGGCATGATGGATTGTAAACCATTATCCACACCTATGGAGACAAATCTTCATAAGCTCAAAAGTGAAGCATCTGAATCTGAAATCACAGATCCTACATACTACAGATAGATAATTGTATCTCTAATGTTCTTGGTGAATACCCGCCCTGATATTTGTTATGCTACAAACACATTAAGTCAATTTATGTGTGAACCTAAGAAGATCCATCTCATGGAAGCCAAGCATATTTGAGATACTTACGAGGCACTATTGGACTTGGTCTAAAATATGATAGTGTTGAGTTACAACTTCAAGGGTATTCAAATTTTGATTGGGCTGACTGTTCTACTGATTGGAAAAGCACTACAGGATGTTGTTTTAGTCTTGGGTCTGTTATGATATCTTGGTTTAGTAGGAAGCAATCTGCAGTTGCTTAGAGTTCCACTGAAGCAGAGTACATAGCTGCATCTATGGGAGCTCGCGAAGCAGTGTGGTTAAGGAAGTTACTGGTTAGACTATTTGGGAAGCCCCTGAATCCCACAATTATACATTGTGATAAGCAAAGCTGCATTAAACTCTCTGTAGGGGTGAACAACAGACTTTAGATTGAAAATTGGCACAGTGTGAAAGTTTTGTATGGGTGTAAACTGTATAACAATACCCACTGTACATACTCTGATATCCTGACTTAGAGTGATCCAAATTCGCTTTACAGAACAGAGCACTTGTAGAATATATTTGCATTACCCTAGATATTGATGGTTGACAATGAAAAATAATATTCTTGCAATTCAAGTTAATTGCTGTTTAATTGAGCAAGTAGGCAATTTTATGTATTCCTTATAGGGACTTTTAATTTAAGACTAACTTACAGAATTCTAAACATGCATGTAATTAGCATACTGAGTGTTTGCCTTGAGTACAAGACAATTGAGAATAGTTTATATATATTGCATAGTAAATACTGAGAATATTGTAGCCGTATGTCCTATGTATGTTATATACTTTGTTGGTGATCTCCATGTTTGCTAATTTGATTCTGTTAACTTCTGCATGTGCACTGATCCAGAATTGGATCTTTGAATAAAATTTGTCTTCTTAATTATATTATATATCAGCAGGCTGTATTTGATTTCATCCTTATGTATTTACTGGCTTCTCAGATAGACACACCTATACAACAATCTTATCTCTGGTACGAGTCAGATACTGGGAGTAGTACGGATAACCAAGTATGTGTCACTTATTGGTTCATTAAAGGAAATCTCTTTCTGTTTACTATTCCCTAGATCTTCTCAGTATTTTATGTAGCATATCTATTGCTTTTCTATTTGTGTTCACTAAAGCTATTGTAGACAATTCTTATGCGAGTTTGTTTTGCTGCTTTTGATGCTTCACATGGAACTGTGTCTGAAGCCATCCGGAGCATACATCTTCAGGCCAAATGGTTCAGCTTATTCGGCTTTTTCAGTACCTGTAACTTTATTTCCTTTTGTCAATTATGTATTAGAGGCAATAAAGAAACTGGATGTGGGGGGAGAAATATTTATTTTACTCATAATTACTTAAGTTTGATCTTAATGATTATCCATGTAGGGCAGCTAACTAATTCTATAAACATATTTCATTTTACAGGTTCCTCTGACAGTATTTCGTGGACCCTTGCTGGATGAGATACATCAGGAATTTAACTCTTGGATTTATCAGGTTTTTTTGTGTTTCTTTGTCAGCAGAAAACACATTCGAAGCTATCTATTACTTTTCACTTTATTCTTAGTATTATTGATGTGGTATAGTTGATCCAAAAATAAACTATTCTATTCGATCTTAAAGCCACACAAATGAATATACACAACACAATATTTACCATTCACATGAAGAAGAAAGGATTACAGACACAAGTCAACTGAAAATGGGATTAGTCTCATGATTATCCACTATAATGTGTTGCACTCTACAATAAATGGGCATGCGACTTAAGGAGAAATACAGAAGAGCTCTCTCTCTCTCTCTCTCTCTTGAATTTGCTGTAGTCAATTATGCTTGCTGTCCTTAAATACTTACCTCAAGAAAAAAAAACTAAATGCCTTAGAATTGTGATGCTAATGTTCTGAATTTTTTTTAGGTAGTTGCATATGTGAATTACAATTAAATAAAAATGAAACATTTAAGAGAAATAGAGACAAAAAAAGAGATTATATTAAGATATCAAATGTGGGAAAAACTAGTCAGCAGGGTTGTATTTTACTATCTCCGTGCAAAATTCATAAGACAAAATTTCCTTCTTTAGGTCCCCAAGAACATCATGACACTTGACAATACTAGGATAATGCTCCTCTACACTTGCCTTTCTTTGCAACTTGTTTCAACAACTCACTCTCCTGCTGTAGTCAACTTCACACACATGTTACAACTCTAGAACATTGCACTAAATGGTTTACATTACCTCCAAAGGGTGTCATAATAGAAAAAACACATTAGAACAATTGACAAAAAGGTGTCAAAAAGACAAAATTCCAAGTGTTTGAAGGTAACCTTTCTTTGATCCTTCTATTTGGATGTTTTCAGCCAGATACTAATCCAAATATATGATTTGTTTGTGCAAGACAGGTTTGACTCAAGCTGAATCTTCTTGATGAATTTGTCTTGAGCCAAACCCATGAAGTATAAAATGTCGTTTTCTACTCATGGCCCCAAGGTGTCCGAATCACCCTAGAACCTTTTGCTTATGCTTCATTTTGTTCTTGAACTACTTTGGAATTTTGTCTTTCTTTTTACTCAATTGTGTTTTATGAGTGAGTGGAAGTGTCCTAAGTCTCACCGAAATTGGTTATAGAAAGTAGAAACCAAAGAAACAAATTGTAGTTAAAAATTGCAACAAATCATAATTCATGGTTTGAAGATTTTTGTTTGCATTATTTTGAGGTCAGTTTATTTTTCTATTTTCAGAAAACCTAATGCTCAATCTAGATTTTTAGGTTTTAGCGACTCATAGTGCCTCATCCATTTGCATGGTTTTTTCTAAAAATAACCCTAACCCATATTTACCTCATTAAATCACAATTTCTCAAATTCTTTTTTTCCTTTTGATATTCCATTTTTTCTTAAGAATAATTTTTGTTGCTATGTCAGGAACTATCAAGTTGCATCAATTTAGTAATTCAACATATTTCATGATCTATTCATTCACAACTTTTCACTCAGGAAGATTTTTGTCCCTAAAAGCTTAAGAACTCGACACACGAGGAACCAAATCTTCCACTTTTTCTTTGAAACACCTCTTGGAATTTCTTGGAAATTGGCCTTTCACCTCCTAAACATAGAATTCATGACGTTCCTTGTGTTTATCTAGTGTGATGTCAAGTTGATATAACCTCCTAGTTCAAGAAATGATGAATCCATCTGCTACTAATACATTGAATCCTGCAAAGTCCTTAGTTTTCAAACCCCTTCTGATTACGAGTTCCTCATTTAGAAAGTTATAGGTTGTCCCACTATCAATCAACATTCTAATTTCCAACCTTGCAGAATCCTAGGAACTTTGAAATGGTGATACATGAGAGAACCAAAATGTGTGCCAAGGGTGCCTCCTGAAATCTCTTCCTCTTTTTTCCTTTTAAATTTTGATTCTTCCTCTTCAATTTTCACCTTAAGATCCTCTAATTCTAATTCTACATTTAGTGCCACCTTCATTTTATATATTTTCTATTGCTGGCCGTTGCTAGGTAAGGATGCCATGACTGGAGTTTACTGTTTACAAACATTTCCTTGAAGTAATTATTTTGCTACAGCCAGCCACCACTTTTGCTGAATGAGTTGTTGAAACTAGAGAGGCATCAGATAGTTTGTAGGTAATGGGAGCTTTATGGAGTTCTCTAGCTTTTTGGAGGGGCTGAAGGTCATTTTCTGCGGCTACAACACTTGTTGGCATGAAACAAGGAGAGCATGCCATATAAAAGGGGACAACATAGTATATGCCATGAAGATAAGGAAGTTGTGGGAGCTTGGAGGGAGTAACAAGGAATAAAATCCCATCTTCAGCATTATTTCAAGCTTTGGGTTGTAAACAGTAGCTTCATGGAGATAACAAAACCCATCCTAATACACACAGAAAGTCTGGGACACTTCCAGTCTACACTCACATTTCATAATATTTGCTAACTGCTGTTATATAGTTAGATGATATGTATTCCCAATTTCTTTGTAATTTGTATATTGGGAAATGTTTCCACTAGTGTTATCTCAGAATTTTCTCAATGTATCATGAGGGGAATCTTCATTAGCAACATTAGAAATAAATATTGCATGTTTTGATTGTAGCAATTACAAACTTGAACTGTTAAGTTTATCCCAAATTACATGAAGGTTTCTTCACTCTAGTAGGTATTTTATCAAATGCTTACAAAGATCCAAAAGGGAAAAACATTAAGGATATTACACTCATTCTTGGATTCTTCTTCTTTAATTGTTCTTTGTGGCATATTCAATTTAAGAAATCAAAACACAAAGTTATATGACAGATTGGCGTCTTGTGTTTGTTTATTTATTCTAAGAACAAAAGACCTTGGAGTGCAAAGATTCAAAGAATAAAAAATGTCTTGGTTTCTAGGCAAGAGGATAGGATGAAAAGTCTTTTGTTTTTGGAGGGATTTTCATCAAATAATTGTAGTTGTCTATCTGTATAGAGAAGATTGCAATTTCTGTTTGTTTCTAGTTTGCTCTAGTATTGCTGCTAGTATACTATTTTATACCTACATCTACAATGCTGCTATAGTGCCCTGTCATTGTGATAACAAATAACATGTTAAACAGACCCCAATAAATATATTTAATTAAAAAAGCAACCTTGGTTAAAATAATTAAATATAATTCAATAATACACCCAATTAGCAACAATAAGTCAAAATGCATTGGAATTGAAATTTGATTGCATAGGAGTGATTCTAACATTGAAAGATGATAAAAGGACCTGACTGGGACTTACTAAAATAGACACTCCCTTGAAAAATCTTGGAGGCCATACTAGATGGAAACATCTGAAAACGTCATATGACTTTTCTAAACCATCTAAGATCACAAGTAGCATTAAATTGCCTCTCTGAACATGCTGACACTGTTGGGTGGATATTTTGCAACCGACAGTTTTGAGAAAAAATCTAGTCGCAAAATAGGTATACTAGCCACAACGTTTGAGACAATGTCTCTCCCACCTTAAAGGGAAGGCTCCCCCTTCTCACCGTTCCTTGGATCAACTCAAAGTAAGAAAGAAGTTAAGAGATTATCAAATAGGATGTTACAAATATTCCTTCTTATCTTTCAAGAAGGAATCCACTTACCCAAAGAGCGAGTAATGGGCAAAACTTTAATCTCTAAACTACACTTCTATCTAAAAGCTGGAAACAGTGATACTGATAAACCAACACAACCTCACAGGCTGGTTGAAAGCGTACCGGCTTGGCTCTAAGACCTGTTATCTAATCTATAAGAAATACCTCTACCATTGGGGCACACAGACTTCCAGAAGTAGAGACTTTCTAAATATTCTAACAAAGTATGTGAAAATAAGATGGTAATATAACCTACAGTCACAGCTTCTAGTTTTGTATTACCACAACCGCTCCCAGTCACAACTTCGGCTCTGATTGCTTCTAATATTCACTTTGCTCTTAGTAAAACACAAGAATAACATAAATATAAATATAGTAAAACCAAATTGCAGTCACAACTTCCAATTTGATTCACCACAATTACACTCAGTCACAGCTTCAGCTCCAATTGTTTCTTTCTATTTATTTTTCTGCAAAATAGTACTACACAATCACAGTTATGCTTGCACAAGTTTGGCAGAGCTTTCTTGCATAAAATAAAGATGGTTTTTATAATGAGAGGGTCATTCCTTTTATAGGAAAAGAAATGAGAAAAAGGAGGAAAAAGTGGGAGCAACTCAACCACTTTGACCCGGTAAAACTAGGTGAGAAGAATTATTGGATTACATGTCATGAGGACATGCAATCGAATTATATGTAATTGCATTGCATGCAATTCATCTTCTCCAATCTACAAAGCATGAAAACTAAAACAAAAAGATGAAGACAAGTGAATCAATCCTTGAAATTATCAAGGAAGGTCTTATATTTGGCAATACAATCATGAATAATAGGAAGATTTGAAATCTTCATTGTTTCTGAAATGGCTTCAACTCTGATTGCATTCGTACATGCTGATTTCACAACTTTGTAATCATCTACAAGAGAATCCCTTAAGTGTTTTGCCACAAATTTATATGCAGAAAATTTGTTCATTGTTTGGGCTCCAAATTCTTCAAAATCAAAATCAGCATTAACTATGTTAGTATATTCTGTGGTCATTTCTTTTTCAGTGAAGAGTTATCATCTTTGGTAAGAACTTCACATCCTAATTGCCTGAGATTGCGGGTGACGTCCTCTTCTACTGCCTGACAACTCTCTAGCTCTTCTTGTAGCTTTGTCAAAAGCTTTTCCATTCTCTGGACTTTGTGGCTCATTAGTCCCTGATTTCGGTAGAACATGTTCTTGGATGGAATGATGTCATATGAGATAAAAACATCTAAATCACTGTCAGCCATTTGCTCCCAGGTGCCTAGGTCTTCTTTCAGGTTATTGATGAAGAGCACACGATTATACTGAGAGGGGGGGGGTGAATCAGTATAATAACAATTTTTAACTTTAAAACTTTATTTAGAGATAACTTCAAATTCATAAACGAACAATTATGCACATGTACACAAATTTTACGTGGAAACCCAATATGGGAGAAAACCACAAAATAATTTCCTTTTATATATAATATTGTTCTTTTACAATGTTTTGTAGGCACCAACCTACTAGAGGCTCCAACCCCTATGTTTATGAGCACCAACTCACTGGAAGCACCAACTCCCACACTTCGCAGGCACCGACCTACTGGAAGCACCAACTCCCTGTCCGGATTCTGAGCACCAACTCCCCGCCCGGTTTCTGAGCACCAACTCACTTTACTTCAATCTGAAATTCCATCATGATAGTGTTGCTTCTTCAACTGATAATGGACATTATTTGCTTTTTAAGTCAGCCAATATCTTCCTCTCTTTTTCTTCAAATATATATGTCTTTATAACAGTATATTCAGAATAAAAATCTGTATATATGTAAACATTAATTTTCTTCTTTTCTAATATCTTCTCTGCTCTTCTTTTATATCTCCATATGCTGACTTGTCCTTCATAATTTCTTCACATAAATCTGCCTTGAATGCACATATCTTTTTTCAAATCTGCAATATTCTTTTCTTCAAATCTGCTATAAGTCTTCCACAAATTTATCACAAGATGACCATAATAATCTCTTACTTATTTTTCACAAGTCTTCAATGATCTTCAATAATGTTAGATGTATATATATAGATGTTCTTCATACAACACACACACTCTACATGTGTTTTCCTCCAATGGATATTAATGTCCTTTTCTTTTTGCTCATTCCACATCTACAAAAACAATGAGTCATATCTGCCTTATTTTATTTCTATTCAAAAGACATATCTTTTGAAATAAAACATGCCTTATGACTCTTCACACGATAATCCTTTCTTTATTATTATTTTAATTAATATGATCAACATCGTGTCTTATATCACATCTTGTATTACGCTGTGAACCGTTCTTTAATAATATTATGTCTTTAGCAAACATACAATAATAATAGAGTCCTCTACAAAAATTATGTCTTACCTAAAAATAGGTCACCACAATCTTCATCATTAACTGGCATGATTCGGTATCGATTTCTTTCTTTTGTATAATTGCTCTTCCTTTCTCAGTCTGATATTATATATCCCGAGCCATTTATTATTTATTTTTTTTATATCCACAACTGTTTATATATCCTGCAGCCATGTTATCAATGCAATTGTATATGTCCTGATTCTTTCTTATGTTGTGTTCTGTGACATATAATCTTCTTCGCTGTCAATTCTTTCAGTAAATTAAAGTCTTTTATGAAGTCAACCATATTAGGTGAAGTCAGCCATGACCAATTTGAAACATTATTTTATTTGCTTGATTAGCATTCTAATTTCATTTGTTCTCAGACAGCAAATTAATTGGTCATATTAACAGACTGTTTGTTAATTGCTAATTGAGCATATCTCATAATTAAGCTGGCTGAGTTTTATCGCTGCCACTTAAATACGTAGGCTTTTTCTATGATAGTCGCTGTATAAATAAATATTAACTTAAAATATAATTGCTACCTCTATAATATTTTGTCTCCCTTTGAAGTCAGCCTGCCACTGTTAATTGTGGTTATTAAACAAACTGTTATTGTAAATATATAGCAGCTACTCATTGATTTCTTTATATGGGTGATTTAGACTTGGCCGCCATCTTCCATATAGCTGTTATTTCTGTAAATGTTGCCTACTTTATAAATAGACGCTGCTCCTCATACATTAAGAATGAACTTCATATTTGTTTGAGACAAATCACACTCTTTAATTGCTATCACCGCCTTTATAGTAATCGCAGCCTTCTGAAATCGCTGTGTTTTATAATATGTGAAGTTGGTTCTCTACAGAACTGAAATCACTGCCTTTGACTTATCTTTCAATTAAATTTCTGATGTATATTATCACAGTGCTTTCTTTATATAAACTATTAATTTACTGAATGAAGTTGCACCACAGCCGTAAGCATTAATTTACGTATTATTGCATGTATGCTGAATATATGCCGTTCTCTGCTCATATATATGCCGTTTCAATGCTGTATCAAAACCGTTGTTCTTTCTTAAACTTGCCATTGATTTATATACCTACGTATCAATACGTATGTCTTCACTGTTATATATCATGGATTTAAATAACAATAAGGAATCTTCTCTTTAATTCATCTCTTCGTCACCGCAACCTTTTAACAATCTTCCATTATTCGGTCGCACTCTATCCAATATGCACATACCGGTTTGTACGAAAACTGATTCGGGTTTCAATGCTCAAGAACATTTAGTCATTGCTCAATCACAAATTCAAACAGCAACCCGATAACAGAAATTAAATCATATACAAAACGAAAACCGCATTTATACAAATCTTCGAATCAACAATAAGCAACGTAGTCATTTGTTGTATTCATCATAGCTTCAAATAGTCTTCATCAGTATATATAGTCTTCTTTAATCCTTTGACCTGCGGAATACATCTCTAAAATGTTCTTATGTTTATCTTGAGTATCTTCCTTCTCAGATATGTTAATCGACCTCTGATTTTGACATCAATGACAATATGTTTATCAATTGATGTCTTGGATGAAGGAAGCAATCATGTCATGGAGTCTTTCCTCAATATCTTTGATACGTTCAAGGACTTTGTGTGTATTTTTGATTAATTGAACTTCTTCTGAGACAACTTCTTTGAACCAAGCCTTTGCTGCTTTTGCTCTCCTGTTCATCTGAGCCGTTTGTGATGAAATGGTCACAGATTGAGATGTTTGTTGACGAATAATCTCATGAAGACGAGCATTCTCTTGCTTTAACAAGTTCTTCTTTTCCTAGAGCTTATGATTTCTTTTTGACACATTTGAGAGTGCATCTTGAGCATCCTGCAAACATGCCAATTGTGATTGTTTACCGAGTTCAACCTTGGTGAACTTGTAATCAAAGCAAGTAAGCTCTTCAGCTGGTTTTTCTACCAAGGGTTCTGCAATCTCAGCATATTTGGTTTTCTCATCATCAACAACGATTCTAGAGACAACCTTGGCCTTTGAGGTTTTAGATTTACCCTTCTTGGTAGAGAAATCATCCAAGGGTAATGTGACCTTTCTTCTTTTCATGGTGATTTTTCCCAACCATGCCGACAAACTGAAACCCTCCTTTGTTGGACTTGGGACAGTGATTGCGGTAGGCGTTGATCCTGATTGTATCTCTGTTGTCATGGTACATGCCTCCGTTTGCATAGTAGAAATCATGGGTGTTCTTTGAGATGACTCCGTCATGAATGCTTCAAAACCTGCAATCGAAGTGTCAGGTTGGGAAACTTGACCTTCCATGAGAGCCGGGAAATCATCAAAAACATTTGCCAAATTCTCACAATTGTAAGGATGGAAGGAGCTGCAGAAGAGATAGGAAATGCAGACATATTCACCTCTGAAATAGCAATAGTAGGTGTGAATACGATGGAGAATGAATCCACATCATTATTTACAACATTTAGAAATGGCTCCTCCTGATTAGATGGATCTTTGTTGTTTGGTAACTGAGGAGGAGATATGATCATTATTTCTCCTTCTTCATTTGATTCTTCCTCTTGCAGGGGTGTTTGAATAGAACCTAAGGATGGATTTGACCTTTTCTCTCCTTTGAGTGTAAACTTGATTGTTTTAACTGGTTGTGAAGAAGAAGAATCATCCTTGTTTCTAAATTATACCTGAGATCTCTTTCCAATAGGGCCAAAATGATTGCAGTCTACCCCAACTTTCAGATGTACTCTCTTGAGGCCTTTGCTTTTCAACCATTTGTTTGTATTCATCAGAATAGATTGGAATCTATCAAAGACAAAATTCCCTTTCTTCTATTGCCATTGAATGGGAAAAGAGACAAGCTTTTCAAATTGAGTATTGTAATATTCTGGATCTAGGACCAAGAGATCATCTTCAATCTCAAAGCCTTTTGGAATCTCAATCATATTAAGATCAATGATTTGCCGTAATGTGAGCCTGTAGTAATCCATTCTCATGATGTCCACCTCAGTGAGAAAATCAATCCACACATCCTCCATGCGATAAACATGGGTGAAGGCTCTTTTGATTTTAGAATGCATCCCTCGATAATTGAAGTCAGATTTAGCTTTAAATTTCTTCAATGTAATAAGCTAAAGTTCTGCTTCCATAACTTTTGCCTTATACACTGAATTGAGTGTATATCGACCAATTTGGAGGGGTTCGGCGTGGTGATGCTGAAACCTGGCCTATGCTAACTGTGTTGATATGATTGCACTTCCATGAGCCGCCTCGCCATCTCCATGAGGATGATCCTATCAATAGGATATCTTGGTAAGGTATAGGGCTCTCCTTGAAAATATCCAACTCTCAAATAGGTAAAAGTTGGAAATTGCAGGAAGATGCACCCAAATTGATTTACCTTTTCCCAAGCTTCATTTGATAGTCTCTTGATTGCCAACTCTTTATTAAAAAGGCACCTGAAATGTCCAAAGAACGCGTCTTGTACCCTCTTGTAATGGTATTTGCTTTGTGTGAGCGTGATCTGATCATGATATTCCCAAATGGGTACTCGTGATCGATCACCTTTGGTGGAGAGTCTAGAGAATGTCCCCATGGCTGCATCAATGTAAACCAAATAGAAGTTCATGTAGAATGGTACTGATGTTCCCACATGACTTAGCTGTTCGCACAATGCTGTGCTTATGAGCTCTCCCCAGTTGATAGGTTTTTTATTTTCAAGAATTTTAAATATGAATTTATACATCCATGGTTCAAAGTTACAAGATTCTTTGAGACCGCAGATTCTATTGAGGAGTGTTATCAAATCATTAACCTCTGGAGAGAAGTCAGATCTATGTATTGTCTTTGGCCATCTGGAGAAATTTGATCTTTTATTAACCAACCATTGATCATTCATGTACCTTTGATAATTTGACTTGTTTTGGTTCCACAGCTGCATAGACATATCCTTAGACAAATCTGCACATTCAGGTTTTGTAGGAATTCTGAAAATTTGTTCAATGACATCTGGATCTAGACTGAAAATTACTTTTCCATCTGCATCTTTGACTGTTTTGCCTTTGGGATTGAAATGAAGTGCACACTCAAAGACAAATTCAGGTTCCAGAGCAGCCATAGGGAAAGTAGATATTAGGTGAACATTACTCCTCTTGATACGTCGTAATTCCCTGTCGGCAGGATCTTCAAGCCTTTGCAAGAAATTGGTCATGTCAACATACCCAATTCTTGTATTTGAGATTTGATCAAGAGATGATGAGACAAGCGAGGCTGAGGAATGAGCTAGCTCTTTATCATATTGATATTTCATCTTTCCTTTGACTTTTGATGGTGTCAACATATCCTATGCTGCAACATGGAAACTCCAAAGGGTAAATACATCATCTGAAGAGATTAGATCCATGAGAGGATTAAGCTTTGGCTTGCAATGATAGATTTATGAAGAACAAGGTGTTCAGAATATTGATTTGAAACTCATAGAACACGTGTTGGCTGGAAATGAAACAAATATCACATGTATGTGGGCAAATAGGAGAAAAATTGGACTTATGGAGATGGATTTCATGTGGGGCTTTGTTTGTATGGCCAAGAATGCAAGTTGGATGCACATGGATATGTGTAAATGGTAATTTTGGTATTTAAAAGAGTGACCTTTTACCAAAATCGGATTCTTGAGAGGTGATTACATGTAGTGAAAATGACATGTTTTTTACATGTAATGGACTTGGGAGATGCAATTACATGTGTTGGAGAATGAAGGATGAATTGGCATGAATATATACACTTGCATTCTTGAGGGGATGATTTCAACTTTCTTAAAAAACAAACAACAAACAAGCAAGCAAACAAGAACAAAAACAAAAAAAAAAAAAAAAATACCTCTTGCTATTGACTCAAACATGACAAACGTGAAACTAATCTTCTACATGCAAATCTGTTTTTGAGTGTAGGATGATTTTTATGCATTTGATAAAAGAAGATTTCAACCTATTTAAACACAAAATGCAAAATACATGGGCTGCATTTGAACAAATGGATTAAAATGAGTCATAAAATGCAACAATGTAGGAAAATAGGTGAAAAAATAAGCAAAATCAAATACATTTACTTACTTGGAGCTCAATGAGCCAAAAATGGAAGAAGGAGAAGTTGAAACGAACTTGTCTTTCCCAAAATCGGATTCTCCAAGTGCATTTGCATACAACTTAGAAGATTTTTGACCAATTCCAAGTTGCAAAGTATGATCTCAAGCTGCAAATACATGGGACATTTTTACATGTATTTGATCAAAAACAAATTTCCAAACCCTCTCAATGCAAAATGTTTTGTGCAAGAATGAATTGCTGGGCGTTTTTGGTAAAAAATGCACTCAAATGATGCCCTTGCATGAACCGTTTTGGGCTGAGAATGCACAAAATGTGCCCTTGGAAGGAAGATACATGCAAATGGAGGAAAATCGGACTCTAGAAGTGCATTAGCATGATTTGTTTTGCAAACAAATACCTTGGAATGAGACTCCAAGCCAAAACGTAGCCTCTAGATGCTCTAGCATATAACGTTATTACATGCAAATGATTTTAAAACAACTCCCAGCAAAATCGGACTTATGAGATGCATATACATAAGTTATTTTGCAAGCAAACACCTTTAAGGAAGACTCCCAGCCAAAATCACACTTTCTCAATGCATATACATGTAACGTTTTTACATGCAGAAGACTTGGATGAAGTCTCCCAGCCAAATCGGGGTCTTGAGATGCAATGGCATGTAATGTTTTTACATGCAAATGATGCCCTTGGTCAAAATTAGACTCTTTGGATGTATTCGCATGTTTTATTTTAACATGTATTTGACTTAGAAGAAGTCTCCCAGCCAAAAGCGCACTCTAGAAGTGCATATACATGTCACATTTTTGCATGTAGAAGACTTCTTTGATGCAAATCACACTCTTAGGAGGTGTTTGCATGTGTTTTGTTTGAAGGAAAAAGCCATTTACATGTAAATCGCACTCTCCAAGTGCTTTGACATATGTTTTAAAACTTGCATTTACATGGAAAAGACTTAACTTGTTCTTTGCAAGCAAATCACACTCTCTAGGTGCCATTACATGTTTTATTTTTAGACTTCATATGCAAATCACACTCTCTAGGAGAGATTGCATATATGCAATGACATGTTTTCTTACAAGTTTTAGCCTCGTTTACATGCAAATCGGATTCTTGAGATGCATTTACATAAAAATTACGAGAATGAAGACATGTTGTTCCATTGCACAACCTAAGTGATTAATTTAGCACATGTCTAATTACTTGTTGAGTCTAATATTACTAAAGGGGTCAAAAATAACTATTTACACTATATAGTTGAATATATAATGTGCAAACATTATTTCATAAAGCAATATTTAACTTATATGTTGATTTAAAACATAAAGTAAAACTCAACATTAAATTAGAACTATATAGTGATAAAGTCACTTAAGTGAAAAATTTAAAAGCATCTCAGCAATAAAATATAATATAAAGTGCACTATAGTCACTTAAGTGATAAAGTAACTTAAAAACATAACATAAAATGAATTTATGTTATATTTTTCAAAAAGTGCAACTCAACTATAGAAAATGACATCTATTTTTTAAATATGCAGTTGAGCTTGGAGAGTCCACTTTTTGGGCACTTAAATGGTCATATCTTTTGACTGATAAGTCCGATTAAGCCCTAAGATAGATCAAATTGAAGGGAAAACCGAAAGCAAGAGATTGGACGAAACAAAAAGACTAAACACACACTCGAAAACACACCAAAGGACGCTGAAGGATTCAAAATCAATTATAGGAAGACAAACTGCAAAAAACGGAAAAGACTTGACGAAAACCTTCAACAAAAGGATTCACTAAACATATTGAGATCAATTGATCGATCAATATTGACTAATTAAATAGCGATTCAACATAGAGAAACACGAAACTAAGTTCAAAAGTTTCGTACTGTTACCTACATTTTGTGTTGACAAAATGCAGGACAACAGACACAAACCCAGAAAGTCAGTGACAACTAGACTACTAGAGAATCTGAAAATGGGGACATTATAGAACTTGGGGAGAAATTCAGCAATAACTCGACAAATTTATGAAACATTTGAATACACATGATTTAATTTTTTTTCTTTTTAAGTTCACACATATATACTGAGTTTGTAGAACATATTACTGATTTCCATGATATTATTGAACATGACTAGGTCAGTGGCCAACAAATGTAGACTCAACATGTTTGCATGCTAATGATTAATATTCCCTTACAATCTAGCATGTCCAATGAATATGACCCTTCAAAGTTCAAAGATTTGTTTAAAACCTAAGTTATTGGTTCTACTTCAGATCCTAGTTACCATCTACACAACTGCTATGCCCTAGGTCACGCATGTCGGATCCCTTTTAGCACATCTAAAAATACATCTAAGAAAATTTAAATATTTAACATTTTGCGCTTTTCCATTTTTATACCGAGCCCAACAAGTTTTCACACAATTTTTCCACAATTTTAGGTGAGTATTTGATATAAACTGTGACAGAATTCAAGGAAAAGGTGATGCTTGAGTTATTCATTGAGTGACTTGCTGCCATTTCCAGTGTGTGTACTCATGCATCTAGTGGGTAATTGACAATTTTTTTCAACCTTGATGCTAACTAGTGATGAAAAATCTAAGATTACTCACAGATTTTGTGAGTACTTGTGTCTCAAAAACGGCAGCGAGCTGCTCATTGAATAAATCATTGTCAAGCTTCCATAAAAAATTGCCAAAACACATGATTTTATGCCCTATATCCATCAAAACTTGTCCAAAAGAAAGATATAATTGATTTATTATAAAACAGAATTTTTTTTGGAGAGATTTTTTGTATTTTCATGATGCAAAAATAACTAGGCGATTGAGGGTACAGCAGCTGCGTGCGACTATAGGTTTAGGAATCTTTTGTGGTTCTCTGAAGTTTTGGTGTTTCACTTTGAACTTTGCATTGTCAGGAGAAATCGATGCCAATAAACTTGTGCCATTTGGAAAGGGATGTGACAAAGGGAGCTTTGCATACAACAAGGAAGCAGTTAAGGGTTTTGATTGTTAAATATACTAAACCATTTTCGGGTTTAGCAACGTAAAATAAAATTAGTGTGAGTATTGTTTTATTAGGTTATGTAAGTTTTCTGGAATGATTTAATTGCTATGTTTGGAATGATTAGGTAAGAGAATTTAGATTTTTGCCTTGGAAACTTTGTTGGAAAAGATAGTAAATAGTCATCTCAAAACAACTGAAACATTGACAGCAACATTGGATAACCTTCCTTAGATTGTAGATAGGTAGCAAAATCACAGCTTGAAATGCTTGTATTCAAATGAGTTTATAAGTACAAGATAGTTTCTATCACATTGTGCAAATTTATATATTATGGAAATCGGTAATATCAAATATGCTCTACAAATTCAGTATATATATGTGTTTTTTGAAGAATATTTTTAAAAATTATGTAGTTTCACATGTTTGATAAACTTTCCGAGTTATTGCTGAGTTTTCCGAGTTTTTGTTGAGCTCCAAGTTTTCAAAAATTTTGGGTCCATTGAATTATTGCCTAGTCTGAATTTTTCAACTATGATGCTAACTATTACAATCAACTATGTTCATAGCATAGTTATAGGACTCTGTGAATCCTGAGCCGAGTCAGGCTTGCAGGGTGTTTTGGGCTTTGCCAACTAACTCGGCTGAGTCTTGGCGAGTCCTTCTAGGACTCGCAGAGTCCAAGGACTTTGCTGACTCAACGAGTCCTGTCAGCAGGACTCTACCGCGGCCAGCCAGCACAAATAAGACTCTACTTTAATTGTTTGTTATTATTGTTTTTGTGTTATATCACAGGACAATGCTATACCATCCTCATCCAAGCAATCATCATCTTGAAACTATTTGGTAGCAAACAACATGCCAGAATGACCTCGGTGATCATCAATAATCTTAAAATCCAAATCAACTGGAGAAATGCTCAATTTCCAGGACTGAGCTGTCGGCAACATTTTCCTTGAGATCCTTGTTAATGTTATTTATAATAATTTATGATATATATCATCTTATTAGTGACCCATATTTTCAGACCTTGGAATTCTTCTCTTAAAATTAAAAAATAATAGCGAGAAAATATACATTTCATCTCTCTCAATCTCTACAAGAGGTATTTCCATACTCTGTATTTCTTTTGTCATTGGTCCTTACAAAGTCCTGAATTTTCAGTTAGCCAATGAAAACCAAGGTCCTCAATTTATGTCAGTAATTTGGGACCAGTAAAAAGATCCCAAACAGATTTTGACTGGAGGAAGGATGCTTGAGAGGTGGAAGAAAACTAGAATAGCTTAGCTTTTGAGCAGAGCTCAGTACTGATATCAGAATTCGGAGACAGGCCTCTACGATTTTTGGAATTTCTTGACTTACTGATCGATATACAAAATCCATCAGATAAATGGTAGTACCCTTGCTCCACTCATGAGGAAAGTTTTGATGAATTTATGATCTTTCAGTGTTACTCAGTGTTCATGAATTTCCAATCTATGAAAATGCATGTGCCATAGAAACAGTATCAGATGATCCGAGAACATACAGAGTTCTGCTAGAAAATTCACTCTCCCAATATGATAGTAAAATAGCTTCTATTTATGTGTGCAAACTGCAAAGTAGCTTCTATTTATCTCAATTATTGTGTCTTTGATGTTAATTGATTGAATGATGCATGAAAAAAGTTTTAAATCCTTAAAAATCTTTGAATTTCTTGGGTTTTTCAATTTCTTGAGTCCTTGCTGAGTCTGGACACTGAGTCTGAGTCTGAGCCTGAATCCAACTTGTTGAGTCCAAGGCGCGTCTGAGTCTTGTAACTATGGTTCATAGAGATCAATCCTTTTTACTTGCATTGAATTGGATAGGTTTGGTAGCTGGTTAGGATAAGATCTAGATTCAGTTATAGGACAGCCTTGCCATCCCAAGTAATCTATACATCGGAGCCCTATACAAACCTAGGCCATATTCAGTCCAAACACATTGTGTGCAAACTTCTATTCTCTTTCACAAGGCTTTGTCTCCCATTCTTTAACTAAACGCTTTTCAATTCTCCACAGGTCAAAAATTATTTTGTTTAGTGAAATGTTGGTACAAATATGTAAAATCCAAAGGAAATGCTTGGACTTCAAGACTTGAGGATGAAAGTTTGAACAGTTGATAAGAAATGGTGTGCAAGAAATTTCTTATCTGGTAGATGATGGGGTTGTTGGTTTTCTAGCCCTTGTATTGCAATGGGAAAATCTACAACTTGAGATTGGAAAAAATTGAGACTAACTTTTAAAAGCCTTTTCCCAACTTGGAATATATTGTCTCAAGCTTCAAGATAAGATAATAGTTGTTGAAAAACATAAGCACCACAATATTGGGAGAATGGAATGAGAATTATCCAATGGTTATTTGGAGATGCTAGGTACCTTAAATTTCGTAGTTTGTCTTTTCGACATATTTAGAAGACTTTTTAAGACTGGTTTTATAAGGGTAAAGAATAATATCATTATCCTTAAATTTTTTAAAAGAATTTGTCTAGGGAGTTTTGAATTAGTTAATAATCATGATGTTATATCAATATAAAAATTTGTAAGGGGTGTGGAGATGTTTCAACACCACTTTTAAAAATTTGATCAAAAACATGTGAGCTAAATTTTAGCAAATGAAATTCTAAGGAAGTGCATAAATACATTTGTGAATAATAGAATTATCAATTATCTTTATCACAATCACGCTATCAACTATGTTTTCAATTTTGTATTCTTTTTGGTGAATTATGGATATTGTAATATATTTTTAATAAATATGCATGTACGTAAGTACATATGCACACATCTATGTATGTACTTACATATGTACACATGTACATATGTACGTATACATATGAATATTGCCATATCGGCATACCTGAACTCCAAACCTCTATGCAATGTCATACGGAGACCAAAAAATTAGAATCTTATAAAAAATACTTCAAGCAAACTCTAAGGTCTAGCTTGGCTGATTCTTTTGTTAAAGTAATTATGTAATGTTTGTGTAATGGTCATTCGGTTAGGATCTTTCTGATTCGTAGTTAGTTCTTATTTAGAATGTTGTTTTTGGTCTTTCGTTTCTATTTTAGAAACTCTGCATGTAAGCTCTATTTAAGGACCCCTCTCCTTTTTTTAATATTGAATATCAATCAAGTTATCAATTATATTTCATGGTATTAGTGCCCATAGGTTAGTTTTTTGGTGTTAATTTTGAAAATTCGCAGTTTCAATACCTGGAGTTTATTTCCAAAAGTGTTTTGATGTTTTTTTATAAAAAATCGTGAGGTATACTTAAGATATGAGGTATATTTTAGATATTTCTTTGAAATTTTTAGAAGATATTTACCTTTTTTAAATAAATCGATGTTTTCAAAACAAATCAGTGTTTTTTTGAGTTCACGTTTTTCAGATTAAGCTGCAAATCACAAATGAAGGTTTTTTTTAGAATGGTATTTCTTTTTGTAGGTTTTTCTCATTTTTCCCAAAAAAATGTAATGGTTTTTTTCATGATTTTTGCCTAAAAATTGTGATTCTTGATTTTTTGGCATTTTTTTAAGATCAACGATTCTGGTTTTTGTAGCTTTCCTTTTAGATTTGTAAGGGTTTTTGTGACTTTTTCATCAAAATCACGGTTTCTTTTTTTGTTGGAGAGTTTTCTGATTTTTTTCCCAAAAAAATCATGGAAGGGTTTTGCATGATTTGTTTAATTTTTTTTTTTGTGGGTTGTCTTCAAATTTCTTAGTTCATGGGGTTTTACAATTTTTTTCACAAAACGAAGGTTTTTGCCAAATTTTTCACTAAATCATGTGTGATTTCAACCTATGTTACCTAGTTCGGCTCTCCTAGCCCCTGGTCTTGGTCGAGTTTGAATTGGGTCTGGGTCTGGGGCCATTCATCTTGTGGATCTAGACAAGGTCCTTTCCTTGGGCATTTGGTTCAATCCAGGCAAACCAAGTACGAACTACAGCCTCCAATCACCTCCATACAACCTTTCTACTGTTTCGTACGACCTCCTAGTCAGCACCGTATGGCCTCCCTGGCATCACCGTACAACCTCCGTACGACCTTCTTGCTCCTTGTTTGCCTCTGTATGGTTCAAACTGGATTGTGTAGAGGTAGCGTGGGTATCTGGAGGCGTGCTTTCTGGTGAGGTTGCGGTTGGGAACATTACAATGGTACTAGAGCTAGTGATTCTGCCACCTTGTGGGTAGTGAATGCAAGTTTATACCAGGAGAGAAGAAAGTGTCATTCAGTTGGTAGAATGGAGGACCCACAAGATCTTGTCGCCGAAGTCATGGCTCTGTTGAGGGATCTTCACTAGGAAGCAAGCATAGATTAACGATACTCAATGACTCATGGAAGAAAAATTGCGAAAATTGGCTGAAAGCAAAATCTTTGCAGAACAAAGTGACAATTCTGTCTCGGGAAAAGAAAACCTCCAAATTGTACGCTCTCGACTGTCAATGCCAACTTTCCTCCCACGGATGAAAATACAACACAGAGAGCAACCAACTTTCCAAGAAATGCAAAATCAACTTCGGGAGGATTGGAGGAACGCAAATATGGATGGGGATATATCCTACAAAGATTATATTGATCTAAGAATGAGGTATTTTGGTGGCAACGAGATTGGCAAGGTTAACCTGTCGTCTTTTGATGGGTCTTGATCCACTACAGCTCGGGCATGGGTGCAGAAGGTGGACACATATTTCCAATTCAACCCTATTCCAGAGGATGAAGCCATCAAATTTGTTGCACTGCATTTGGAAGGGATAGCCCAACGAATGGTGGCATCATGGCATGGTTACTCTCACCCACAATCAAATAACATCCTATGCCGAATTCATGGAGAGACTAATAGACTATTTTGATGGAAGAGATCCAGAACTAAATTTTAAAGAGTTGGCCCAGCTGAAGCAAACCGACACAGTCGACAATTACATAGCAGAATTTCAAAGCTTGTCTGTCTTGGTAATAGATGTTTTAGAAAGACGATTGGTGGTATTGTTTATGGATGGGTTGATAGAACCTTTGAAAGGCTGGGTAAAGGGATTCAACCCCATCACACTCACGGAGGCAATTAAGAAGACACGCGACATGGTGACATCTTCTTCCTCTTTCACCAAGAGTTCAAGCCACCTCTTGCTCAATGGAAGAAAGACAACAGACCCCCACCTAAGAAACCCCCATTGGATGAGGCAACCCGACAGGAGCTCGGGAGGAAGAAGCTATGTTTCAACTGTAAGGAGCCATGGGAACTAGGACATTGATGCCTTGGCAAGGGGAAACTCCATTACATTGAGGTGTTGTCCGACGGCGAGGAGCAGGCGCCTGAAAGGGATGAACAACAAGCTTCCAAGGAGGAAAACATCAATCATGCAGAAAGGATCGCCACACTATTGAAGAGAGGAGGCACCATTGCGACTCTGGTAGGAACTCCAAGGTGTACTGTTTTCCAAGTCCAAGGGCAAGAGGTCGTGGTCATGCTCGACAACAGAACCACACTCAACTTCATCAATTCATCCTTGGTCAGCCCACAGAGTTTGTGTACTGAGGCACACCAAGGATTCGATGTCAAGGTGGCAGGAGAAAACCTTTTTGACATGTACCCATTTGGTTCCGAATCTGAGCATTACCATGGGAAACCACACAGTGACGGATGATTTCTTCGTGGTCGATCTGGACTACATGGAAGTCATTCTGGGCATTCAATGGATGGAAACATTAGACGATTACACATTGTTAATCCTAACTGGTTACTGAGGGGGGGGTGAATTGGTAAATTCAATTTCTTGTTTTCTTTTCCTCTAATTAATATTCCTGTTAATACTAAAAACAAAAGAATGCTTTGACAATCATAAACAAAAATCAAATGCACAGGTCAACACAAGATTTATATGTGGAAACCCTCAGTTAGAAGGATAAAACCATGGTGGGACAAAACCCACGAAACTCCACTACTGCAGTAATAAAGATGCCCTGTTAAAGGCTTATAAAACACTGGTTAGAGTGCTATCCGGTTAAGGGATTTGAAAGAAGATCGGTTAAGATCTTGACCCTGTGAGGAGTCGCCTTATTAGAAGACTTAAAACATCAGCAAAGATGTTACCCGGTGAAGGGATTTATACAATAGAACCTGTTAGGGACCCTGATTAAGGAATTTAAATGTGCTTCACACAAGAAAAACAATGATCTTATCTTCACACTGTATTTGTCGATTCAGATCATACATGTTCACTCTTTCCTCTGCTTGGTTGTTGAATCTTTCTCTCTCTTTCACTCTTTGTGACTGTATCCCTTCTCAGAAGACTCTGCTCTTCTGCTCTGCTCGCTCTTCGCTCTTAATTTTCAACAACCCATCTTTAAGTGCATGATGACCTGAATTTATAAGAAATTATCTTATTAAAATTACACCAAACGGTGCAGCCAAGCTGTAACTCTCCCAAAAATCTCGCATGCAGAACTTGTTGGAGCTCTAAATTTTGGGCAAAATTTGGAGTCCTATATAGTGATAAAACCCTAAAAAATGGCCTCTTAAACTCCATGCCCAATAATTAATGATGGAGTACATGAAATGGGATAAAAAAATTATATTAATTTTTCAATTAAAAGTTGAGGGATTAAGAAAGGAAGCTCTATGACAGGAACAATCAAAATTCTGTGATCAAAGCCTTAAAAAAATGCTGGAATTTCGACCTGCTGCAATGATGATGCCGACAGAGGTTGAAGATAGTTGAATTTTAAAAATCTAAAAACGACCCAGTTCGGGAAATCAAATTTCCGATCTCTAGTAAAAATCTTAGCTTTCTACGAGGTGTTTTGGTTTTTCGACCAGACCCAAATCCGAAAGTGAGGTAGTTATTTTTTAGTTAGTTTATTATTTTTCAAAATAATTTGTAATAAGGGTTGTGTCTTTTCACCCTAAAGAGGTGTGAAATCCACTCAAACACATATATATATATACATAATGTAAAATGTAAAGAGATAATACAATTCAGATTTTCATAGGATAGAATTTGATCACAACTGCAATATGAACTCTAATGTGCTATTTTTTCAAAATTAATAATGATAAGTGCTCTTCTTTTTATTTGTGGGTTATAAGTTATATGTTTTCAATTAGTCTTTTGGATATTCTATTTAATAGATTGTTTCATTGTGTTCAATCCCCTAAGTGTTATAATTCAAAACCACTATACAGTTCGAATATCAGTAGAAAGGTCTGTGTAAGTCTTTCTTTTGTTTCTATTGGTCTCTTGAATAGAGTTAAATTCAATAGAACTAGTTGTATAATCTGATTTGAATTATACTTTAAGTGGAAGCCTCTAAAATGATGGTCTTGTCTTATTAAAGCAAGTTTCTTTTAAAACCGTCTTTGAACGTATGTAAGATTGAAAGTTTTTTGACTTTATAGCCCAATTATTTAGAAGACAATGATCTAACTATTATTTGGAAATTGTCATTTGGTTCATACTTTGTGATTTGTAGATTATATAATCATTATTTCAAAAGCATTACTTTTCAGTCCTTAGTTTAATCCACTTTAGTCAAGATTTATAGAGTAGAAATTATCAGAAGATTTGTTGCTTTCCTCAAAGGATCATTCACCACCTTTGGAGGAACTTTGTTTTGTGTATGCAGTTGAGCAACATAGAGAATTTGGTTGTTTAAAGTTAATTTAGGTCTACTAGCCTTGGCTTGATTAAGCCAGAATTGTAGAGGTATCAATTTGTACCTGTCAGTTGGCCAAATCCGATTTGTCATTTTTGGGCACCAACAGAACTCTTGATCAAAAAGCTTGCAAACAGATCTTTAGTCTACCTCGAAACGCTCGCAGAAAATAAAGCTAACTCTAGTTCATTTGAAAAAGCTAACTCCAGTTTATCTAAAAAACGCTCCGCATAATCTGGATCAGATTATAAAGCACTAACCGGTAAATTTGCAATGGAGTACAAACCGGTGTGCAACCTGTTAATCATTTGCATCCTGTGGTGTCTGCCAAGACCGGTTGGACAAGACCGGACCGGTATAAACGTGACTAGGTAAGGTACACTATTTACTTAGTAATTCTACTGGTTCACCACTGTTCTATCATGAGTTTCAGTGTGTTTGATGTTTGCCAATGATGAAAACTAAGCTTTATGCCAATAATTTCAAATGAATGGAGTTCTCATTCGTAGTAGACGACAACAAGGTTGTGCTGAGAGGGATGTCGAATGGAGGACCGAAGGAAATTTCAGCCCGACGGATGGAGGAAATCCTCAGACACGATGACGTGGTTTGGTTCGCACATTGTTTCATCTCACCAGAACCTGTACAGAGACAAAGGACCTACTACTTGGATGAGGAACTTCAAGCAATCTTGGAAAAGCAGCACCTGGTCTTCGCCGACATACCACCGGGCATACCACCGCACCATGGATTCGAACATAATATCGAAATGGAGGCTGGCGCCAAACCTATCATCACCACACCATACCGCCACCCTAAGAAGCTTAAGGATGAGATGGAAAAAACAATATATGAACTTCTTGACAAGAGTTGGATTAGGCCCAATTCTAGTCCTTTTGTGTCGTCAGTAGTGTTGGTTAAGAACAAGGACAAAACGCTGTGTATGTGTGTGGACTACCGCGCACTGAACAAGAAGACCATCAAGAATAGGTATCCTATTCCCAAGATCGACGAGTTGCTGGATTAGTTATGCGACGCGATGTATTTTTCCAAACTAGACTTCCATTCAGGATATCACCAAATCTGCATGAGGGAACAAGATATGGAGAAAACAGCTTTCCGTTGTCATTATGGGCATTATGAATTTTTGGTCATGGCATTCGGTTTGACCAATGCGCCAGCTACATTCCAATCTTGCATGAATCACATTTTTAAAAACCAGTTGTGCAAGTACCTGTTGGTGTTGTTCAATGATATACTAATCTACAACAAGACATGGGAGGAGCACTTGAGACATTTAGAAGAAGTGCTTGGGGTTATGGAGTCACAGTTGTTGTTCGCCAAAAGATCCAAATGTGAATTTGAGATGACATAGATATTATGTTTGGGGCACATAGTTAGTAGCCAGGGAGTTCAAGTACATCAAGAAAAGATTCAAGCGATCTTGGATTGGCAACCTTCGAAAACTCTCTCGGAACTGCATGGATTCTTTGGATTGTATGGTTACTACAAATGGTTTGTGAAGGGATTTTCATAGCTCAATGCACCACTCACCAATCTAATGAAGAAGGGATCTTTCCAGTGGAGGGAACGGGCACAATAGATGGTCGAAAAGCTCAAGGAGATTATGAGTTCTTGTCCGGTTCTTGCACTACTAGACTTCACTCGGCCCTTCGTCCTGGAGTGCGACGCATTGGGTGAAGGCATTAGAGCCGTGCTGATGCAGGACCGCCACCTGATTGCATTTGAGAGTCGGAAGCTCTTGAGAGCTGAAAGGTTGTACTCCATCTATGACAAAGAAATGCTTGCCATCATATCTGCCCTGACAAAATTTCGGTAGTACCTCGTGGGAGCTAAATTTGTAGTCTGTATAGATCACAACAGCCTGAGGCATTTCCTAGAACAAAAGGAGTTGAACGAACGACAACAGAAGTGGGTGAGTAAAATACAAGATTTTGACCTTGACATTGAATACGTTAAGGGAAAATATAATGTTGTGGCTGATGCATTATAAAGAAGGCTGGCCATATGCACCTTATCTCAGATTTAGGCAGATTGGAGGGCACATCTCTTGGTCAAATATTCCAAGAACACCTTCACATGCCAGTTATTGGATGGTGAAGTGCAAGACGACAGGTACAAAGTGGTTGATGATATCATTTATTACAAGGACATAATTTATTTGGTACTTGAGTCCAAATTGAAGGAGAAAATCTTAAGGGAGATGCACGATTCACCCTTGGCTGGGCATCAGGGGTACTTGAAGACCTATAGGCAGATCCGGGAAAGTTTTTGATGGAAGAGTCTTGAGACTGATATCCTACAGTATGTATGGGAATGTGCTACCTGCCAGCAAAATAAATTCAAACACAATTACCAGCGGGTCTACTCCAACCTTTACCAATCCCTGAGCAGAAGTGGGATAGCATCTCAATGGATTTTATTTCCGGACTTCCCAAGGTGCAAGGAAGGGACTGTATTTTTGTAGTGGTCGATAGATTTACCAAGTATGCACACTTCTTTGCTATTTCCGCTAGGTATCAGGCCACACAAGTAGCATACTTGTTCTTCCGAGAAGTGTTCTGCTTGCATGGTCTTCCTCAGAACATAGTAAGCGATAGAGATAGACACTTCCTCAGTACGTTTTGGTAGGAGTTGTTTGTGCTTGCAGGGACAGAGTTGTTGCCAAGCACCAGTTGTCACCCACAAACTAATGGACAGACGGAGATTGTAAACAAATGGCTGGAAGGATATCTCAGAAACTATGTTCCCGCACAACCGAAAGCATGGGTCAAATGGTTACATCTAGGAGAACACTGTTACAATACCACATAGCACATGTTGATTGGGATGGCAACATTCAAAGCATTGTACAGTTATGAACCCCCTTCGTTCGTGGACATGGCGTTGAGTGACGGTCGCACATCGAAGGCCAAGGAGTGGCTACAGGAGGGAATAGATATTTTGAGGTCCCTCAAGGAAAACCTTCAGCGAGCCCAAAATCAACAAAAGACTTATGCTGAGAAGCATCAAATCAAGAGGAGTTTTGAAGTTGGGGACTTGGTGTACCTCTAGCTTCAACTGTACATGTAGTCCTCTCTAAAGGTTTTTAGAAAGGAAAAGTTGAGGCTGGGTTTCTATGGACCCTACCATGTGATCAAGAGAGTGGGCGAGGTTGCATACGAATTGGAAATACCTGAGGGAAGTTGAATCCACAATGTCTTTCACATTTCTTGCTTGAAGAACGCTGTGGGTCAACACATCACAGTCTCAGCAGATCTGCCACCTCTCTACGATGGAGGGAATTTAGTATTAGAACTAGTCGAGATCATCGACATTCGAGAGAAGAAGCTGAGGACCCGCACAGTCGAAGACCCGCACAGTCGAAGAATTTCTTGTGTGTTGCTAGGATCTACCGCTTGAAGATGCCACCTGTGAAGGTGAGGAGATTTTGGAACACCCTAGATTAAGATTGCTTGAGGGCAGGCAATTTTTGGGATGGGAGGACTCTAATTTTCCCATCATTAAATAAATAATAATATTTGTATTTTGGGTTCCGATCGATTTAGTTTATCTCAGGCCCATCTTTTATTTTGGCATAGGCTTAGATGTTGTCGTGTTGGCTCCAGGTGTAGATGTTACCAACACCCTACGACCTCCAATCACCTCCTTACGATCTCTCTATTGTTTCATACGACCTCCTGGTCAGCACCGTACGACCTTCATACGACCTCTGTGCTCTTTGTTTCCCTCTGTACGGTCCAAACTGGGATGTGTAGAGATAGCGTGGGTATTTGGAGGCGTGTTTTCTTGTTAGGTTGCGGTTGAGAACATTACACATAATGGATTGTTGTACTGAAAATTAGATCCTGTGTCTCTAACTTTGATAGGATCGGAATGCTGAAACTTAGTACCACTATCTGCCAACGAGACAGGCACATCCACATGTCTGTCGAAAAAGTCTCCACCCACCGGTGTGCAAATAGGACTAGTGGTTGTTCCACTAAGTACAAGAACGTCTCCACCATGATAAGTAGCTATTGAAAATTCATCATGAAGGTTTTTGGATATCTCACCTATGAAAACCTCTCATTTCTCTTCTTGGATTCTTCATGAGGAAGACTTTTTGAAAAAGGAAACCATAAACCTAGCTGCCTTGTCAATAGTTGCCAGATCTGAAAGTTGGGCTTTTAGCCTTTCTTGTATTTGCCTCAATTTCTCCATTTCGTTTTATAAGGCACTTGTTTGTTTCTTGAAAGATGACACACTGCTTGACTAGTTTCCATATTTACTTGGTTCTGTATTTATCCATGATTGAAATAACCTGCGAGAGTGCTGATCACTGACAAAAAAAGTGTGGGAACTCAAAATTTTCAACCCCGCAGGATGACAAGAAACCGTTGTGATACCACTGTAATATCCCTAGCTAGGATATTGCCTTAACTCTGATTTTGGTTGTCAATTTTGAATGTTCAACATTTAGTCAAACACTTTATATGCAAGCTCTGATACCACTGTAATATCCCCAACTAGGATATTGCCTCAAATCTGATTTTGGTTGTCAATTTTGAATGTTTGACATTTAGTCATCTCTTTACATGCAAGCTCTGATACCATTGTAAGAACCCCTACAGGTTCTAACTTTGAGAAACACCAAACATGAAACCCCTATCTCGCTGTCTTTTGTTTTCAGATTGTATTTGCTTGCTTGAAATGGTTTCAAATGAAGTTTAAATGCTAGCAAATGATTATTAAGAAATCCGGGCAAAGAACTGAAATACAAATGCAATCCTTTTTGACCATTTGAATGAATACATATGATTTGTACAAGTAAAATGTGCATCTACAGCCAATAGACATTTCTACAAACACTTGGCATGCATCCTTTCAATTTCTTTCACCAAAGAAATGTTTACAAATATGTATGCAACGCAAATTATATATATTTGAAATTAACTTTTGAGAACTTGGAACTGCATGCAATGAGACTGAATATCTTTGTATGTGATCGCAGCCTCTTGGAATTGCAGATTTTCCTTGACGTGGGCTTGATATATACCGAATGAAGCCCTCCAAATACTAACGCTATTGCTACAAAAAATACCGTCCAAGAAAGCCACAACAACCAATACAATTCCCAATGCAGCCTGTCATTTATTGCTGCAATTTGCTAAACATGAGTCTAACAGTCCCAATCAGTGTTGAGAGGGGAGGGGTGAATCAGCACCTCTTAAACTTTACTCTACAAATCTGATGAGGTTAACTTACAACTGAAAGAAAAACAGATTCATGCATATAATAATAGTAAGAAACCAATCACATTGTGACACCAGATTTATCACATGCAAACCCGATTAGGGTGAAAACCATAGTGTGAGGAGACCTCACAAAATTTGTACTCTTCTGGAGTACGCCCTGTTAGGAGCCTTCCTGGTTAAAGAAAAAATAACGCATTTGCTAGATGCGACCCAGTTAAGGGATTTGTTACAATAAGGCCTGTTAGGACTTGCCTGGTTAGAGGACTTTGAACACCTTGAAGGATGTCACCCAGTTAAGGGATTTGATACAAGGGACCTGTTAGAGTCCACCCAAATTCTGAGATTTAGCTATTGTAGTTTGCTAGAAAACAATAGAGTGAATGACCTTTTACAGTTGACTACACACAGTTTGTTGAGGTCTCTATTCGTGCTTAACTAAGAAGTAACACCGGTCAATGCAGGTGTCTTCTCCTCTACTTCTGTGCTTCTCTGCACAATTCTTCTTTTTCACTTCTTTCTATTTCTCCCTGGCTTCAACAACTTAAAGGTTCACTCTTTTTCTCGGCAGAATGAAGGCAACTTTTATTTGCCTTAGGCAGAAGAATATATATGGTTCAAACCCTAATTGTGCTCATCATGCATGACCTAACTTAGATCCTTATCGGATTCATCATGTAGTGAAGTGTCAGTTATCTAAGGAAACAATTGATGCATGCCCTTGCTTTATCAGCCTAATGAAGAAAATAGTGGTTGCGTGCCAGGCAACTTTCCTTCACAGGAGATAACGCTTTGATTTAAAGCCGCTAATGCTGGTTTTAAATCCTTCAATCGCGCCTCAAAAAGCCACTGATTCCGACTTTAAATCCTTTAGCTGCGCCTCAAACCGATCACCAAGATAACTCAAAGTCACTCAGATTCATTGCAATAAATCCTAGTCAAAAAGAGTTGGTTGGAACAGACAGTTGGCTACAACTTCCTCGGTTCATGCTGGAGTCTTATAATATATCGGTTGAGTTCTCCAAGCTGTAAACATGTAGGAGTCTTTAACGTGTTGCTGTCTCTTTCTTGGCTTACCGGTTTCTGTAGTCCTCGGTTTGCTATTCTTAGCTTGGCTTACCGGTTGGTCCATCCTCGGTTGGTTACTGGTGGTAGCACGGTCCTTAGCTGATGTTGGAATCTTCTTTTCCTTTATTGTGTACATAGCCCAGTGGCTAAGGATGTGTATAGTGACCGGTGGTATATGCATGTAGTCACAACATTCTTGTATATTGACATCATCGGCCAAACCATCCTTGTTTCATATAGCTCCTTTCATATAGATCTGTTTGGTTCTGTGGACTTTATAGAGATGACAAATCTCTATGCTCTTTTTGCCAATCAATGACAACACCAGTACCGATGACAGGCTTACCGGTTATCATCACTTAATGCCAACAGAGTCTCCAAAGCTTGCAAGGATTGTAGAAATATTATGTTGATTATCTCTTCTAAACTGTACCCTTAATTCCAACTGTGGCATCTACATGAAGCCATCAATTCAAGCACATTTATGGCCTTTGGATAAGACCATCACCAACACAATTCGCCTGGCATTTACTAGGTTCAAAGTGCAAACAAAATTAAAGACTTCTCATCTTGAAGAAAGTACAAACCCTCACATTTTCTTTCATCAAAGAAAATATCAATATCCAAGAATGAATTGCTTTTGCACAAAGCATTGCTTTTATAATAAAATATATCTTCTTCAAGACACCAAAAGAAAATAGCTTCTCTCACACTTTTCACTTAAAAGCCTTCGTCAACACACTTTTCAATTAGAAGCCTTTATTTAATAACTTTGAATTAATAATAAATAACTCCCAAGCTAAAAGATTCATGAAGAAACTTTTCACTTAAAAGGCTTCTTCAGCACACCCTTCACTTAAAAGCATTTCTTTTAAGACTTAGGATTATATTCCATGTGAATTAATGATTAATACCCCCCAATAGGCGCCCAAAAGCAATTTATAAACTTAATTCAATTTGTACCACTGAAAGTGCCAATACCATCACCGAACTGAATATAGTGCCTAGGTGCTTGCCAGAAATAAAAACTGTCATTACTGACTTTCTATAAATAGCAAGTCAATGTCCATGGACCCCCTACACAACCTGCCAGAGCACGAGGATCACAATGATGGACTGGCTGATAGTCCCACCCGGTGCTGAGAGGGGAGGGGTGAATCAACACCCAATAAAAGTTGAAGTTAATCTTAGATCAACTAATTATTATTGCACAAAACATATCCTATAAAGGAACTAAACAACACAAAATGAAAACAACATAGAACACCAGATATATCACGTGGAAACCTAAATTGGGAGAAAAACCACGGTGTGATTTGGAACTCACAAATTTTGCACTCTTCTGAAGTGCGCACTGTGAAGAGCCTTCCTTGTTAAAGGATTACAATTGCATTGTTAGGTGCGACCCGGTTAAAGGATTTTGAATAAGGCCTGTTAAAGCCTGCCTTGTTAGAGGACTTTAAAACATCAACTAGATGTCGCCCAGTTAAAGGATTTAGTACAAGGGACCTGTTAATGTCCACCCAGATATTGGGATTTGGCTATTGCAATTGTTGGAGAGCAATAGAAAGGCTGATCTTTTGAAATGGCTTTGCAGCGCCTGATGAGATCACTGTTTCACTCACTGAGAGTCACCACCAGGCACCAGTGGTATGCTCTCCTCAGGTTACTGTGCTTCCTTGCACACTCTCTTCCTCTTCTTCTTCTCTTCTTCTTTTCCCTTTATTTTTCAGTAGCTTTGATTAGCATATTGTTTCACTCTTTCTTCTTGGCAGAATGATTGGCAAATGATACTCTTCGTTAACTGAAAAATATATACACTTCCTGCAAAGCGTAGGACAAGCGTAGACCACTCAAATTCAATTTCAAAAGATCTTCCCGCTCTTTTCCATTACGATCCCCATAAAGATCTTTTGTGAATTTGCCATCCAGTCGTGTTTCAGTCATTAAAGGAGACAACAGATGCGTGTCACATACTTTCCTTTAATAGAAAATCCTCCATGAATCCACCATCCAGTTGTGTTTCAGTCTTTAAAGGAAACATCAGATGCGTGTCACATACTTTCCCTTAATAAAAAATTCTCCATGAATCCACCATCCAGTTGTGTTTCAGTCTTTAAAGGAAATATCAGATATGTGTCACATACTTTTCCTTAATAGAAGATCCTCCATGATTTGTGCAACAAAATACGGTTAAAGAATCTCCTCAACTATGCCTTTCATCGGTCTCAACAAATAATAGACATACATCTATCTCAATGAAATCTTAACGATCACTGTAGGCTGGTTTACACCTTTCCTTAGGCAGTGTTTTGGTCTCTATCTTCACCATTCACTTCTTTGTTCTTTGTCTACACCGGTCACTGCTCTGGTCACTGTCTTCATGAGTCACTACTCCGCTCATTGTCTTCACCGATCACCAACTCTGAACAATTAGTACTACACCAAGTACTTTGTTCAAGTGCATTGCTGGACTTTACTTTGCTCATCACTATGTCACCGGTTTCCTTGCATTTGGAAATTGTTATCATAGACATCAATGACAACATCGTTGATTATTACCAGTGGTCTCTTTACGGGTTGCATCCTTACCGGTAATTCCAATAATCTTCCCCTTTGACATTGATGGCAATACTATGTTATGGTTCACTAGTGCTTCTCCGATTATCTCCCCCTTTGACAATAATGCCAAAGGCTTGTCAAACAATGTTTCATTCTGAGGATTGCTCTCCCGACGAGCAGTAGTCCTTGGTCACCAATCTGGTTTAGATGAAACTGTTTCCTCCTTTTGCACTTGTCAGATTGATGATCTCCTCTGTCCTTTTACTGAAGATCATGAAGGGGAATTAACCCTAGTTTACCTCTGAGATATTCAAAGGTACTTTTCAGTAAAGGCTTTGTGAATATGTCAGCTACTTGTTCTTTTGTGGAAACATATTCCAGCCTGACTTCTTTGTTCTGCACTTGCTCTCTTAGATAGTGATACTTGATAGCAATGTGCTTCGCCTTTGAGAGCATCACAAGATTTTTGGATATGTTGATTGCACTCACGTCGTCACAAAATATTGCTATCGATTCAGGGACTTGTTCTTGGATTCCTTCTAATATCTCCTACTTATCAATTTATGAGCATAAGGGGCTTTCTAATGAGTGGTTCATAAGGCACAACACTTGGTGAAGGTTTTGCAAATGGGGTTGCAAGCAGAGTGGGTTTAACCATGGAGGAAACTCCGTAGTTAAGCGCGCTCAAGCTGGAGTAGTACTGGGATGGGTGACCTCCCGGGAAGTCCTGATGCTTCACCTCTGTGAGCATCACCTAGATCCAATGAGTGCTAAGTGTTCCATTCATTCTCATGAGAGATGGGTTCGTCTGAACCACTACTCATGAAACATAGGTCAATGAATTTGACTCAAAAAATACACAGTTGAATCCTGATAGAAATATCACAATTTGACTTGTTGTGGAAAATATCTCCTACTTATCAATTGATGAGCTTAAGGGGCTTTCTAATGATTAGTTCATAAGGCACAACACTTGGTGAAGGTTTTGCAAATGGGGTTGCAAGCAGAGTGGGTTTAACCATGGAGGAAACTCCGTAGTTAAGTGCGCTCAAGCTGGAGTAGTACTGGGATGGGTGACCTCCCGGGAAGTCTTGGTGCTTCACCTTTGTGAGCATCACCTAGATCCAATGAGTGCTAAGTGTTCCATTTATTCTCATGAGAGATGGGTTCGTGTGAACCACTACTCATGAAACATGGGTCAATGAGTTTGACTCAAAAACTACATAGTTGAATCCTGATAGCAATATCGCAATTTGACTTGCTGTGGAAAATATCTCCTACTTATCACCCGTGTGCAGTTGATAGCTGCAGCAACATACTCAGCCTATGCTGTGGATTGTGATATGTAGTTCTGCTTCTTGCTTGCCCATGACACAGTCCTTTCTCCAAGAAAGAATGCACCTCCACTTGTGCTCTTTTTGGCATCAATGTTAGCGGCAAAGTCTGCATCGGTGAACACTTTTACCTCGAAACCTCCTTTGTGAGGAAACCAAAGACCATACTCTTCAATCCCCTTTAGATATCTAAAGATTCTCTTTAATGCTATCAAATGTGTCTTTTTTGGATTTGCAGAGAATCTTTCTACAATACATTCTGCATGTGCAATGTCCGGTCTACTGTGCACAGCATATTGAAGCTTACCGATCATTGATCAGTAGTGTCTCATTAACCTCTGTGGCATTGTCCTCCTTTGATAACTTGTAGTTAGTTATCATTGGTGTACCAACTGGTCTAGATTCTTCTAGTTCAAATGTTTTAAGAATCTCTTTAATTTACCTTGACTGGGATATGAATATACCTTTACTGAGCTGATGGACTTGTAGGCCTATGAAGAATTTTATTGCACTAATCATAGACATTTCAAATTCATTCTTCATTTCTTCAGCAAAGTCTTTGCTCATTTTATCATCGCCTCCAAACATGATATCATCAACAAATATTTCTGCAATCAAATTTCCTTCTTCTTTACCGGTCTAAGGTACAGATTGTTGTTGTCACCTGTTCTTGTGAATCCTATGCTTAGGAAGTATGAGTGCAATCTCTCATACCAAGCTCTTGGGGGTTGCTTTAGTCCATAGAGAGCCTTCTTCAACTTGCAGACCATATCAATTTTCTTTGTGGATGAGAAGCCCTCCAGCTACTCTATATATACTTCCTCTTCTAGTATACCATTCAAAAATGCAGATTTTACATCCATTTGATATACTTTAAACCTTTTATGGGCAGTATAGGCAAGAAAAATTATTACCCCTTCTATTCTTGCTACAGGTGCAAAGGTTTCCCCATAGTCTAGTCCTGCTTCCTGTGTGTATCCTTTGCAAACTAGCCTTGCTTTGTTCCTCACCACCTTTCCTTCTTTGTTCAGTTTGTTTCTAAACACCCACTTGGTGGCTATAACATTCTTGTCCTCAGGTCTGGGTACAAGAGTCCATGTTTCATTCTTTACTATTTTCTCTAGCTCTTCCATTGCTTTGACCCAATTGTCATCCTCCAGAGCTTCTCTTGTAGTCCTAGGCTCTATGCTAGAAAGTAGATAGTTACTTTCTCTAGCCCTTATCCTGGTTAGAATGTTGTCATGTTTATCACCAATAATGTTATCAGTGGAATGATAGGTGACATACCTTGGTAGAATTGGTCGGTGATCTCGGTCTTCTCTTTCCGGTTGAGCAACATTTCCAGAATGATCATGAACATCTTCTTGTTCACCTTCTTCAATTGGTCTTACGTTTTGATCCCTTGCTCAGGCACATTACCCTGTTCCATAGGTCTGTTTACCTGTTCTCTTTCATCAATGATTATGATTTCCTTGAATTCTATTTGATTGTTGAAGTCATAGCCTTGGTGATTGTCAGATTTACCTTGGTTGATCTTATCACTCTGTTCTGAACGCTCATCTATCTTCACGTTTGCACTCTCCACTATTTTTCCTGTCCTTTTGTTCAAGCACCGGTAGGCTTTACTTTTGGTGGAGTAACCCAAAAATATGCCTTCATCACTCTTTGGCTCAAACTTACCGGAGTATTCATCTTTCTTGATGTAATAGTTGCTCCCAAATACTTTGAAATAACTTACACTAGGTGTATGACCAAACCATAACTCATATGGTGTTTTACCGGTCCCTTTCTTGACTTGAACCCGGTTCAATGTATATACAACAGTGCTTATTGCTTCTCTCTAGAAGTGATGAGGCATAACCTTCTGAATCATCAGAGTCCTCGCACAGTCTACCAGAGTCCTGTTTCTTCTTTTTGCGACTCCATTTTGTTGAGGGGTTCTTGGTGCAGACATTTTCTTTTTTATCCCCTGTTCTTCACAGTAGCTAACGAACTCTTGAGAGGTGTACTCATCTCCTTTGTCTGAACTCAGACACTTTAAGTGCTTACGGGTCTCCTTCTCGACTTGGGCTTTGTAGATTTTAAATATAAGGAAGGCCTCTGATTTTTCTTTCAAGAATAACGTCCACATCATCCTTGAAAAGTCATCTACAAAGAGCATAAAATACCTATCTCCATAATATTTCTTTGTCCTCATTGGTCCACACAGATATGTGTGAACAAGATCCAACAAATTCTTGATTGAATAAGACTTGTTGCTGAAGCTTGTACCGGTCAGTTTTCCCAACTGACACTCTTTGCACATGGCCCTGTGTGGCTTTATGATGTTAGGAATCCTTTTGACTGACTTCTTTCTACTTACTTTGACTATGTTGTCAAAGTTTATGTGGCATAGTCTTTTGTGCCACAACCAGCTATTGTCATCTTTTGCGACAAGGCAAGTTTTCTCAATTTCACCTTTTGTTTTTTCCATAAGGCAAGCTCGCTCAGTTTAGGTTAGGTAGAAAAGATTCCCTTTTCTTTGTCTACCAGTAGCAACTTGTTCTCCTGATTGATTCTTGACAATACATGATCCCTGTCCAAACTCTAATCGGTATCCTTTGTTGTTCAGTTGAGCCACGCTCATCAGATTGTACATGATTCCTTCTACCTAGTACACATCATCACAAACAACTTTGTCACTAAATGCTATTGAGCCCTTATCACTGATCCACCATTACTGAGCTTCAAGTTGATGAACTTGTCTTTGTCACCGATCATGTGGTGAGTGCATCCACTTTCAATGATCCAGTCCTCACATCGGTAGGAGCTGGAGATAAGTGCCTTTTCACTTATCACTGTGCTTTCTTCCTTTATTTCCACAAAGGCAATTTCATCGTCTCTCGATTCCTCAGATTCGTTGTTAGTGGCACCTTCCTCAGCAAGGTAGCACTCCTTTCCTTTATTCTTGAATTGGTTTTACTTTTCTTTATTTTCATTCTCAGGACATCTGGCCACAATGTGTCCTATCTTATTGCATGAGAAGCATTTCAGTGGAAGTTTACCTTTGTACTTCCCTTTTCCTCTGGAAAATCTCCTTGCGATGAGTGCTTCAAACTCATCCTGTTCTTGTTCCTCTGAGAACAGATTGCCAGGGATTTGACTAGACCTCCTGGTAGAACTATTACCGGTCACTCTTCCTTTCTTAGTGGAAGCAATATTTGCAAAAGACTTAAAGGAAGCATCTATCGTAGGTAAGCTGTTATCATAATTTATTAATTCAAAAGCAGTTAACTTACCAATTAGAGAGTCGAGGGTGACTTTTGATGTGCTCATTGATCTGAGCTCTTGTATAGCTGAGATCTTGATTGCATACTGTGGTCTCAACATCCTCAGTATCTTGCTTATCACATCCTCCTCATTCAGTGTTCCTCCAACACTTTTCATGGAGTTCATTACTCCTTTTATTCTGTTGTTGTACTGCTCAATGTCTTCGCCTTCTTTCATTTTCATGTCATCATATTTGCCTTTGAGACTTTCTACTTTTTCCCTTTGAACATGTGGGTCGCCTCCATACACAGTTTGTAGTTTTGCTCACATTTTGAAGGCTTTAGTTAGGTTTTCAATCTCTGCATACATGTTATCAGGCAGTGTACTGGCGATCATGTCCATAACAGTTGTGTGTTCACCTTTGACCTTCAGTTGATCTGTCATCAAGGTACCAGTAGGTTCGTTGTACTTTGTGATCACATGGTTCCAAAACTGATCTCCCGTGGTCTTCATGTAGAGCTTCATTCTGCTGCACCACAGACTGAAGTTTTCCCTAGAAAACTTGGGTCCTTCCTTCATCATCATTATGATCTTTGCCTTTTTGTAGTTAAGCAACTCTGAAAATAGGACGTGACTTTGATACCAATTGATAGTCCCAATTGGTGCTGAGAGGGGAGGGGTGAATTAACACCCAATAAAACTCGAAGTTAATCTTAGATCAACTAACTATTATTGCATGCAAAACATATCCTATAAAGGAAATAAACAACACAAAATCACAGCAGTATAGAACACCAAATATATCACATGGAAACCCAAATTGGGAGAATAACCACAGAGTGAGTTGGAACTCACAAATTTTGCACTCTTTTGAAGTGCACCCTATGAAGAGCCTTCCCTGTTAAAGGATTACAAACGCACTGTTAGGTGCGACCCGATTAAAGGATTTTGAATAAGGCCTGTTAAAGCCTACCTTGTTAGAGGACTTTAAAACATCAACTAGATGTCACCCGGTTAAAGGATTTAGTACAAGGGACTTGTTAATGTACGCCCAGATACTGGGATTTGGCTATTGCAATTGTTGGAGAGCAATGAAAAGGTTGATCTTTTGAAATGACTTTGCAGAGCCTGATAAGATCACCGTTTCACTCACTGAGAGTCACCACCGGGCAACACTGGTATGCTCTCCTTAGGTTATTGTGCTTCCTTGCACGCTCTCTTCCTTTTCTTCTTCTCTCCTTCTTTTCCCTTTCTTTTTCAGTAGCTTTGATCAGCGTACTGTTTCACTCTTTCTTCTTGGTAGAATGATTGGGAAATGATTCTCTTCGCTAACTAAAGAATATATACACTTCCTCCAGAGCGTAGGCCAAGCGTAGACCGCTCAAATTCAATTTCAAAATATCTTCCCGCTCTTTGCCATTGCGATCCCCATAAAGATCTCTTGTGAATCCGCCATCCAGTCGCGTTTCAGTCATTAAAGGAAACAACAAATGCGTGTCACATACTTTCCCTTACTAGAAAATCCTCTATGTATCCACCATCTAGTCATGTTTCAGTCTTTAAAGGAAATATCAGATGCGTGTCACATACTTTCCCTTACTAGAAAATCCTCCATGTATCCACCATCTAGTCGTGTTTCAGTCTTTAAAGGAAACATCAGATGTGTGTCACATACTTTCCCTTAATAGAAAATTCTCTATGAGTCCACCATCCAGTCGTGTTTCAGTCTATAAAGGAAACATCAGATGCGTGTCACATACTTTCCCTTAATAGAAGATCCTCTATGATTTGTGCAACAAAACACGGTCAAAGAATCTCCTCAACTATGCCTTTCACCGGTCTCATCAAATAATAGACATACATTGGTCTCAATGATACCTTAACGATCACTGTAGGCCAGTTTACACCTTTCCTTAGGCAGTGTTCTGGTCTTTGTTTTCACCAGTCACTTCTTTGTTCTTTGTCTACATCGGTCATTGCTCCGGTCATTGTCTTCACCGGTCACTGCTTCGGTCATTGTCTTCACCGGTCACCAACTTTGAATAGTTAGTACTACACCAAGTATTCTGTTCAAGTGCATTGCTGGACTTCACTTTGCTCATCACTATGTCACCGGTTTCCTAGCATTTGGACATTGTTATCATAGACATCAATGACAACACCACTGATAATTAGCGGTGGTCTCTTTACCGGTTGTATCCTTACCGGTAATGCCAACACTGGCCTCACTGACTACTTGCCAACTGCTAAAAATAGGGGACATTACAACTTGGTCATATGGTTAAAACCGAAGTGATAAAAATATTGAAATTCATACATGGTAAATTTCAAAGTTTCCCTTGTTCTCAGAAGGGGAATCTCATACGCACAAGTGTGTTTCTTAGGTGATGAATTGAAAGGAAACCTTCTACATAAAATCCTTAGAAGTGTTTGGGAGATTTCATTTTGTTGATCCAATAGTTTTTTTGTTTAGCTCACAATACATTGGATTTTCATTAGACAATAAAAGAAAGCAGTTCATGATGCAAAATATTTGAGGAAATAGTCTTTTAATACTAAACTAGAACTCGATTTAACAGATCTCATCTCATTGAAAAGGTACAAAATAACCAAGATTATGTTGGAATAGAGAGATCATCTATGCTATCTTTCTTTTCTAAGCTCTATCATAAATATTACAATGAATCAAATTAATATACGCATAAATACTAATTATACATTTAATAATATGTATTGTCTTTCAACATCATTTATCAAAGTTGAAGAAATATATAATTCTGTAAATGATTGTGCAGAAGCCTGTGGATTATAATCTTGTAATTTTCTAGTTTTATATATTTTAGATAGAAATATTTAATGCTTACTCTAATATGTAGGTATCTGTAATAATAAAGTGGATGAATTTATTGCAGATAACCAGGATTTACAAGGACAAGGAACATGTTGAAGTGGAGTTCAATGTAAGGAGGATATATATATATATATATATATATATCATTATAATTGTGATTAAAAATTAAGAAAAATGTGAATATATGATTCAATAAATTTTTGCAGCCATTTATAATCAATTTTAATCTTCATTTTATTTCTTCCTATTATCATATTCAGATATTGGGGAACAGATTGAAACATGTAAAATATGGTTGTTATATGTGTGTTTTATTATCTGTGTTGACTATAACAGATATATAAGAAGCATACTCAGACACTTGTATACATGTGCATTTGTGTGAACATAAATTCATATATTTGTGATTGGGTATTAGAATTTTGATTTTGTAATATGATCAAGAAATAAGTTTCAACCGAAACTATTCAGCAACAGTGCCATGCAAGTTGATAGTATTAGAACTTAAATAAGGAAATACTAAACATGCTTGAAATAGAACTTCAATTTTCTAATAGAAACTTTCTCAATTGGTTGTATTTTTTTCAATGTTATATCTTGTTGTATTCTATTTTTCCTTGATTGGCATATATTTATCTTGATTTATAGATACCTTCATAGATCTATCTTGAATAACTCAATATTACTAAATATATGCACATTCAATTATCAATATTTCAGGTTGGTCCCATCCCAATCGATGATGGAGTTGGAAAAGAAGTAATCACTGAATTAACAACAAATATGTCTACCGATGGAGTGTTCTATACTGATTCTAATGGGAGAGATTTCCTCAAGCGAGTAGGTTTAATTGCTGAATGCTAATTTATTTTATTTTGTATATTTTGTTTGTTTGATTGTGAGAAGTGGAAGTCTTTTTACTGTTTTGACATGACGCCTATTTAATTTGGTTCTTTACAATGCAGATTCATAAAATATTGATTAACCCGTTTAAACTTAATAGAATTCAGAATCAAAATTATAGCAGTGTCTGTTCATCCCAAAAAGTAAGTCAAATGGATGAATAACATGGTCATAAGATCAGTGTAATTGAAGAAAAAAAGGGACAACTTTTTCAGAAATATATTGAGAAAAAATGCTACACAAGTGCATGTAAGATAAAAATCAAAACTGTAAAAACACAATCTGCGCCTCAACTAATTGCGATCATAAGAATGATGACAAGTTACTGCCCTTTTTCTCCACTTAATTTGTATGGTAGCTCTTCTTCTCTTTGTATCTTTTTTATACATGGGTATTCTCTCCTGGCTTATTGTTTTAATATTAATACATATTGATTATTGATGTAATTGATACATATTAATTAATTGATTTAACATTAATTATTTTCTACTATATATTATTAATATTAAAATGATTTAATATTAGTATTGACTAATAATAAGTCTTCTCTATATAATTTTATTTTTTTTGATCGGTAAAAGGCCAAGGCCAGAGTTATTTTATTAATTATAAAATAAGGTACATAAATCTCCATTTAGTGCGGGCACTGGTAGGAAAGAATGGAGAAGAAAACCTCTAGTCTTGTCCAGGACAAATGTCTAGTTCATCAATAGAAAGACTTAGTCTTATTACAATTTTTTTAGATAGGGGCACTCCCCTATTTACATACAGGAAGGATGGGTACCATCCCCTATTTACATATTACAAACAGAATGTCTTCCTCTAATTTGAGGGTTATCATGGATTCCACCTGAATGATTACATTATACGGGGCCCATGGCCTTTGTGTAGCACAATAGCTCTTTTAAACCAGTTTCCTAATCAAACCTCCATAAACAGCCAATGCTTTGTTAAAAATCTGATGATCTACAATCGATGTTCCTGCAAAATATTTCCTGCACAAAAGACTATGCGTATACTACATTCACTTGTTAGTCTATGACAAAATAACCAGCTTTTATGACCATTAGGGTATCAAGAATCATCTAATCCTTACTAGGAAAATTAAAAAAATGATCATATATTGCCCTCTTCCTTTCACTATGTTAATATTTAAAAAATTTAGTCTATACCTTATGATACTTAATCCGTCTTTTAAGGCAACTTATTATAACTACCAAGGCATTTTCCACTTTAATAGGAGTCTTCTGTAAAGGGATGGGTTAGAATGTTTTTGTACTTTATCCTAGGCATGCTGAAACCTCTATCTAGGATCTACCTACCCTCTCCTCCTATAATATCCAACATACAGATTAATCAGAACTTCCATCCCCTTAAGAGTGTCTTGAAGCCTTCCATTTAACTGACTAAGCATATTCTCAAAATGTCAATATCTAGCTATGCTTACACTGCGTAATTCTCATGCCAGACTTGTGGTCCTACTATTTGGCTCCTTAAATGCTAACTGGTATTATGATGTCACACGAATGACAAGGGTGGAATGAGTATTAATATATATTCATTTCTCTGTGTTCTAAATTTATACTTATTCTTTTATTTCTGGCCCAAAAAACATTTGAATGTTAATAAACTTAGTTATAGGGATCAGGAGAGAGAGCAAGGTAAATATAGGAATTGTCGATGGGATATAGATTCTTTCTGGGTACTTAATCTAATTGGTTTATGAGACTTTATGTTTTTTTATGTTTATCTATACATCTATATATATAGATGTATGTATATAACTCTCTAAGTTTGTCTTTTGTTTGAATGTAAAATAGCGACCATTAGATATTAGCATCATATGTGGTTTATTTTGCTAATCATTTCCTAACACTTGAGACTAATAGGATCGACCTTTATCTTTTTAATTTAACTTCAGTGTCTCATTACTTATAAATGTCAAATGAAAACATCTTTTATCACAAGCTCTTAGAGGGGACTGGATCAAGGTAATTGAGATCTTTTTACAAATTTCCATGCCTTAGAGTAAGTTATCCATGATCCTAATACTTGATCATAGTGGGGAGGTTCCAGTTCTTACCAATTTCTTGTTGATTACTAAGTCCTTATTCATCTGTATGAATTTATGCCCTCCTTACTTTAACAGATTTCTGGCCTCTTCTCTGGCCAATGTCTCTTGGGTCCTTTTTGTTCCTAATCATCATAGATAAACTTTAATCGTATTGCAGATTCCTGGTTGGCTCATTCTTTATGCTCCTACATCTGAAAGATTGATCTCTTTGTTAAACTTAATCTACTCGTAGAATGCCTCAAAATTTAGTATAAAATTTAGAGAATAGCCAACCCCTCGTTATCCTTACCTTTAGGAATAGACCTGTTTGCTTAAATAGAAAAGCTACTTAAGATCCTAAAAACAAGAGTAATCAAAACTCTATTGTTAATTTTATGAGAACTGATAAGGGCTTCGAAATTTCTAGAATACATTATACGTAATAAAGTTATCAAGTCATTTTCCTTACCTTATGAAAGACTAGATTTTCTTATGAATTGTGGGATTTGAAAGAGAATAAATATATATATAGGTATTTATTCATCTATTTATGTGTATATACTATATACTCATAAATCTATCCATATCTTGAACTTCCATATGAGACCATATGAACAAACAACCATATATGCTACATATTTGAATTCATTTATGTGTCTATATGTAAATTTATCCATATGTTTATGAATGTATGTCCATAAATATATGAATCTATATCCATATGTATATGTATCCTACTTGATATGTTAAATTCTGATGAAATTTGGATCATACTTTCTCATTAGCAGTTTAGGATAAATCTCTGGTTCATATGCTTATGTCGCAATTTACAGAGATTAATTTGACAAAATAAGCTAAACAAGCATCTACTGATGACAGCTTATTAATTAAAAACTAAGAAAGTATTGTCCTCTTATCCGTACATGATTATGCTTGGGTTAATTGTAACTTCATTCATTGTTACTATTGATTTATATCTGTGACTACATTATTCGTTTATTTGCTTATATCACAGAGTATCGTGTTGTAGGATCTTTGATTCTTTTGATGTTAAGCGTCTACTAATAACTAATCTTCCCAAAAAAGAATTTAGTAAATCTCCTTTAATTTCCCTATGAGAAATCTACCAGTATCCTATCCTTGAAAAACCGAAAAATATTGAAAGGGGGGGGAGGTGAATCAGTAATTTAAGCAACTTAATAAAATATCAACATCAGAGAATGCAAACATAAGAAAAACAGACAAGACATATTTTTCTCTCGTGGAAAACCCAAGATGGGTAAAAAACCACGGCACCACTAATCTCAAACGGGCAACAACTCTTTACATCCAAGAGCTACAACTCTTCACAGTCTCATTACAGAACAGGCTCCAATCTATCTTAAAAAGGCAACAACCTTTTGCTGTAGGAGATTATTAGAAATACAGAACAAACAAAATAAGCTCTGTCTTCACAGAAAATGCAAAGACGTTCCAGTCCAAGATGAATGTTTTTAACAAGAAGTGGAATTCTGAGAACACTTCTAATGGAGATAAAGTCTATTTTCAATTTTGTGTCTTCCCTGATTGCCCATCAAAAGCACACCTTGTTTAGGATGCTCAGATATAATGCAGCCTTCCCAAAACTCAATAGCCTTTTTGCTGGATGGCAGCACGCTGGTCACACTTCCTCTTCTTAAGCACACTAGTCACACTTCCTCTTCTTAAGCACACTACAGTCTCTGAATATCTTTTACTATGTGATAAAAGTGGGTTCCTTTAAAACACGCACAACACTTAATAAGCACACATACCACTGCGATTTCTTTACTCTCTCATACACTTCTTTTTTCATCTTTTTTTTATATATTCAAACATCTGCATAGACGCACTCTACTATTTTCGTATTGTTACCTCCTTGAAAAATCTTCGACATTCTTCTATAGTGTATGTTTTACACGATGTTCATTTTTCTATCTTTACACCCCCAAAAAACAAACTTTTTGCATACACACATGGCTCTATCCTCAAAAATAGTAACTGAAGAACATATTCCGCACTGCAAAAACATTTGTCAATATCCTTTTGACATGCGAGCGCAGTGTTCGTTCACCAACTAGCACTCGCGTCATAACTCATGATTTTGTTTTGTTTCACCATATGTTCTTTAAGCCGGGATATATCTTTTTGAGTTAACACGCACTATATTGTTAAAAAACACCACCAATGCCGTGTTCAGTGTATCACATGTCAAATTGTTGGAGACCTTTTCCCAGCGCTCACAAGGAATCTTCATATGAGTTTTTCAACGCAGAGCAACATTTTGGTTTGAACACCAGAAAGATTTGCACAGAAAGGACGTTACAAATTATATGTTTCAAATTGTTATCGAGGCTACCAATGATTTGCATAGCCAATATACGTTACACAGCCAATGAGCTCAAAATGATTTGCACAACCAATATACGTTACACAGCCAATGAACATTAAAAACACCAGATGCGTTTTAAACCAGGAGTTGCAACTGAATAAAGAGAAAGCACTATGACAGGTGTCAAACGCTTGATATCACCTTGTGATCAAGATGATGCAAGTCCACACTCGTGATCAATCAGCCAACCATAAATTACTGAGACATCAATGACAGAAATGTGACAATCTTCCCCTTTTTGTGATTGATGGCAATTTCTAGCAAACATAAGAAGAGCAAGAAATGCAAATCTGAACCAGCTGAAACAACTCCCCCTGAAAACAACTCCCCCTTTGACATCAATGACCATGAAAACTTGAAACAATTACCATTGTCGCAAAAGATATATCAATGAAGCACTCCCACTGAGAACGAATAATTTAGTGAGGTAGTAGAACACCAAGCTTGCTTCAAAGATACTCAAAGCGATCTCGGGGTAACGGTTTCGTGAAAACATCAGCAACTTGTTCCTTTGAACACACATAGTTCAACTTAACCATATTGTTAGCAACTTTTTCCTTTAGATAATGAAATTTAATAGGAATATGTTTGGTGTGGGAGTGCATTACTGGATTTCTAGAGATATCAATGGCACTCGTATTGTCACAAAAGATGCATATAGGATCTTTAAACTCAAGCTTGTAATCACATAAGGTGTTCTTCATCCAAATTACCTGAGTGCAGCACGAAACCGCTGCAATGTATTCAGCTTCAACTGTAGATAAGGATGTACAAGATTGTTTCTCGCTGGGCCATGAGACCAAATAGCCACCTAAGAAGAAAGCACATCCACTGGTGCTTTTTTTATCATCCATCGAGCCACCCCAACCTACATTTGTATAGGTTGTAAGAGAGAAATCAGGACTCTTGGGAAACCAAAGACCAAAATCAACAGTGCCTTTCAAATATTTAAAAATTCTTTTAACAGCATGAACATGTGTTTGTTTGGGTGACGCTTTAAGTCTTGCAACATAACCAACAGCCTGCATAATGTCTGGTCTACTGGTTGTAGCAAACAACAAACTCCCTACCACGGATCTATAGAAAGTTTGATCTACAGAAGGAGACACATCATCCTTAGTTTACATCCGGTTTCCATAGGAGTGCAAACCAGATTGCAATCTTCCAATTTGAATTTTTTAAGCAATTCTCTAACATACTTAGCTTGGGAAATGAAAACACCTTCAGAAGATTGATTAATTTGCAGCCTAAGAAAGTAAGTCAACTCACCCATCATAGACATTTCGAATTCATCTTTCATGCAATCAGCAAATTTCTTGGTCATTTTGACATTGTCACTACCAAAAATCAGATCATCAACATAAACCACAACAATGAGAATGTTGCTACCTTCTTCCATGACATATAAATTGCTCTCAACATATCCCTTTTTGAAACCTTGCTGCTGCAAATAATTATCCAATCTTTCATACGAAGCTCTAGGAGCTTGTTTGAGCCCATAAAGCGCTTTTTTCAGCTTGCAAACATAATCCAAGTTGTTGCCCTTCCGGTTGTTCAACATATATCTCTTCAATCAATTCCCCATTTAGAAAGGCAGATTTGACATCCATTTGAAAATCTTTAAAACCTTTGAAAGAAGCAAAAGCAAGAAATATTATAATTGCTTCTAATCTAGCAATAGGTGCAAACTAAACGGGCCTTGTTTCTAATAATCTTTCCTTCTTCATTTACCTTATTGCGAAACACCCATTTAGTACCAATTATATTCTTGTCAAGGGGTCTAGGCACAAGTTTCCAAGTGTTGCTTTTCTTAATTTGCTATAACTCTTCTTTCATATCAGCAACCCAATGCTCATCTACCGCTGCCTCTTCAAAACATTTAGGCTCAATCATAGAAATAAGTGAAAAGTCATCATCCTCAAAATAATTAATGTCTCTCTTAGCATGCCTAGTTCTCCTTTCAACTATAACTTGATCAATTGGATGATTCTTTTGGACAAACTTAGGAGTTTTGAAAGTAGATACATCATGATCACCTTGTGAATCATACCCGGAATGAACATGTGAGATTTCAGCATCACTTGAGGAAGAGACTTTATTTTCATGAGCAGATTGAGTTTTTCCTTTATCATTTTCACCATCTTATCTAGCTGTTACAATTTGTCTATGAGGAGAAAAAGGTACAATAGTGCTGATTTGAGTTTTTCCTTCTTCAATGCTGTCCACATGCTCACTAAACTCATTAGTAATCTCATGTATTTTTACATTAGCACTTTCTACCAATTTATGTAGCCTCTTATTGTAGCACTTGAACGCTTTACTCTAGGAGGAATAGCCAAGAAAAATTTCCTCATCAGCTCTAGAGTCAAATTTACCCAAATTATCTTCATCCCTTCTAATGTAACATGGACTTCCAAAAATTTTGAAGTATTTAACAGTAGCTGGTTTACCTTTCCAAAGTTTATAAGGAGTCTTGTTGAACTTGGGCCTCAACAAGGTTCTATTCTGAATGTAGACTGTAGTGTGGACAACTTCTCTCCAAAAGATATCTTTTACTTTTCTTTCATTCATCAAAGAACGAGCCTTTTCTTGAACTGTTTTGTTCTTTCTTTCCACAACACCATTTTGTTGTGGTGTTCTAGGGGCTGAAACTTTTTTTTTAATTCCATGTTGCTCACAAAACTTGACAAAATCATTTGAGGTGAATTCTCCTCCATTATCAGAGCACAAACATTTAATTTTCAGATCCATTTCATTTTCAACCAAGGTCTTAAAAATCTTAAATTTATCCAAGGCTTCTGATTTTTCTCTTAAAAAAACAATCCAAGTCATGCGAGAAAAATCATCAATAAAAAGCATAAAATATTTTTCACCTTGAAGACTTGCTGTCCTAGTTGGCCGACAAAGATCTGTGTGAACTAACTCAAGTGGCCTACTGCTGAAATGATCTTTTGGTTTGAAGGAAGCTCTTGTTTGTTTTCCTTCTTGACAATTCTTGCAAACAACATCAGCTGGTTTCTCTATCTTTGGCATGAGTCTAATTGCTTCCCTTTTACTGATCTTGATAAGATTATCAAAATTTATATGCCCAAAATGCTTACACCAAAGCCAAGCATCCTTCACCTTGCTCAAACAACAAGTTTCATCATTAGAGTCATCAAGAATATAAAGATTGTTTTCTGCTCTAGTTGCCTTAGCTATGACATCATTTCCCCTTTTGATGATACAAGAATTTGAGTTAAAGCTAAGATCATATCCTTGATCACATAGGTGACTCACACTTAAGAGATTGTGTTTCAAACCTTCAACATAAAGTACATTCTCAACAATGGCTTCATCATTATTTATCAAGAGAGTACCTATGCTAGCAACCTTGGCAGAAGAACTACCGCCAAATCTGACTTTTCCACCTTTCATTTTCTTGAGAGTGTGAAATTTACTTAAGTCACCTGTCATGTGTCTTGAGCAGCCACCATCAACATACCATATGTCCTTCTCATTATTGGCTAGAAGAGCTGTTTGAACAACAAGAGCTTTGAGAGATATTTCTTGAACCTTTCTTCTCCAAACTTTAGTAACCTTTGTCATCCTTTTTGGTTCAACATTGTAAGACAAATCTACACTATAGCTGTTACAAAACCTTGAAGTATGGCCAAACTTGTTACAGCTGTAACAAATTAAATTGTACTTCCTAAAGACATTTCTTTCACACTGAAAATAATTCTTTATGGAAGCATCTCTACAATCCACAACTTTATGTCCAAAGTAATTCCATGAAAAACAATAACCATAGAAGAAGGGTTTCTTCACCTTGTTTAACACGGTCTGACCACTTCCTTGTGGTGAAGAGTTTTGTTCAAATTGCATGCCAACTCCTTTCTTCTCTTTGGTAGGTCTTTGAGAGCTAAGAACGTCATCCAATGATATGCTACCATTTTTATAAGTCACTTCTTCACTTGAAAGCATTGAAGATTTACCAATGTTTCTGAGAGTAACAATTTCAGCTTTTAGCTTGGTAATGTTTTCCTCTTTTAGCTGAATCTGATTTTCAAGATTTTCATATATTTTCTTTGCCTCCTCATTCAAGACTTTAAAATCAACTAGTTGTGTTTCAGCTTCTTTAAGAGCCGTTGCAATTTTTAGTTTTTCCACACTTTCAACTTGTAGAAGATCCACAAGATTTTGATTCTTCTTTTTCAGCTTCTTAATTTTAGCTAATGTTGCAATTAATTCAAGTTCAAGGTCCACTTCATCATCTTCCACATCATCATTTTCCTCTGAACTTAAATCATCAACAATCATGAACATAACTTCATCTATTTGAGTATCACCTTCACTGCTGGAGGTATCATCTCTGCCATCTTTTGAAAACAACACCTTTTTGCCCTTCTCAAATTTCCAATTTCTCTTTGCAAATCTCCTAGTCTTCCTAGGTTTTGAGTTTTTTTCATCAGGGCTCTCATCATCTTTATCAAAGGGGCACTTTGAAGCAAAGTGACCGAGTTTCCCACAGTTGAAACATTTCAAACCAAGTTTTCCTTTGCTTTTGTTAAGACCTTTTTTCAGTTTTCTAACAAGGTAAGCAATTTCCTCATTAGAATCTTCAACCGAACTTTCACTGTGTCTTTTTTCCTTGTCTTTATTTCTTTAAGAGGCCTTGAAAGCTGATTCATTTTTGGAAGTCCCTTCAACGGTGGTCCTAATCTCATAGATGGTTAGAATACCATGCAATTTATCTACTGTCAGAGTATCCAAATCAAACATTTCTTCAATAGCTAAAACCTTAGCATCAAGCCTCATGGGAAGAGAACAAAATTTTTTCTGAACTATGGTTTTCTCTTCTATGTTTTCTCCCAGACCTTTTAGAGCATTGACAACCTCATCAACACGAAGAAAATAAGCAGCAATATTCTCATCTTCCTTCATACGAAGACTTTCAAAGACAGCCTGATGAGTTTGAACTTTTGCCTTCCTAACTTTGTCATCACCATGATAGGCATTATGCAGTTTGTCCCAAACTTCTTTTGTTGTAGTACAGTGCATAACTTTTACAATTTTGATTCAGTTAGGCCACAGAATAGCATTCATAGCCTTGGCATTGTTCTCAAATTCCTTTTTACCATCAGCATCCATAGGAGGTTGAGCTGGTGTTATGTCCCCATTTTTAATAAATTATTTTAATTAATTAATGGTCCCAGAATTTAAATAATATTATAAATGGACCTTTAATTAATAAAGGGGGGGGGCCATTTTTATTATTATTGTCCGTAGGTGTTTGCCGTGTCGACGTTCTTTTGTAAACCCTCGAGAGTTTCTCCAAAGGGGTATTTATGACTGGCGTGTAGAATGTATTTTTCATGTTGAGATTTGATATTTTATTTGTATTCGCGAATTCCTATTGGGATTCTGTTGGCTACCATTTCGGAGGTGAAAGATCCTCCCTATTTGGTTTGTTGCAGTTTCGGTGGTTCATGACCACCTTAGTCTGCCGTTGGAAATATCATTCCAATATTTCATTGTGCGCCAAAATTGTTGTGCTTGTTTGTTTCGGATCTGGCAACTTTGAAACACCATCTTTGTATACATCTATTCACATCTTTGGCATTAATACAGCTTATGGTATTGTGGATACTTGTCATTCATTGTTCTAGTGTCTGTAGCACTATTATTATTGAATCTGAATTACTTTTGGCGTCGCTGGTGTTTTGGTGACCATCTACCTGGCATTTGTTCTTGTGCTATCATTACTAATTCATCTTGCGTCTTCCGACTTAAGAATTTTTGTTCTGTAACAATCACATTTAATTTTTGATGAAGGAACAAAGGAACATCATCCAATGACTAGAAGGCATTCTCAACCAACGTCAACCCACCTTTGCTATTCCGTACGGCTACTTTGCCACAATGTACAACTTCTAGCATTACCGTACGGCCTCCCTTGCCTCATTGTGTAATGACCCATACCAATAGGCCACTAAAAACCCCTCAAAAATGTAACTCAAAATATAGATAGAAAATTATTTTTGAGTATATGAGTTCACTGTCCCAAAATTTCAGAATAATAGACAGCAACCAAATACCATCTAAAACACTATCAATGATGTAGGAAATTGCTCAAAACCATATACCATTCATATATCAACAATTTGCAACAATGCCATACATATTTCAGCCAATAATATGATCATCAAACCCTAGGTTTGCAATATAGATAGACGGAAAATTACAATGCCCTTTCACTTGCAAAATCCTAGCCTTCCTTTGATACCAATAATGCCAAATGGCAAACAAAGACAAGTACAATGTAAAATAGTAAAGTGCTGAAACTATATTTTGTACTCAGCTGAAAACATACATTTCTCAGAAAATATGCCAAATGCCAAATGAGAAGTGAGGAACCTGATTGTAGATGGCTGCGATAATTTTTACCAGTGCTGAAGATGCCAACACCCAAGCCAAAGTCACCCCAAATCTGAAAATGTACTTTCTTGCAGATTTTCGAAAATGTCTAAGAATTTTGAAAATTCCTTAAAAATAAATCATGGTATTTTGGGACTCCAAAATGCACCTATCTTTATCTCCTTGACGATAGAAATCCGATGCAAAAATACCTAAAATGATATGCTGAGTAATGAGGAAGATATGAAGAAAAATGTGGTTCCAAAACCCTATCCTGAAATTCTGAAAACTGAACTAGACTTGTAGCAAAAAAAAATTTCAGATTGCTTTTTTGCTCTGCTTTTTCGGATCTGCTTTTTCACTTTGTTTTTTCGGATTTGCTTTTTCACTTTGCTTTTTCGGATCTTCTTTTTCGAACTGCTTTTTCGGATCTTCTTTTTCGAACTGGTTTTTTGGACTGCTTTTTTCAGACTGCTTTTTTTTTCCTCTTGCAATAAAAAACTCAAACCCTCAGGTAAGTCTGAGGACTCCAAATAAGCTCAACTTGAAATGGCTGAATACCACTTCCAAAGTGCAACCCTTCAAAGGATATTTCACCTCCTCAGTTATGCAAATCCTTAAGAAACTTCGTTCCTAAAGATCAAATGACAATCTGCAGACCAAGATGGTGCCACAATTGCTCAAAGAGAAAAGTAGTGTAAACTCAAGTCATGGGATGTCCAAAATGAGAGGCCAAGCACTCTATTTATTTACTTTTCTAAGAAGCCACTAGAACTTCTAGAAGTATCCATAAAATATTCTTATAAAATCCCTTTATAATGCACTTTTATATAAAAAGTAACTTTATAAAATAAAAAGTGCAACTCAACTCAAAATTATAACATTTTGGCCCCACATAACACATTATAATAAAAATATGATAAACACCATCTCTCCAAGAGCAAATAAGACCATCCAATCCCCAAATAATCATCAGAATGACTCTCTCACCAAAACCATCTGCCTACGAGAGTCCATGATAGGCAAATCCACTAAAAAATGATATGTCACTAAAGAGGGGACATGACACATTGTACGACTTCCACCTACCATACCGTAGGGCTCCCAACACAACTGTACGACATTTCCTCCCACACCGTATGACCTTCAACCTCTATAGTACGGCCTCGTTTGGCGACTGCATGTAGGCTCAGATTTCCACCGTAGGGCCTCTTGTTGATCCGTACAGCTTCCGTACAGCTTCTCCACTCTTTCGTTTGCCTTCGTACAGTCCAGATCGAGGTAACGAGCATTTGAAGGCTTATTTTGGTAACGTTACGGTTGGGAACATTACAGTGGTGATCTTGCCAGCCTTTTGGGATGATTGAGAGATTTTGGTATTTGGATCACACCATGGTGCCCAGCAGTGATGGACAGTGGTGGTTGAAAGCACTACAAAAGATTGGCAAAGAGCTCAGCGAGGGTGTTGATCTTCCATTAGATATATTGGAAGTATGTTTGTGTAAGGTTGACCAATTACCTTCAAGATTTATACAAAAGATCCTTTCACCAATTAAGGATGCCTTAAGTCAACCCAGGCTATTGAGACACCATGACAAGGAAATGAAGTTGGCAATTGCAGCATGTCTCAGTGAGATTTTGAGAATTTGGGCTCCTAGAGAACCGTATGATGACATAACCATGATAGAGATATTGCATTTGATCATTGGCAGCTTTCAGAGTCTTGATGACTTCGGTGGTGACCCTTTTGGCAGGAGATCTACAATATTGGAAAATTGTGCAAATGTCAAAGTAAGTAACCTCCTCTTAGATCTAGAGTTGCAAGACTTGATCCATGACATGTTTCATCACTTCTTGGTCACAATCAAGGAGTTTCATGATACTAAGGTTTTGGTTTCTATGGAGAGCCTTATGATTTCGTGCATTGAAGAGATGGATGAAATATTCCAACCTATCATATCTATGTTGTGGGTTGTTTGTAATTCAGAATCTGTCTCGTCTATGGTAGCGTGTAGATTGGTCAGTAATGTATTTAAGCATTGTGAAGAAAAACTAACATCTCATTTGCACAAGTGGGAGAAAGTAGATGATGACGATAAGGGTGATGCATTACACGAAGAGGGTGAAGGCATGATTACAGGGCTGCTCTAGGAGGATCTGTTAAATCTTTCTATTACACCTACATGTGGAGAACACCTAAAAAATGAAGTTGTTTGTATGGATCTTGCCAAGACAACCTGGATAGATCAAGGTGACGTAAGCTCTGCCACTACTCCATTTCATGAACTAGGCCTTTAGTTCATTGAGTATGGAGCCCTTCCTTATGTGCAAAAAGTTGTGTCTGTTGCCAAGGTCGTGTCCCTCACCGAGGCTATGTTCGTCGTTGAGGCTTTGTCCACCGCTGAGGCCCTGTTTGCTGTCGAGGCTTTGTCTGTCGCCGAGACTGTGCTCAACGCTGAGGCTGTGTTTGTTGTCGAGGCTCTGTCCTTCACCGAGGCTCTGTTCGTCGCCGATGCTTCGTCTGTCGCTGAGGTTGTGTCTGTTGTTGAGGCCGTGTTTGTCGTTGAGGCCCTATTCGTCATCGGGGCTGTGTCAGTCGTCGAGGCTCCATTATTCGCCGAGGCTATGTTTGTCGCCGATGTTGTGTCTGTTGTCGAGGCCCTGTACATCATCGAGGTTGTGTCAATTGCCCGAGGCTTTGTCTATCACCGAGACTATGCCCGTCACCGAGGCTGTGTCTACCGCCGAGGCTTTGTTTGTCGCCGAGGCTGTGTCCGTTGCTAAGGCTGTCCGTTGCTAAGGCTCTATTTGTCGCCGAGGCTGTGTCCGCTGCCGAGGTTGTGTTACTGCCGAGACTGTGTCTGTCACCGAGGCTCTGTCAGTCACCGAGATTGTGTCTATCGTTGAGGCTCAATCCTTCGCTGAGGCTATGTCTATTGTTGAGGCTGTGTCTATCGCCAAGGCCCTGTTCATCGTCGAGGCTGTGTTAGTCGTCGAGACTGTGTCAATCACTGAGGCTGTGTCTCTCGCCAAGGCCCCGTCTGTTGCTGAGGCTCTGTTTGTTACCATCGCCGCTGAGAATCTATCCGCTGTCGAGGCTGTGTCTGTCGCCGAGGCTCTATCCGTCACCGAGGTTATGTCCGTTGCTAAGGTTGTGTCTATCGTCAAGGCCCTATCCGTTGCCGAGGCTGTGTGTCGCCGAGGCCCTATTTGCCGCCGAGACTATGTCTGTCGCCGAGGCTCCATCTGTTTCCAAGACTGTGTCTATTGTCGAGGCTCTATCCGTCACCGAGGTTGTGTCCGTTGCTGAGGCTGTGTCAGTCGCCGAGGCTGGGTCTTTCGCCGAGGCCCTATTTGTCGCTGAGGGTCTGTCTGTTGTCATTGCCGCCGAGACTCTGTCCGCTGCTGAGGCTGTGTTTGTCATCGAGACTCTGTTCGCCGCTGAGGTTCTCTTCATCGTTGTCGCCGCTGAGGCTGTGTTTGTCACCGAGGCTCCATCCGTCGCCGAGTTTCTCTCCGTCGCCATCACCGTCCTCGACAAGACTTTGTTCGCTGCCGAGGTTCTCTTTGTCGCCGTCCCCGCTGAGACTTTGTCCACCGCCAAGGCTATGTCTGTCGCCAAGGCTCCGTCTGTCGCCGAGGCTCTATCTGTTGTCGTGGTGTCTTTGTCTGTGGCCCTTTCCGTCGTTGTGTTTGTGGTTGGGGACATGGTCAAGTTCGTGTCAGTGTCAACATTCGTGTCTATAGCCATACCAAAAGAGATTGTTGAACATGATGGCATGAAAGATTTCATCAATTAGCATTGTTGGGATCCTGGTGAAGGGTATGACAATGTTTATATCAAAGTGGTGCAGCGAAAGCTTGATGATGGTTTACAAGTCCCAACTAAATCCAACTATGTGCATGTGGTCCGGAATCAGCACTGAGTTTTCAACGGATATTGCTACCAACCTCCGAACTTGGCTTGGGATCTGAGCATTGATGTGTTTGATGTTTGGTTTCACTGGATCTTGGTGGCTCTGGGCATGGCAACAATTATATCAGAGTGGAGCAACGAAAGGTTGATGGAGAGTTACTTTTCTCCCTTACTTCCAGGCGCATGCATGTGGTCATGTTGCGGCTTGAGGGATCTAGTGGATACAGTTATTAGTGTCCGTGCCTAGTTTGGAATCCTAGAGTATTGATGATGGATTGCTTGAGGGCAAGCAATCTTTGGGCAGTGAGGATTTGAAATGTCCCCAGTTTTAATAAATTATTTTTAATTAATTAATGGTCCCAAAATTAAATAATATTATAAATGGACCTTTAATTAATAAAGGGGGGGCCATTTTTATTATTATTGTCCATAGGTGTTTGCTGTGTCGGCATTCTTTTGTAAACCCTTGGGAGTTTCTCCAGAGGGGTATTTATGACTGGCGTGTAGGATTTATTTTTCATGTTGAGATTTGATATTTTATTTGTATTTGCGAATTCCTGTTGGGATTCTGTTGGCTGCCATTTCGGAGGTGAAAGATCCTCCCTATTTGGTTGGTTACAGTTTCGGTGGTTCATAGCCACCCTAGTCTGTTGTTGGAAATATCATTCCGATATTTCACTGTGCGTCAAAACTGTTGTGCTTGTTTCTTTCGGATCTGGCAACTCTGAAACACCATCTTTGTATACATCTATTCACATATTTGGCATTAATACAGCTTGTGGTATTGTGGATACTTGGCATTCATTATTCTAGTGTTTGTAGCACTGTTATTATTGAATTTGAATTACTTTTGGCGTCGCTGGTGTTTTGGTGACCATCTACCTGGCATCTGTTCTTGTGCTATCATTACTAATTCATCTTGCATCTTCCGACTTACGAATTTTTGTTCTGTAACAATCACATTTAATTTTTGACGAAGGAACAGAGGAACATCATCCAACGACTGGAAGGCATTCTCAACCACCGTACCACCGTCAACCCACCTTCTTTGCTATTCCGTACGACCACTTTGCCACAATGTATGACTTCTAGAATTATCATACGACCTCCCCTACCTCACTGTATGGCTTCCACCTACGATACCATATGGTTCCAACACAATCGTATGACATTTCCTGCCACACCGTATGACCTTCAACCTCTATCGTACGGCCTCGTTTGGCAACTGTGTGTAGGCTCAGACTTCCACCGTACGACCTCCTGTTAATCTGTATGGCTCTCATACGGCTTCTCCACTCTTTTGTTTCCCTTCGTACAGTCCAGATCGAGGTAACATGCATTTGAAGGCATATTTTGGTAACATCACGGTTGGGAACATTACAGCTGGAATAGTATAGCCATTGACAAGACTAAGATAGACATCATAGCCTAAAGACATGATATAAGTCTTCATGCGAACACTCCAAAAGGCATAGTTGTTCCCATCAAATAAAGGTGCACGGTTCATAGCGAGACCTTCTAAGGCACTCATGCTAGGCACCAAAAACGATCTCTCAAGCTTTTAGCAAGTGAAGAGAGTGACCCGCTCTGATACCAATTGAAAAATTGAAAAATACTGAGAGGGGGAGGAGGTGAATCAGTATTTTAAGCAACTTAATAAAATATCAACATCAGAGAATGAAAACATAAGAAGAAGAGATAAGACAGATTTTTCTCTCGTGGAAAACCCAAGATGGGTAAAAAACCACGACACCACTAATCTCAAACGGGAAACAACCCTTTACATCCAAGACCAACAACTTTTCACAGTCTCATTACAGAACAGTCTCAAACCTATCTTAAAAAGGCAACAACATTTTGTTTTAGGAGATTATCAAAAATACAAAACAAACAAAATAAGCTCTATGTCTTCACAGAAAACGCAAAGACGTTCCAATCCAAGATGAATGTTTTTAACAAGAAGTGGAATTTTGAGAACACTTCTAAGATAAAGTCTGTTTTCAATTTGGTGTCTTCCCTGATATCCCATCGAAAGCACACCTTGTTTAGGATGCTCAGATATAATGCAGCCTTCCCAAAACTCAATAGCCATTTTGTTGGATTCCAGCACACTCGTCACACTTCTTCCTCTTAAGCACACTGGTCACACTTCCTCTTCTTAAGCACACTAGTCACACTTCCTCTTCTTAAGCACACTATAGTCTCTGAATAATTTTTACTATGTGATAAAAGTGGGTTCCTTTAAAACACACGCAACACTCAATAAGCACACATACCACTGCGATTTCTTTACTCTGTCATACACTTCTTCATCTTTTTTTTATATATTCAAACATTTGCACAAACGCACTCTACTGTTTCCATATTGTTACCTCCTCGAAAAACTTCTTCGACATTCTTCCGTAGTGTATGTTTTACACGATGTTAGTTTTTCTATCTTTACGCCCCGAAAAAAAAAACTTTCTACATGCACACACGGCTCTATCCTCAAAAATGGTATCTAAAGAACATATTCCGCACTGCAAAAACGTCTGTCAATATCCTTTTGACATGTGAGCACAATGTTCGTTCACCAATTGGCATCCGCGTCATAACTCATCATTTTGTTTTGTTTTACCATATGTTCTTTAAGCTGGGATATATCTTTTCGAGTTAACACGCACTGTATTGTTAAAAAACACCACCAATGCCGTGTTCAGTGTATCACATGTCAAATTGACAAAGACCTTTTCCTGGCACTCGCAAGGAATCTTTGTATGAGTTTTTCAACACAGAGAAACGTTTTGGTTTTAACACCAGAAAGATTTGCACAGAAAGGACGTTACAAATGATACATTTCAAATTGTTATCGAGGCTACAAATGATTTGCACAGCCAATATACATTACACAACCAATGAACACAAAATGATTTGCACAATCAATATACGTTACACAGCCAATGAACATTACAGAGCCAATGAACATTAAAAACACCTGACACATTTTAAACCAGGAGTTGTAGCCGAATAAAGAGAAAGCACTATGACAGGTGTCGAACGCTTGATATCACCTTGTGATCAAGATGATGCAAGTCCACACTCGTGATCAATCAGCCAACCATATATTACTGAGATATCAATCACAGAAACATAACAATCCTTCCAAATTCTTAAAGGAAAATATAAATTTGGGGGCCTTTATCTCTTTCCTCTTTCCGAGTGCAATCAGGTTTCTAATCTAGCTCTATTACTTATGTTAATTCTACCTCTTACAAAGCTTACTCTAGAGCCGAGATTTAGAAATAAACAAGCTGAATAATTTGGTTGATATTTATTAACAAAGGTATTACACTTGCCTGGGATTAAAAAATTTCACTGAACAAAAATCCTTTCTAAAATGGAACATACTCAGATCTAACATGTTTTATGACAGAGACTTAATATAATTCTTTGTTACTTCCACTCTCGTTTGTCTCCTCCTGGGTATGAGCATCTGGAGAGATTTTTTGCCTTTTCTTTATCCTTTTCCTATTTTTGCCTTCCTCCAACCATACTTCCACCAAATCCAACTCCGAATCACTAAAACAGTCTCTATTTGCTTCCCCTACCTCATCCTCATGCCAATATAGATAGAACCAATTTCATTGCTTCAGTGTTCTCACATGCATAAAGCTCATAAGGAAATCCAAATTCCTCTTTATGATTGGGACTCTCGTACATAGCGTATTGACATCATCGGTTACGAATATAGGGGAAGAAGGGATTGGTCTTCTATCTAGCATGGGCAAGTCATAAAATCCAGGTTTCGGTATCGTTAGGTCCTTCTTGATGTTTTGGATAACCTTATCCAAGTTTCCAAGGATTCTCCTCTTGAAAATACGGGCACATAACCTGCTAATCTCTTCCTTCTCCTGGTCCACCTGAACTGAAATTGCAATAAACATTGTAGGTATCTCCGTATTGACCCTGTACCTATCACTTTGGTAAGGAATTCCATACCTAGTATGTGATAGACCGCTTGCAGTATTAGGGGATGCGTGTTTAGCATTGTGGTCTTTAGTCTCCTAACTGTTATTTCCCCTCCGAAAGCAATCTGGGATCTGGAACTCACTAGCTTGATAGGGGTTGACATATTAGGTGGAAAATCCTTTGACAGGAGGTTGGTAGGAAGACTTCCTTTCTTAATTGTTTAAATAGGGGCCATATGTCCTTCATGCCTGAAGGGTAAGCAGAATATCTATAGAATTTATGAGGGAAGAAGCTTGATTGTTAGAATACTTAACGACTTCCAAGTTTCTAAATCGTCAATCTAAGAAGGGCTTGTTCTAGTTTAGTGGGAATATTCCTAGGAAAGGGGAGATATGCCTTCTAAAGTGAAGCGGAGGTAAGGTACGAAGATGAACTAAGAAGAGGGATATCAATCGATCCCAACTCTTGGTCTTCTTCCCAGTAAAGGCTACCTGAAACCTTAGGAGGGCTTCCATTTTTATTTTCATTCGCTAGAGACAGCTAGTATCCTACTATAGTATGATTTCCTTTTTTAGGATTTTTGCCTATTTCCTACTATTATTTCATAATTACTAGGGATATCCTAAAATGTTTGGAATTAAGTCCCTTGGTATTGTCCCAAAAAAAATTAGCATAAAAGGAAAAGCCAAGCATTTTCATATCATAACACCTAGAATTTATACACAGTTAAACTATTCTTTCGATATAACCAAAGATAAAACCTGTTCATATCGGTCTTCTAATAACATTGTTTGCGGAATTTCAAGCTTAGTACAATATTTAGCTAGAGGCACCAATAAAAGATATTATATGCTATTCTTTATATTCGAGGAACGTAACATCACGAAAATGAAAAGGCCTACACAAAAACAAAAAACTATCTCCACTATTGGTTATCAAATATGAGTTTACTCATTGTTAACAAAGCTGTAGCTCCATTCTTCTCCCCTACGCTTTAGGATGATGATGGTATCCTCGTCTTCAATGTCTTCGTAAGTACTGCGTGAGCTCTTTTTTATGGAAGGCGCCACAATCCGCACATTGTTTAGTACTTCTTCATTGAATTCCTCCGGAATATTGTATCCTTCGGCCCTCCAGTAGTCCAGCACCCAGTCCATCTCCACAGATTCTTTGAGGACCATTTTTATCAGAAAGACCAACATAGGCATACGTTGAGAGTTGGGGATGTAGGGTAGGTCTACCAAATCTATCCTCATATATATCTCTGGAAAGAGTATGGTTAGATCTTCGTCTATACCATACACTGCCTTTTCTAAACCAGCCATATATTCTTCTTTGAATATTATTCTCGCCTTTGAGATGATGTCTTCTTTCTCAACCCCATTGAAGGCAGCAAGCGGGATGAAAAGCCCTACAATGTGACCATTAACTCGAATTGAGAATTCATTATCAAAATTGTAATCACTTAAACCCTTTTCCAGCACTCTGCGAGATGCATCCGATAGGGGATTCAGGATACCATTCAACCTTTCCAGTTTGATTGTTCCTTTGAACGCCATTTTTTTGTTATCTTTGAGGGGGAAGGTTACAATTTTCGACTCCATTATTGAGACAAGGAGATGACTACATAGGCCCAGATTACCTTATTTTCAATTTAAAGACTATTTTGTGAGCTCTGGCTACCATCTTAAATGCTTTTAATTTTTCGTGGTAATGTGATCTGGATCGAATCATGACCTTCTTAATTACTCGATATGCTTACATCATGCCTAAGCATTGGGCGATATTGAGGAGAGCTTGCCATCTTTATATAACATTAAAGCTGATTGCACAAAAGGACTACTCCTTATAAGACAGTGAAGTTGATGATTCTCTAATTTAGCGGGGAGGAAAAACGTACAAATTTTGCAACAATTCCTAGAAATCTTAGACTGATGTCATACCCGATTTCCTCATATTCAACTTAGGAAAAGGTGATATCTTAAAGGCTTCTTGAGATTCAAAGAGATTAGGAAATAACTCAAGAATCCTGACAAAATTCTTTATTATAAAGAGGTAAAGTCTAATTATAGCTCTTGCAAGGCTTACACGATCCTGATTAATTGTTAAAGGGAATGGTACTATATGAATGCATGGTTGTAGCTTAATGATAAAAGAAAGGACATCGATCTTTCGCAGCTCATCATTACCATTCCTACCTCTATTTATGAAATATAAGTCTAGGGAAAGTTAATTTGATTCTCGAAATCTCTTATACATTCAATGGGTATTGATTACAAGGACGACGAGTGGATGTTGTTGAGGAGAGCTAAGCTTTATTGAAAGGTTAAAATGCTTGTGCCCCTTAATTGCCTAGAGAGAGTATATAATGATGGTCTATTGTGTTTCTTAACATGGTTATTAAGATAATTAGAAAGGGGACTAATTAAATTTTAATATCTAGATTTGACTGCAATGCCTTTTTTCATTTTTATTCCTCTATACATATCTATCCCAACGACTACCATCCATTTAGGAATATTGCCGTCTAAGGGCTTCCTTAAAATAGATCATGTTTTTATGGTTAGCTTTCCTCTTCCCTTAATTTGTCTGATGTCCATAGGGTGGTACTTCTCCTTATCTAAGTTACTTCCCTAATCCTAAATTCTACCCTTCACCTATGCTGGAGCTAAGGGTTTCCTTATCTACTCCATCCACTCCTTCATTTTCCAGTTGATCCGCCATCTTATTTCCCTCTCTCTATATATGATTGATTGTATAATGTGGAATAGTAGATAAAATTTCCATTATTTTTTCTACCAATCCATTAAGAAACCAATTCAGAGTTGCTCCTTTTCTCACCGCGTTTATAACTAAAATTGAATCTCCTTCGATTTCTACCTTCTCTAATTTAAGCCTTTTGCAAAACCTTAAACCTTTTAATAGAGTGTAGAGTTTTGCATAATTATTGGACTCTTTCCCTAGGTACATTGATTTTCTAGCTATCTTACAACTATTCAATTTGAAGATGCAACTTCCTGCACCTGCTTCCCCTGGGTTACGCCTGGATGCTCCATCAAAATTGAGTTTATACCACCCTTCTGCAGGTGGTTGCCATACACAGCAGACCCTTTTGTCTTTTACCTCCTCTTTGTTGTTACCCATGAAGGGAGGAATCTTTAATCCATGCCAATTTTTCCATAGGAAGTTGTCATTGTGTGAGGTCTTGTCCTTTCTACCCAGCATATTCCTACTATTAACTACCTCCACTATACAGGCTTCTAACTTAATAAAAAATTGCTCTATGTCTAACTTTGAATCTCTAAATATCCTTTTGTTTCTTTCCTTCCATAACTCCCATATTAGCATTGAGGGAGCTATCTTCCAAATTTTACCATATAGGTCATTACTTTCCTTCCTTGGCTAGCTCTTTAGGAGTCCTTTAATGTCATTTTGAAGAGTAGATTGCCAATTTAGCTTCTGCACCAGCCATTTCCAACACTTATTTGAATACTCACACCCTACCAATAGATGATCCACATCTTCTTTATCCTTTTCACAAAGAGCACATCTTGGTGGCCCGTTAAAACCTATCTTAGTAAACCAGTCTGCTGTAAGAATTCTCTTTTGCAAGGCCGCCCATGTGAACATCCCTGCCTTTGACAAACAATCTTTGTGCAAACACAGGTCTATTGGGAGTTCAATTTTCCTTGTTAAATTCTTTTGAAGAAGATCATAACCTTCTTTTGCACTATATTTACCATTTTTTTCTTTTTCCTAGATGATTGTATCTTCCCCTCTTCTTGGGGTTATAGTTCTATTTTTTAAGGTATCTCTAAGGAGGTTGAAGAATCTCCTAGGGAGATTCAGATGATCTAAAGGTTACCATTTCCAACCTTCTTTTCATTCATCATCAGAGAATTCAATATAATCCTTTAAGTAACATCCCATTGAGGATATAGCTTGATCTATTGATCTGTCATCTGTTAATACAGATCTCAATGGAGGGTATGTTCCCTAAGAGTCATCCCAGAAGAGGGCGTTTCCCCCTTCTTTAACATCCCAAGAGAGACCCTTCATAATGGTATCTCTACATTCCTTTATAAAATTCATATTCTAGAGCTTTTAGGAAGGGAGAGTTCTGCATATACTTCGGAGATCTTGCCCTTCTAGATATTTGAATCATAAGATCCTAACCCACTTAGCATCTGGGGTTTTAATCATGTTCCAAACAAGTTTGGCACCTAAGGCTTTGTTTTGGAGTTATTTATATCCTTGATACTTAGCCCACCATCCTCTTTACTTCTACATATAGTATCCCATGCAATCAATGCCATCTTTGATTTTTCCCCCATTCCTTGCCAAAAGAAGGAACTCATCTTTTTAACAATTTTATCTTTTATGCCTTCAGGGAGCCTAAAACACATCATTTGGTAGATGCGTAATGCTGAAAGGACTGATTTGATCATTAGGGCCCTTCCAGCACTAGAAAGCCATTTACTTTTCCATGATGCTTCTTTCTTATCAATGTTGTTACAAATTTCATTCCACAGATTAGTTGACCTTATCCCTTTGTCCAGTTGAAACCTCAGATATTTACATGGGAATGCACCTATATTAAAATTTAAAATCCTACAAATAGAAATTTCTGCTTCTCTTTTTGAGTTAAGGAAAAAAATGTTTGATTTGTCCTCATTTATTCTTTGTCCGCAGCAGTGTAAGAATCAAGAATGTTATGAAGGGAACTGGCCTCATCAATACTTTCTTCTCCAAATAGTAGGGTGTCATCTACAAACTGTTGGTGAGTGCTTGCTGCTAATTCTGAGGTGATCTTTATCCCCTTAATTCTGTTTTCTGCCCTAGCTTGGGAGATTGATCTCCCCAAAGCCTCCGCCATGATAATAAAAAGAAAAGGTGACAAGGGATCTCCTTGCCTTAATCCTGGGGAAGTTTTAAAGAATCCTGCTAGGGATCCATTTATCAATACTGACATATATGGTCCCGAGATACACTCATAAATTAAATTAATCCATCTTTTTGAGAAGCCAAACGCTTCTAAATATTTACATAGGAATCTCCAATCTACTTTTCCATAGGCTTTCAGTATATCTAGTTTGATAACCATGCTTGGTATTTTATTCTGTCGAACTAAATGTATAGCTTCTTGTGCTATAATTACTCCTAATATGGATCTACCCGAAACAAAACTTGTTTGCTCTTCAGAAATAATAGCCAGAAGAAGAGGCTTTAGTCTATTGGCAAGGGTCTTCATTAAGAGTTTATATAAGGTATTACAGAGGGCTATTCGTCTGAAATCATTAAGGCTACCAGCATCAGGTTTCTTAGGGATCAAGGCAAGGAAAGTATTGTTGATTTCGTTCAACAGTTTCCCGGAATTTCTCATCCCTTCAAGAGCCCCTAATATTTTCGGACCAATGAAAGACCAACATTTCTGATAGAATAGTGTAGGAAAGTCGTCTGGCCCAGGGGATTTATCAGGATGGAGGTCCTTAAGGGCTGATTCTACTTCTTCCATAGAAAATTTTGCGTGTAGAATATGGTTTTGATTTTTCGTAATGATTTTTGGAATGAGGCTTAATATCTTGTTTTGAGTTGTTAAATTTGAACCGTCTGTGTTATTGAGGATTTTCTCAAAGTAGTCTACAACCTTTGATGCTATTTGATTAGGGTTTTCTATCCATTCCCTATTTTTCTTTCTTAATTTCAAAATTCTATTTGCCAATCTTCTTTGTTTAGAGTTATTGTGAAAAAATTTGGTATTTTTATCTCCCTCAACCGGCCATGTCTCTCTAGATCTCTATTTCCAAAAAAATTCCTCTTTAGCTAAAATATCTTCATGTTCCATCATTAGAACCTTTTCTTCTTCATATAATGCTAGGTTCATGCCTCTTTCCAACACTTCCTGATTTAAGCTTGCTAACTTACTTTCTACTTCCAGGTTTTTCTCAAAAATATTGCCAAATTGGAGATGATTCCAATTCAGTAGGTTTCTTTTTATTAATTTTAGTTTAGACATTACTATATATGTTTTGGATCCTTAAAAAATAGCCTCTTTCCACCATTTCTCAATGTTTTTTAAGCAATCTTCCTCCAGGAGCCACATCTTTTCGAATTTAAAGAGGTTCTTCTTGGGGAGGTTGATCTCTACAAGGGCCAATTCAACTGGGAAGTGATTAGAGCCCGAGAAAGGAAGTATGTTTGCTTTCATATCAAAATCGAAGTTTGCTAAATTTCCTAAGAAAAAAAACATATCCAATTTTTCTGTTATCATACTTATATTTGTTCTCTTGTTGGACCATGTGTATCCTTCGTTCCCTGTCCTAATTTCTATAGCTCTCAAGTTATTGATCCATAAGTTGAATTCTCTCATAGTCTGCGTTATTTTCTTGGAACCTCCTACCTTATCTGCCTCACACAAAATAGCATTAAAATCCCCTCCCATGATAATTGTTTCATTGGGGTGTACCGAAGTGTAGTTAATTACCTCTTGCCATATCTCTCTTTTCTCATGTAGGAATTTAGGACCATAAATATTGATTAATAAAAAATTAAGATTGCTTCTTATACTTCTAACCCTTCCATAGATCCAATGAGTTCTTACTTTTAAAGATGGAAAACTGCATTTCCAAGGGTTCCAAATAATACCTATATCCCTTGATGCCCATACCAATGGGGAGCCCATAACTTCCCATCGTCATAGTTTCCTATTCAAAGATTGGTAGCCATCCTCATCTAATTTGGTTTCTTGGAGCATAATTACTTTCGCTTCGAAGAAAGATAAATGCCTTTTGATCAGGTGTTTTTTGTTAGGGGCATTAAGACCCCTAACATTCCATGTAATGATTTTCATTGCTAGGTGGGAAGGAACTTCCCCTTCCTTGCATCTAAAAGTTCTATAATTTTGGTTTGGCCATCGCCTGACCTACTTTTTCTCTCAACTCCTTAAGGGATTTCCTACCTCTTGATTTTGGTACAAATGCATAGTTCGGGGAGCTTTTACCTGTCTTTTTAGTTTTAAATCCTAGATCAACACAAGGATGGGGCTCGATAGGCTGCAAATATTCCTTATTAGAATCCTCGTCCTTTTCCAGGGCTTCCAGAATCCTTGGTAGGATATCCAAGTTTTTCCCATTCTTTGGGGATGTTTCACCATCGAGGAGAGGGCCGAGCCCCAAGAAATCAATTATTTCCTCCGCCTTATCCTTCTCCTCAAGGTCAGCATACTCTGTAAGGTTTTTCCTTAGTTGTTCTCTTATTCCATCATTTCCAGAGCAAATTATACCTAACTGGGCATTCCACAGTTGATCCTTTGATCCATTTTCTTCTTTACTAAATTCGTTGACCAGAGACCTACTAGCCTTCCTATCCATAATTTCAATATTCCTATAAAAAATTTCCTTATCCATAGTCCCTTCTTCAATGTTGCTGAGCTCTTGTTCTACAAATTCTTTCATAGCCTCTGCTTGATCTTCAACTTGAACCAGAGATTTTTTGTATTCTTCTATAAGCTAATTGCATCTACTCTTGAATCAACTAGTGTAGGACCGTTGGGGTCCTTGGCCACTTTTACCTTTAAATGATTGGTCTTCAATGGTGAAAGAGGGGTGCCTAGATTTATTGATTGACTATACCTATGAGGCTCTAGATTGAATGAGTGGTCATCTAATCTTCTTCCAATTTCAATTTCCTTCGAATCTGCTAACCTCCCCTCGGGCGAAGAGGGATGGGTTGCCTTCCTCTGGGATATTATAGAGGGGGCCTATGTTCCATTAACTGATTCTAAGGGGATGTTGATTGAGAAGCCCCCACCTTCTTCCCTAAGTTGGATGGAAATGTCACTAGGGATTGTTTTCTTGGTCCGAACCGGATTTTTAATAACTAGGGCTTGTTTTTTTCCTCTACTAATTTTGTCAAGATATCAGGGTTGATTCTGAAAAGTGAATAGTCGCTCTTGATAGTAATTGGTTTCAATGTTTTAATTGAGATATCCATATTGATTATGATCGTGATTTCCGCAAGGGGATACTTGGCATCTATAGATCTGACATATGAACCTATCATATTGCCTATTTTCCTGAGGATGATTTTGTTTGTACATTCTATAGGCAGGTTTTTAAGTTTTACTGCTCTTGCTACTAAAAAACCTTTTAGTTTATTAGGATTAAAGGAAGGGGACTAGTTAACCACAGAGAAGTTTGAACCTAACAAGCTGGGGCATTCATTATTTAAATACTTATTTTTCAGCTCTATGTTATAGCAATAAACAAAGATAAATTCATTAGGGAGCAGAGCCAAACTTACATGGTTTGGGTATTCCTTTTGAAGCCAGTCTACAATTGTTTCTGAGGAAATTCCATATCCGTTCCATCGGATAAAAATTCATTTAATTTTCGTTAACTCCCGGGTACACTCGATAACATTGTCATCAATTTCTAACATTAGGGCTTGCTCATTACTTTCACGATTTGATAATTCATCTTTTGGAGGAGTCGAGGGCTTAAGTCTGCGATGGGGGGAGAATAGGGGACTAATTTAGGTGAATAATCACTCTTCCTAGGGTTTTCTTGGGCTTCTATCTGCTTTGATAAAGACTCTAATAACTTAGGCCTATGATGCGGAGGAGAATAAGGGGCAATTTTCTGAAGTGTATCTTCTGATCTAGGGTTTTTTCTGAAAGATCTTAAAGATTGAAGGGAAGAAAAACGATTTTCTAAAGGCAAAACAAAAGAGACTTTATCATCGGTCCCTGACTTTGGATTAGGTCCTGCTAGATTTAAATGGAGACCTTCCTTCTTTTTTTTCCTAGAAGCTACCTTAATCCAATGCTCCCCATGCGACAAAAGCTTACTAGGATGAAAAGGTGAAATGTTAGGGCCAGCGGAGCTAGCTACTACCTTTAGCGCCATCAGAGCATCAGAAGATTGAGCATATTGACCTCAGGGAGGAGAGTACCTTCTGGAGCCAAAAGGAGACATCCGCACATACTGAGTAGATGAAAAAAAAATTCATTGCCTTTGAAGGCTTTCAACACTAAAGATTTTCTGCACAGGTCTCGATGAAATTGCAAAGCAGAAAGCCATTTGTTTATATTGTAGATAAGATTTGTATTCCAATCTTCTCTATATAATTAATTACATAGATTAGTTGTCAATTTATTTTTTTTGATCAATAAAAGGCCGAAGCCCTAATAGTTTTTTATTAATATAAATAATTAATTTACAATGTGACCCCGCTCGCTGCAGGCACTGGTAGGAAAGAGCGGGGTTAAGAAAACCTCCAGCCTTGCCCAGGACCATAGGTCCTGTACTTATACAAAAATTACGTGGGTATACCCCCGACTTCGACAATTGTTGAGATTTGTTAAAATACATAGTTCCTGTGGGCATTCCCACACTTCAAAGTCAATCGATGTTTTACTAGAAATACAAAATTTCAATGGGCATACCCATTGCTCAAGAATATCTAGGATTAAGGTTACATTTATTACAATGCTGTTTTTAAGGATACAACTTTATGTTGCAAACAATTAGATCAATAATTTTGTAGAATTTCATTCTAGGATCTTTAGTAATAGAGTGATTTAGTTGCTTGCTTGGTATTGACCACCATTAATGAACACTCTCTGCTTTTTGTTCTTCGGATGGAAGAAGTGTCTGTCTTCCATACGATTCTTTGTACCTGAAATGCAAGACAAAAGAAACTTCCACCTCCAGTGGTTAACCCTCATCAAGCAATAAAAAATAATTCCATCAACTTGCACTTAATTTCGGTATTTAGGTAGTTTATGATTCTGAATAAAATGATAAAAGAGAATAGGTGCCCAATCAAATTACCTTCAAAAAATTTTTATACATGGAAGATAATTCTAAGGTTACATTACTAATTTTTCTTTAGACCATATGACCTTATATCCATATGAAACCAATTATCAATTTAATTGATCAATACCTTAATAAAATTAACAATAGAAGCCAAAATAATAGTTATACTTCTAACATTATTTACCTCTTACTCCTATCATCATAACAAGAAGGATATAAACCTTATATATCCTTATATATTTACCTCTTAAGTTATTGTCTAATATTTAGAGAGTAATTTAACTAGGTATATCGCGGAGGTGAGGTGTGAATTTATTTAGAGTTATCATGCCCTCTGCACCTAGATTTGCTAGTTTATCAGCCTCAGTGTTGCCTTCTCTATAAGTGTGTTTGATTTCATAATTGGGGATGTTGTCTAATATTAAAGTTATTTCCTCTATTTTAGCATTCAGAGTCCAATTAAGAGTCTTCTTAGATTGTATAGCATTGATTATAATCTGAGAGTCACCTTCAATAATAAGTTTGGTTATATTAAGATCCTTACACAAATTTAGGCCCGCCAAAGCCGCTTTGCACTCTGCCATATTGTTAGTGGTAGGATTGATGGGATGGGAGAAACTAGCTATAATTTCTCCATTCCCGTTTCTGATGATTCCATCGATACTTGCAGTTCCTGGGTTTCCCCTTGATGCCCCATCAAAATTCAGTTTGTACCAACCCACATCTGAGGAATCCATTTGCAATTCGCACGATCTGTTTTAGTTTTATTTCCTCCTTTCCCATAAAGGGGTGGTACCTGCAAATTAGGCCATTTCAATCTAATTTTGTTGTCCCAACTTTTGAATGATTCCTCATAGCAAACTTGGTCCCTCAGGGAGGTATTAATTATCTCCGTGATTGATATTTCTATTTTATTAATGAGTGACCTCCATTCTATTTGTTTCCCGATAAAGATTCTTCTGTTACGTTCTTTCCAGACTTCCCAAACTAAAATGGAAGGGGCTACAATCCATATATCTCTGTAGAGATTATCTTTATATAAAGCTGGCCAAGATTTAAGTGTACTCAAGAGATTCATATGAAAGGCGGATTTCCAACCAAGACATTGCAATAACCAATTCCAGCACTGCTGTGTGAATTCACAATTAAGGAGAAGGTGATCAACATCCTCAGTGTGCTTTTCACAGAGAGCGCATCGGGATGGCCCTTCGAACCCCAATTTGGTAATTCTATCCATGGTGAGGATCTTCCTTTGCATGGCTGCCCAAAGAAACATCCCATCTTTGGGGAGATATGCTTTATTCCAACAAAGGTTCAAGGGCATATCTAAATTATCCATCTTCTGCTCAGCTAGTATAGTCTTATAGCCTTCTTTGACTGAATATTCTCCATTGTTCGATCCAGCCCATATCAACTTGTCAGGTCTGGTTTTGAGAACCACTTCTCTATCCTTAATAATAGTGAAAAGTCTCTGGCTTTCTGTAATTGAAAATGTGTTGGTATCTATGAGTTTTGAAGGAAGATCCATGTCCGGGCTTAGATAATTTGAGAGATACAGCCCAATCTTATTTTTACATTCTTCTATGAAGTTAGGGGAAAAACCTAGAGAAATCAGGGTGGGAAGGCCTGCCCACGAGTCATCCCAGAATAAAGCTTTCTCCCCATTACTTACATCCCAAGTGAGAAATCTGTTTATGATTCCTCTGGAGTCCTTGATGAAGTTCCACATCCTAGATCCTTTAACATGAGATTGGACTTTGAAAATGTTAATAGGATCTGCATTTGGTATATATTTATTTAGTAAAATCGAGGCCCATTTACTGTTTAATTCTTTCTATAATCTCCTAATCAGCTTAGCACCCAAGGCTTTGTTTTGCCATAGAAGGTTTTTAATACCCAAACCTCCTTTAGAGATTGGTTTGCAAAGGGATTCCCATTTAATTAAGGCTGGTTTTTTCTCTTCTGGAGAGCCTTGTCAGTAGAAATCCCTAAATACTTTGTCTAGGTTGTTTTTAACGTTAACCGGGAGGGGAAGAACAGACATCTGATACGTGGGGATGGCTGAGAGTACTGACTTGATCATGGTGGTTCTGCCAGCCTTTGTAAGCCACCTACCTTTCCATGTGCTCCTTTTGTTCTGGATTTTAACGAGCACTTGTTGCCAAAGTTTGGAGGATAGGGTGCCTTTGTCTAATTTGATTCCTAGATACTTACAGGGAAACTTCCCAAGATTATAACCGAACACTTTACAAATTTCCTTTTCCATTATCGGAGTGGTATTGAGAAAAAAGATTTCCGATTTATTTGGGTTTACCTGCTGACCTGACGCTTTCATATAAAGGTCAAGGGTATCTTTAAAGGCCTTGGCTTCGGATATCGAGGCTGAGCCTGGGAGAATGGTGTCATCAGCAAATTGTTGATGAGTAATGTTAGGAACATTATTCGATGCCTTTAAACCTATAATACTACCTTCCAGATGTCTCTTACTAATTGTTCTTCCTAAAGCTTCATCCATAATCACATATAGGAAGGGAGATAGCGGGTCTCCTTGTCTGATACCCCTCGAAATACTAAAAAAGCCTTCTGGAGTGCCATTAATTAGAATTGAAATTTTGGGAGTGGAAATGTAGTTGAAGATAAGACTTGTCCATTGTTTTGAGAAGCCAAAGGCCTCTAGGCACTTGCAGAGAAAAGTCCAATCTACTTTATCGTATGCTTTCTGAATATCTATTTTAATAAGCATGCTAGGAGTCTTGGTAGTTTGAGCAGTATGTACTAATTCTTGGGCTATAATTATACCATCTAGAATAGAACGGTTGGCTACAAAACCTGTCTGTTCTTCAGAGATGATAATGGGGAGAAGTGTCTTGAGTCTATTTGCTAAGCATTTAGATAAGATTTTATAGATAGTGTTGCATAAAGAAATGGGTCTAAAATCCCCTGGTTCCGTGCTTTCATTTTTCTTAGGTATTAGAGTAAAGAAGGTGTTATTGATTTCAGATAGTAAAGAGCCCAAATTTCTGGTAGCTTCCACAGCTTGCCAGACTTCATTACCCACGAAATGCCAGCAATTTTGGAAAAAACCAGCCTGGAATCCATCTGGTCCAGGTGCTTTCTCTGGGTGCATTTGGAAGACCGCAGTCTTTACTTCTTCTAAAGTTAATTTTCCATTAATCATTTTATTATCTGCTTCTTATATTAATTTGGGGATTGCTTTTAACATTTCATTTTGAGCTTCTGGGTTGATCTCGGCATTATTCTTGAGGAGGGTTTGATAAAATTGCACTAATGTTGTTGAAATTTGTTCTGGGTCTTCGACGAGGAGACCTTCATTGTTTTTAATTTTTGAAATTCTATTGACACTTCTTTTAAAGTTAGTTGAGTTATGAAAAAACTTCGTGTTGGAGTCCCCCTCCTTTAACCAAGTTTCTTTTGATTTCTGTTTCCAGAAGATTTCTTCCTTAAGAAGAATCGCATTATATTTAGCCATAAGTTCTTTTTCCTTTAAATAACAACATTCATTCATTCCTTTATCTATTACTTCGTTATTTAGATCTTCTAATTCTTGTTCGATGTTGGTCTTTTCAATAAAAATATTATTGAAGTTATTCTTATTCCACTCCAGTGCTTTATTTTTAATAATTTTTAATTTAGCCACTAGACTATACATTTTAGATCCTTTAATCAAGATTTGGTTCCACCATTGTTCCAAGAGATTAATGAATTCCGGGTTTTGAAACCACATAAACTCAAATTTGAAGGGGTTTCTGTGAGGTTTACAGCTTTCCGTAATTGCGAGTTTGACTGGGAAGTGATCCAAGCCAGCCTCAAGGAGAATTTCCGCATTAACTAGTTGGTTCATGGGATTGGAATTACCACTGATCAAGAATTTGTCCAGCTTTTCTGCTATGTGGCTGAAGCCCAATCTTCTATTATTCCAAGTGTAAATTCCATTATTAGTGTTAATACTAATTAAATGGTTATCTGTCACCCAAAGGTTGAAGTCTTTTTGAGATTGTGAGATAAAATGGGAACCTCCAAATTTTTCTTTTGTGTCTAAGATAGCATTAAAATCACCACCTAGTATATGAGTAACTGTTCTGTTTGATTGGAGAAAACTTTGAATGTCTTGCTAGACCTTCCTTTTTTCCTCATTCGGAATAGGACCATAAATATTAGTTAGCATAAATTTTAGTTTAGATTTAAGGCTACTAACTTCTGCCGCCATCCAATTGTTGTGTTTATGTAAAATAGTGACTAGGACTTTCCTAGGATCCCATAGGACAGCTAGGCCGCCAGAGGCACCCTTGGAAAACTCAAACTCGGACCTCCAAATTCCTAGTTTGTTGCTAAGCTTAATACTCTCTTCCTTACTTAACTTAGTTTCCTGAAGCATTATAATTTCTGATTCGAAATTCTTTAGGTATCTTTTGACTAATCTTTGTTTGTTAGGGGCGTTCACACCCCTAACATTCCAAGTAGTAACTTTCATTGGTCCTGGGGAAGGCACTTCCCCTTCCCAATGTGCAAAATGTCAACAATTTTTTGCTGATTGCTGGCTTTTCCAGCAAGGTTTCTTAATTCAAATGAGGACTTCCTTCCTCTCTTCTTTTTGATTTTATTAATGTTGGGGGTGCTTAAACCACCCCTATTGATAGCAATTCCGAGCTGCCTATCCTCGTTGGTTATCCCGAATAAACCAACAATAGCCTCTTTGCTGGCTTCAGGGATATCCATGAGAATATCCTGGTTAATATCCATTGCCTCTTGATCTAAGTCTTTCTGAACTTCCTTTAAAAGATCAGGACAGTCTTCTTGGTCTATACTATCCTCTCCAAACATCTCTATTATATTCTCTGTTTCTTTTGGAAGTTCCTTATTAAAGATTTCCATTTCCAAAGGAATAGATAATGATGTATTATCTTTTTGAATCTGATGTTTTATTGGAGTTTCTTCAGGAGTTTCCTCCTTCTGGAGCTCAATAATCTTTTCTATCAATAGTTTTTTTTGTGATAGCAATTCATCTTTATCACAAATTTCGTCAATGAAAAGGTTAATTGATTCATCAGTCACTAAGTCAGCTAAGTACTCAATGATTATGTTAACTTCTTGTTCACAAGTAAGTGGTTCTGATATTAGTTCTTTTTGTGGCTGATTAGTTGTCAATTTTATTAATCATTGTAATTTCTAATATTGATTTTAAGATCATATTCACAATAATTAAATAAGTATATACATATATTAATTCATCAATTATGGTTCGTGATAGTCCACCCCTCCCAAATTTGCTTGTCCTCAAGCAACAATATAATTTTTACTTATGATTTAATAATTGAACTTGAAACAATATTTCTAGATAAACCAAATAGAGCGTACACTTGAAAACATATGCATGAATATGTGAAGACATGAAGTATACACAAAGCATAGTGCATACACACTAATGCACGAAGACACAACATACACGAAGTATACACATAATACACATTGTTTGGATCATTATTATTGATTAGAAAACAAGTGTGCTAAACATGTCTTTCATAATCAATCATAATTTAGTATCAATTGTAATGGCCCTTTTCCTTAACATTGTCCTATTTCATCAATTAATGCCCATTAGGAAAAAAATTGATTTGATTAGCGGCTCTTCTTATTAAGTATTACATCCTATATATTATCCATTGTTATGCAGGAATCATTAAAGAAATGTAAACCAACAATGGAACAAGTAAAACAACATATTTTGTATGAATGCCAACATATCTCTCATATGGATCATGGAGGAATCCCCCCCCTCTCTCTCTCTCTAAGGCCATCAAGAGTGGAAGAGTTATAGGGCCTAGGTCGCGTGAAACAGGTTACAAGTGGTTTCCCTCAAGGCCTAACCCCAATGTTGGGATAACTATCATGTGCCTGAAATTACTCCGCCTCTACCTTCCACAACCTTCTCACTCACAAGATGCTTTAGTCGGATGAAAGAGTTGAGTTCGTCTGATCTACATTGGATTTATTAGTTTAACATTTCCATTTAGAATTTCTATTGGAATACAGAAAACATATTAATTAATCTCTCTTTGTTTGTATTGTTGCTGAATTTATTTCTAGAGTCTCACATGTTTTGCAATGCTTGGTTAGATCTTTCTATTTGGTTTTCCAAAGTTTGGTGAGTTTGTTCCATGATATTTCTAAGTTCATTCGTCACTTGTTCTTCCATGGCAGCACTTGCTCTTGTTCGTTGATAGGTTTGCATAAACTAAATTTTCACAAGATAGCAGGATTATGCTCTGATACCACTGTAATGATCCCATTTGGGACCTTACTTAAATTTGTTCTAAAATTCTCAATTAGGGTTTGAATTGCCCTTGAGAATGGCAACTTGTAATGTTTCATACTAGGAGGATGCCAATTCCCAATAATTGTCATACGTCGTTATGCATTTAAATCATATTATATTAAGAATAATCTCTAATTCATATTATATACTTAAGCTCTAATTCCCTACTTCACTCCTAATCACAGACCTTAAGAAAGATGGTAGATTTACTTTGCTAGGACGCTTGCATAGTCTACAAGTGGATCCCTCAAGGTTCTACCTATCTTGGGATCTTTCCATCATGCGACTGATTTACCCACCTCTTCCTACACACACTCCCTATCCTCTTAATAGTGATTAATGAGTTATTAAGGAGTTGGAGGAGTATATAATAATATTTTATATTACGAATATATAAATAAATATGTATATATAATTCTGATTTCCTTCTTATTATCATTCTTTCTATATATATATATATAAGTTAATTCTTATATTCCAAATATATTAGACCATTCAATTATATAATCTAATATATATATATATTTGATATCTGTATAAGAATTATATTTTATACTTTAGATATTCTATTAGTTATATAATTCAGCTGCATATAATATAGCATAACTGATATATATATATATAATAATAATATCAATATATATATTTATGTTTTTACATTATATAACTGATATTAATACTATCATATATTTCTAATAGCAATATGATATATTATTATCATGACCAATCTTAATAATTTGCTGTCAGCGGTACATAGGCTCTATTCTCTTTTCTTATTTCTCCTGTTTGAAGAGTATCAAAGGTTCTTTTTGTTCAATGATCTTCTAACTCGATCAATACCAAATTCAATATTATAATCTCATTTTCTCCCCCACCAATCAATATCTGACATTTATTTTATAACCTCCATTTACCATTGTCTTATGTATTCTCTTCTTTAATGAGTTCCTTCTTCCTTAATAAAGATTCAGATTAATATCTTGTAATCGCTTTTAGTTCATAGCTGCGTACTAACAATACTAAAGATTTCCTTTATGAGATCCAATTATAAATACTTATGAGATTTAATATTTCAGCATCTTGATAACCCCTTATGATATCTGCCATAGCTTCGTAGATGACAAAGAACAAATAATTATTACTTTTGATGAAGGTGATCATTCTGTTTTACTCCCACGTAAGATGCTTATTGTGTCTTTTTCTTCCTTCCTAATTTTGCCAATTGTAAGTCCTGGTCTCCATTCCTTATCTTTCCATATGAGTCTAAATATATTTAAGAGTCTTCTTTTCTCTTATTCTCCCATGTATTTACTCCACTTTCTCTTCGCTGGTTCATTCCTTACTTCAAAATTATATTTATACGTCATTGGCTGGACATGACCCTTCTCCTACTTCACTTCAGGATCGACGGTATTAGTGTGGACGTCGGCTTATTAAAGTTTATTTATCATTGTTTCATTTATTAGTGTTGTAGGTCAGAATCGTCGACTCATAACTAAAGTCAAATAAATATATATTACATTATTTGGTCGTTGGTTAGTAATATGTTTTGATTAATTAAATATCACTAATATTACTATTGATTAATATTTAATTATATAATAAGTAATAAATGATTGATTATTGTTTTAATATTAATACATATTGATTATTGATGTAATTGATACATATTAATTAACTGATTTAACATTAATTATTTTCTACTATGTATTTATTAATAGATTATTAATATTAAAATGATTTAATATTAGTATTGACTAATAATAAATCTTCTCTATATAATTAATTACATATATTAGTTGTCAATTTTATTAATCATTGTTATTTCTAATATTGATTTTAAGATGATATTCACAATAATTAAATAAGTATATACATGTATTAATTCATCAATTATGGTTTGTGACATTATCCCTATAAAATTAAATCATGATAATAAAATTTCATGAGTCGGTCTCCAATTAAACCCAATATAACAATAAACAAACAATTTTCCAAACTTTGATATCAACAACTTTTGTCATCAATGACAATAATTCCAACAATCTTTCTGACATCAATGACCATATTTTCCAACAATCTTCCTTCCTGAACAAAATACACTTTTTTGACATCAATGACAACATTTCCAACACTACGGTATAGCACAAAGCAAACATAAGCCACGATATGCACAGGAGTCCATGACAGTAACAACACAGTAAAATTAAAGGGAAGAAGGCAGAGAGAACAATTTATGCTTCCAAGTCATCTTTCAGAGATTTCAAATGATCAGCCATAAAATTTAGTCTTCCAACTTGTTTATCCCAATCATTCTAACCATGCTGTGGATTCCCAAACTAGGTCCTTCTTGCAATTGGCTTTTCTTCAAGATCCATTTGCAATTCTTTTCCCATTCTGTTGATTCTCTCTTCTTGCTTTCACTTATCTTCTATAAACCTGCATAAATTTTTCATAACATCCCATGCACCATGCCAGAATTTCTCATAAGAAATGCCTAGTTCATATCACCATATGCATGGTGATGCAATATATAAGGATATCTTGAGATTTAGTCTTCTTTCCCATAAAAACCACTTAAGAATGTTGGAGTGAACAATTCATTTTCCATGCTGCCCATTCTGTTCACCAATTGCTAAATAATAGAGCAAACTCATCATCACTAGAATCCACCCTCCAAAAATACTCAAGAAAAATTAAGGCCGATTTAGGAAGATCCCTGAACTCCTTTTTGAATTCCCCATCTTCCTCAAAATCCTTTTCTTTATACACATATTTTACCTTAGCCTTCTAGTCCTAATCCTCTAAAAGAAACCTCTTTAAAACATGAGCCCTTTTCTTTTAAGCTTTTCCAAACCTATCAACGGCCTCCACCTCATTTGCCCCTTCCAAAGAAATACCTTAATTTATTTCCTCCTTTCTTGGCATGACATTTTATCACCATTCAAAGAATTACCCCAAATTGAGAGGAAATGACTAGGATTCGATGGTAATTCTTGTATAGTTCAACTATTTTACATTAGCTAAAGAAGAATAATTTAATCAAATATTCTTTTGCATATCTAATTAAAAGTACCCTAAATGAGGGTTCTTCTACTAGAGGAATTCTTAACCTATGGTGGCTGTATATGCTTCTTTCCTAAAGCGCAAGTCACTTCTTGGTGTCCAAATATGTGACTGTCATAAAAGAAAGAATGTCACAATGTAAGTCACTCTGTTGCTCAGTTTACTAACATGGGCTGCACAGTGTGTTAATATTGAAAATGCAGCAAAGTGTGGCATTTATATATTAAAACCATGAAATGAAAATATTGTTTTCCATTGTTAATTTGCTATTTTCTAAAATCAAAACGACGGCTAACAGTTACATAACTAACAACAAATGCAGGGCTTAAACGTGATAGCATATTCATGGTATATCATACCATCATATTAACTTGGATGTAGGATTATATCATTGGAAAAAGTCTCAGATATTAGTCAGCAATTTAATCTTTATGTCCAAATGGTGCCAATTGATTCTATAAATCTCTTTGGTCACTAATGGCTTCACAAGGTGATAGACCATGTCTTTATGATAATAAACTAGAATAAAGGTCCAAATTTATCATTTGGAGTCTCTTACAATGTACATTACAATAGTATAGTCTATGTTACTATGATGCTTACAATTCGTTTATTCTTTGGGTTGATTCCATTACTTTTTAATTGGAAATAAATCACTATGCTGTTGCTCGGAATTCCCAGGTTCGGAATTACAGATCAGATTGGAGCCTACAAGTAAATCAGCCAGTTGCAGGAAATTATTATCCAGTAAGTGTTACCATGCCAAGGTTTGATATCCTTCATTTTGTTTATCCCAATGAAAAAATAGAACTCGTGACTAAGAGTTAAAGGCATTATATGGTTCCATTTTAATTTTACCCCAATGACTGAATGCTTTTTCCATAGAAATTAATTGGCTGAGAGTTTGTCTTTACCTTTAAGGTTGTGATCCTCTAAGCTTGTATTGACCCAATGTATCTCTGTTAGTTACAAAAAGTTGCGATGTTGTATAAGGCATGTCTCATCGCTATGCAACCTGAACCATCACAATTTCTATCAGTAGTTTTGTGAGTTTATCTGATTTGGGACTAATCTCAGTATTGGAAAACAGTATAATTTTGACAAAACTAGAAATTATGCTAGTATGTCACCTACTAATACTGTAAGTTGTTGTGTTCTCAATTTACCAATTTGAATCAATGAGTTTAGTGCAAATAATCTAGTTCTTACATACTGCTGAGTGGTAATAACAAAATAACTCATCTCACTCTGTCCTTGCTACAGTATATTTAGATTGGGTTGCAATGATTTGTTTAAGTCAAGAAAATCATTGTAGGTCGTGTAGGAAAAATCAATCTATAATATTAAAGCTACTGGTTTGGGTTTGAGTACATTGATAGGGAAAAAAAATTTAGGGGTTAGTCTCTTTTGGGTATGTCCATATAAATATCATAAATTTATACATATTTGCAGCCTACAAATAGGAATTAAGTATAGAATCCTGAATAACATGAATATGTGTAAAGAGCTACCCTAGATTGTACCTCAAATTATTGCACACTCCTTTCCGCTTTCTAAAGGTTTAGTGTTCAGACATTTTGTATCACTTTCTAAAGGTTTAGTATTCAGACATTTTGTCAAATACTTTGCACTTCATCATTCTAAGGAACGTTAACTTGCAGGACAGGAAATTCTTAGTTTGCTGATTTTGTTTGATTTCTTGTGTGTAAGCAGTTTGTTTGGCTCACAAAATTAAAGCGTGCTTTGAAAGAACAGAGATAATTTGTATTTTATATGTTTTCAACACAACAAACTGGACAAAGCACTCCATTATTTGCAATTGCTGATGGGTTACAAAGCATACAATAGAATTCTGCACTGGTTAATACATAATCTACTTTGAGGTAATTAGCAGCAGACAGATCAGAAATACACAGCAGGAAATTGATTCACATATTCCAATATGTAATGCCCCTTTTTGGAATATATGAGACACTACTTGTTTTACATAATTCCTTCTTGAAATGATTATTTTATTGATCAATTAAATAATAAACAATGAACACAAATGCAGATATAATGATGATTACAATGAAATGCATATTACAGGTAATTCCAAATGAATACGCTGAACATCAATATGCTTCAAGAATGCAGTTTACAATATGAGGCTGTTTGTGATGACCCTCGACTAAAACTCTTACAAATGTAAATTATATCAAAACAAAGCATTAAACAACTGTTATCATTTTCCTTAAAAATATATATAAATATATGTGTCAATAACATTTGAAATTAATAATCAATTTATACAATATTATATATTATAATATTGTATTGATAACATTTAATAATATTTAAGATTATAATCAATTTATAAATGTTATAACATTATATACATTATAATATTAATATAACAATAATATTGAATAAATTATATATTATACATATTATAATATATAATATAACACTCTTTTATTAATAATAGAAAAATAATATAATATATATATATATATTATAATATATATTATAATACTCTAGCATACGCGGGAGGTAAGGAACAGTCGCACCTTAGAGGTGCGACTGATCGCAGCCTAGGCTGCAACCAGTCGCACCCCTAAGGGGTGCGAGCTTGTGGGGAGGGACGTGACTCCCCTCTCCCATGCGTATTTATATGCACCGGGGATGCAACAAAGGACAGATAGAAAATACAAAAACAAAGAACAGTGTTAAGATTTAGTGCCATAGAAAATTAAGGAAATACAAACAGAAGACTTTGCAGTCATTTACGGTATGTGATTAAAATGCATTTTTTATTATGTACAACACACACACACACACATATATATATTTATATATTCTCAAAATATTGCATTCTTATACATATATAAATTGTTATAATTGACAGTCCCAACCGGTGTTGAGAGGGGAGGGGTGAATCAACACCTATAAAACTTTAAAACAGATCTGATGTAGTATACTATAACTAAAAGCAAAAAAAGATTCCAGCATAAGAATAGCAGCAAACAATCAACCAAAAAGCAACACCAGATTTATCATGTGGAAACCCAAATCGGGTGAAAACCACGGTGTGAGGAAACCTCACAAATTCTGCACTCTTCTGAAGTGCGCCCTGTTAGGAGCCTTCCCTGTTAAAAGATTACAACGCACTGTTAGATGCTACCCGATTAAGGGATTTGATACAATAAGGCCTGTTAGTGCCTGCCTGGTTAGAGGACTTAAAACACTTGAATAGATGTCACCCGGCTAAGGGATTTAGTACAAGGGACCTGTTAATATCCACCCAAAATATTGGGATTTAGCTATTGTAATTGTTAGAGAACAATAGAATGATTGACCTTTTAGAAATAGCTTTGCATAGCCTGATAAGATCTCTGTTATACTCAACTGAGAAACATTACCGGTCGCCGCAGGTATGTTCTCCTTTTCTGTTGTGCTTCTCTGCACACTCTTCTCTCTTCACCTTTTACTTTACCCTAGCTTCTTCAGCATACAGGTTCACTCTTTACTTTGGCAGAATGAGGGCAAAATGTATTCTCACCAGACAGCAGAATATATAGACTTCTTGCCCTAATTGATTTTCTCATGCACGACCTGTTTAAAGATCATCTTCGGATCCATCACCCAGTAGAGTATTAGTTCACTGAGGAAACATCTGATGCATGCTCTGCTTTATCTTCTTTAATGAAAGAAAACAATGATGAGTGTCAAAAAGCTTTCTTTCGCAAGAGATAACTCCATGTTTTAAAGCCAAAAACTCTGGCATTAAAACCTATGATCGTGCCTTGTACGATTGTCTTTATAACTCAAAGTCTATCGGATTTAGTGTAGTAAATCTCGGTCAAGGAGTTAGATAATAGACAGTTGACTAAGACTTCCCCGGTTCATCTATTATGTCAAAGTCATCACTTGATCGGTAAAGATCCTTAAATTGTGCACAGGTAAAAGCCTTGACCTGTCACCTTTCCTTCCTTTGCCTATACCGGACATGAGTTAGATAACAGATAGTTGACTAAGACTTCCCGGGTTCATCTACTATGTCGAAGTCATCACTTGATTGGTAAAGATCCTTAAATTGTGCACAGGTAAAAGCCTTGACCTTTCACCTTTCCTTCCTTTGCCTATACCGGTTGCATCTTTTCCTCGGTTGCGTAGTTGATACCGGTTGAATCCTTTCTTTGGTTGTCAACTGCATCTTGCTTAGTGACCGATTGCTCTTGATGAGCAGATATATTCTCTTCTTTCTTGCATAGTGCCACCGATTGCCACACCAGTCTCTCCTTGCACTTGATGTTGTCAGTTGTATGTGTCCTGCTTCACAAATCCAACACTGGTGTCCTCAGCCACAAATGTCGACACCTCTTTTGCCAATCAATGACAATACCTCTATTGCCATGTACCAGTTGCAAGCTTATCGGTTACCATCCCTTAATGCCAACAATCTCCCCCTTTGGCATTGATGGAAAAAACCATAACACTACTAGTCCACACACACACATTAGTGTTTGGTCACAATATCTCCCCCTTTGACAATAATGCCAAAGGCTAGTCAAAAAGACTACCTTGATGAAATCCGCTCCCCCTTCGAGTAGTAGCCCTTTTCATCAGTCCAGATAAGATGAGGTTAATTCCTCTATTGAAGCATAATGAACTGATGAACACCTTTGCAAGTTTATTGATGATCAGGGAGGGGTATCACTCCTAATTTACCTCTGAGATACTCAAAAGTACTCTTTGGTAATGGCTTTGTGAAGATATCAGCAATCTGTTTTTTTGTGGGAACATACTCCAATCTTACTTCTTTATTTTGTACCTGTTCCCTCAAGTAGTGATACTTGATAGCAATATGCTTTGTTTTGGAGTGCATGACACGATTCTTGGATATGTTAATTGCACTTGTATTGTCACAGTAAATTGCAATCAGTTCAGGTATCTGTTCTTGGATTCCTTCAAGTAGCTGTTTGATCTAGATTACCTGTGTGCAATTGATTGCTGCAGCAACATATTCAACTTCCGCTGTAGACTGTGATATACAGTTCTATTTCTTTCTTGTCCATGACACAATCCTTCCACCGAGAAAGAACGCACCACCACTTGTGCTCTTTCTTTCATCAATATTACCAGCCCAATCTGTATCAGTGTAAACCTTTACTTGGAAGCCTCCCTTGTGAGGAAACCACAAGCCATACTCCTCAGTCCCTTTTAGGTATCTGAAAATTCTCTTCACTGCTATTAGATGTGTCTCTTTAGGATTTGCAGAGAATGTTGCTACTATGCCAACTGCATGTGCAATGTCCGGTCTACTATGTACTGCATACTGTAATTTGCCTATCATAAACCGATATAGTGTTTCATTTACTTCTTTTGCATCATCTTCCTTAGATAACTTGAGATTAGTTATCATAAGAGTACCAATCGGTTTGGATTCTTCAAGTCCAAAAGTCTTAAGAATTTTTTTTACATACTTGGACTGAGAAATAAAGATACCTTCCTTTAGCTGATGGACCTGTAGTCCAATGAAGAATTTTATGGCTCCTATCATAGACATTTCAAACTCTTCCTTCATTTCTTCAGCAAAGGCTTTGCTCATTCTGTCATCTCCTCCAAAGATGATATCATCCACAAAGATTTCAGCAATCAGGTTCCCATCTTTTCCAATCTTGAAATACATGTTGTTGTTGTCCCCGGTTCTTGTGAATCCTACTGTCAGGAGATATGAGTGCAACCTCTCATACCATGCCCTTGGAGCTTGCTTTAGCCCATAAAGAGCCTTTTTGAGTTTACAAACCATACCACCCTTTTGTGTGGATGTGAAGCCTTCTGGTTGTTCCATGTAAACTTCCTCCTCCAGTATTCCATTCAGGAATGCAGACTTTACATCCATCTGGTATACTTTGAACTTCTTGTGAGAAGCATAAGTAAGAAGGATTATTACTCCTTCCAATCTGGCCACAGGTGCAAAGGTTTCCCCATAATCCAGTCCAGCTTCTTGAGCATATCTTTTGTAGACCAGTCTTGCTTTGTTCCTTATTACTTTTCATTCTTCATTTAGCTTATTCCTGTAGACCCACTTTGTCCCAATGACATTCTTGTCCTGTGGTCTAGGCACAAGCACCCATGTGCTATTCTTTTCTATTTGCTCAATTTCTTCCTCCATGGCCTTGACCCAATTTTTATCATCCAGAGCCTCCCTGGTGGTTTTGGGCTCTATACAAGAAAGCAAACAAACATGTTCTGTAGCCTTTTTCCTGGTCAAGACATTTGCGTGTTTGTCACCAATTATATTGTCAGTTGAGTGATATGTGACATACCTTGGGAGAACCGGTCTCTGTTCCCGGTCAGGTTCTTCCGGTTGAACAATTTCTTCATCATGGTCGTGAACAACTTCTTGTTCATCATCTTGAATTGGTCTGTCAGCTTCAGGTACAGCATCCTACTCCAGATGTCTGTTCACATGCTCTTCTCTTTCATCTTCGGTTGTTATTTCATTGAACTCAAAGAGATTTCCTTCATTGTGACCTTGCAAACCATCATGTTCATTATGACCGATCTTTCTTGGTTCTAAATATTCATCAACCTTTACATTGATGCTTTCAATTATTTTTCCCCCTCTTTTATTTAGACATCGGTAGGCTTTACTTTTGGTAGAGTAACCCAGAAATATTCCTTTGTCACTCTTGGGCTCAAACTTCCCAAAGTACATATCTCTCTTAATGTAACAATTGCTGCCAAAGATTCTGAAATATCCTACCCTAGGAGTATGACCAAACCATAGTTCATAGGGAGTCTTACCGGCTCCTTTCTTGACTTGAACTCGGTTCAGCGTGTAGACAGCAGTGCTGATAGCTTCTCTCCAGAAGTGATGGGGGAGATCCTTTTGAATCATTAGGGTTCTCGCACAGTCAATCAGCATGTTGTTTCTTCTTTCTACTACTCCATTTTGCTAAGGAGTCCTTGGTGCAGATAACTACCTCTTTATTCCATGTTCCTCACAGTAGTGAGTGAACTCTTGAGAAGTGTATTCACCTCCTTTGTCTGATCTCAGACACTTTAAGATTTTACCGATCTCCTTCTCCACTCGAGCCTTGTAGACTTTAAACATGTGAAACACCTCTGATTTTTCTCTGAGAAAGAGTGTCCACATCATTCTTGAGAAATCATCTACAAAAAGCATGAAGTACCGGTCTCCACAGTAGCTCGTTGTTCTCATAGGTCCACACAAATCTGTGTGCATGAGATCCAGAACATTTTCAGCAGAAAAGGATTTACTGCTGAAACTTGTTCCTGTCGGTTTTCCTAACTGACAATCCTTACAAATACCTCTGTTAGGTTTTGTGATCTCAGGGAATCCTCTTACTAATTTCTTCTTGCTCACCTTGACAATACTGTCAAATTTTATGTGACAGAGCCTCTTGTGCCACAACTAGCTATTGTCCTCTTTGGATACAAGACAAATCTTGCTTGATTCTCCTTTGACTGATGCAATGAGACAGGCTCCTTCTATTGAGTCCAAGTAGAACAGGTTCCCTTTGGTATGTCTACCGGTTGCAACATGAGCTCCAGATTGATTCTTGACAACACAAGAACCTTGCTCGAATTCCAACAGGAATCCCTTGTTGTTCATTTGTGCAACGGTCATTAGGTTGTACTGAAGTCCTTCTACCCAGTACACATCTTCACAAACAGCATTGTTGCTGAGTGCAATAGGGCCTTTACCTTTGATAGCACAGGGAGCATTGTTTCCAAAGGTTACCGATCCACCATCATTGAGCTTTAAGCTGATGAACTTGTTCTTGTCACCGGTCATGTGGTGAGTGCATCTTCTATCAATGATCCAATCATCATGCTGATGAGATCTTGAGATAAGTGCCATTTCACTTACCACTAGGTTCTCTTCTGTTATTGCTACAAATGTAATCTCTAGATGTTCAAAGTCTTCAAATTCATTGTCCGTGACTCCTTCAAGGTAGCACTCCTTTGCTTTATTCTTGAATCGGTTGCTCTTGTCTTTGTTGTCATTATCTGGACATCTTCCAGCAATATGTCCCATCTTATTACAAGAGAAACATTTCAAAGGAAGCTTTCCTTTGTATTTCCCTTTTCCTCTAGGAAATCTTCTAGCGATGAGTGCTTCAAACTCATCTTGCTCCATCTCTTTTGAGAGCAGGTTCTCAAGAAGACTTTCAATCTTACCGGTAGAGCTATTACCAGTTTCTCTTCCTTTCTTAGTGGAACAGGTATTAACAGAGGACTTAAAAGAAGCTTCCTGAATGGGTAAGCTATTATCAAAATTGCTCAATTCAAATGCAGTCAACTTACCGATTAGGGAGTCTAGAGTGACTTGATCTGTGGTCACTGATCTGAGCTCTTGAATGGCAGATATTGATGGCATACTGAGGTTTGAGCATTCTCATTATTTTGCTAACCACCTCCTCTTCATTGAGTTTTCCTCCAGTGCTTTTGATGGAGTTGATCACTTCTTGTAGCTTGGCCCACATCTTGTGAGCAGTTTCCAGATTTTCAATCTCAGCATAGACATAGTCTGGTAGCGTGTTGGCTATCATATCCATGGCAGCTGTGTGTTTTGTCTTGATCCTTAATTCATTAGGAGTTAGGGTACCAGTGGATTCATTGTAATAAGTGGTTACATGAGTCCAATATTGATCTCCAGGGGTCTTCATGTACAGCTTCATTCTTCTGCACCACAGAGTAAAGTTTTCCTTTGAAAACTTTGGTCCTCCCTTTCTCATCATCTTGACTTTTTCTTTTTGGGGTTAAGCAGTAAAGAAAAGAAACTAAGGCTCTGATACCAATTGATAGTCCCAACTGGTGCTGAGAGGGGAGGGGTGAATCAACACCTATAAAACTTTAAAACAGATCTGATGTAGTATACTATAACTCAAAGCAAAAAAAGATTCCAGCATAAGAATAGCAGCAAACAATCAACCACAAAGCAACACCAGATTTATCACGTGGAAACCCAAATCGGGTGAAAACCACGGTGTGAGGAAACCTCACAAATTCTGCACTCTTCTGAAGTGCGCCCTGTTAGGAGCCTTCCCTGTTAAAGGATTACAATGCACTGTTAGATGCGACCCGATTAAGAGATTTGATACAATAAGGCCTGTTAGTGCCTGCCTGGTTAGAGGACTTAGAACACTTGAATAGATGTCACCCGGCTAAGGGATTTAGTACAAGGGACCTGTTAATGTCCACCCAAAATATTGGGATTTAGCTATTGTAATTGTTAGAGAACAATAGAATGATTGACCTTTTAGAAATGGCTTTGCATAGCCTGATAAGATCTTTGTTATACTCAACTGAGAAACATTACCAGTCGCCGCAGGTATGTTCTCCTTTTCTATTGTGCTTCTCTGCACACTCTTCTCTCTTCACCTTTTACTTTACCCTAGCTTCTTCAGCATACAGGTTCACTCTTTACTTTGGCAGAATGAGGGCAAAATGTATTCTCACCAGACAGCAAAATATATAGACTTCTTGCCCTAATTGATTTTCTCATGCACAACCTATTTAAAGATCATCTTTGGATCCATCACCCAATAGAGTATTAGTTCACTGAGGAAACATATGATGCATGCTCTGCTTTATTTGCTTTAATGAAAGAAAACAATGATGCTTGTCAAAAAGCTTTCCTTCGGAAGAGATAACTCCATGTTTTAAAGCCAAAAACTCCAGCATTAAAACCTATGATCGCGCCTTGTACCGATCGTCTTTATATCTCAAAGACTACTGGATTTAGTGCAGTAAATCTTGATCAAGGAGTTAGATAACAAACAGTTGACTAAGACTTCCCCGGTTCATCTATTATGTCGAAGTCATCACTTGATCGGTAAAGATTCTTAAATTGTGCATAGGTAAAAGCCTTGACCTGTCACCTTTCGTTCCTTTGCCTATATCGGTTGTATCTTTTCCTCGGTTGCGTAGTCGATACTAGTTGAATCCTTTCCTTAGTTGCCGACTGCATCTTTCTTAGTGACCAGTTGCTCTTGATGAGCAGATATATTCTCTTCTTTCTTGCATAGTGTCACCGGTTGCCAAACCAGTCTCTCCTTGCACTTGATGTTGTCAGCTGTATCTGTCCTGCTTCATAGATCCAACGCTGGTGTCCTCAGCCACAAATGTCGACATCTCTTTTGCTAATCAATGACAATACCTCTATTGCCATGGACTGGTTGCAAGCTTACCGGTTACCATCCCTTAATGCCAACAATAATATAGTTGATGTATATTAAAGACATGCAATTAGGATTATGCTATGGGCATCATATGTTTTGTATTTGCTTATAAATCTGAATATATAATTATGTTAATTACATTAATTTTTGGTACATTTATATATTGATGATATGAAACCATAGAGAGAATGAATATTATGTTTATTAAGAGATGGATCCCATATTTGGAGGGGACTAGAAGAAATTGTTATAATTTTCTAGTCTCGAGATTGTTATCTCACCAAAATGATGATACAGATTCCGTTAGAGATGGATCCCCGTATCTGGAGGGGGCTAGAGGAAATTGTTGTAATTTCCCTAGTCTCGAGATTATTATCTCACGTAGGCAGTATATATATTGATTGCCAGTCATATGCATATGGGTAGGCTTGGAATGCATTTATTTGCTTCCAAGAGATTCTTATGGGTAGTGCTCTATGGGATTACGTGTCAATAGCCCGGTTTCTTAGAGTAGATCTCATATCCCTCAAGTTGAGAATCGGGAATTCTGTGAAGCCCGACCTAGAGGCAACCTTAAGAATCAAATTCCCCCCCCTTACTAATGTAGAATAGAGTATGAGTCATAAATATTAAATATTATTTTGTACTAACGTGGATTTTGCTGGAAACTATAAAGGGAGAGTAACCAGGGACAATACAATGGTATCAGAGCATAATCCCCCCATCTTGTAGAAGATAGTTCATGCAAATGTATAAAAAGAAGAAAGGGACAAAAGCTATAGCCGAACAATTAGCCAACGAGTTAAGAAGTTTCATGGAACAAACTAATGAGAGGTTTGAGCGAACCAATTAGTTAATACTTCAAGCCATCGAAAACATGAATAATAACAATAATCACCAGGGTCGTCACACTTCTCCAATAGGAAGAGATCTACACTCTAATCATTCTGAAAATGAACCCTCAACCCAAGATTCCACCATGAGACCAACAATACCCTCGTTCCTTCCAAGAGAGGAACCTATCTTAGGAGGAGAAGATCCATCCACCCACTCAGTAGAAGAGATCGCCCAAATGTATGCTAACTTAGAACCAGAAATACAAAAACTCATTCCCTTCAAAGAATATTGTGAAACCAAAACCATGGCAAGTAATGGACGGAAAATAAATCATCGGGAAAAAGACATTAAAGCCAAAGTAGGGAAAAAGTCCCTACCACACTTCGAAGAACGGGAAAGGAAACAGCTCAAGCTTGGGTCCAAAAATTAGACACCTACCTATCTCTCAGCCTGATGACCGAAGAAAATGCCATTGAATTCGCCATAATGCACCTAACCGAGGAAGCCCACAATTGGTGGCACCAAGGAATAGTCACATTGGGTCATAAAAGTATTAACACCTATATTGAATTCACTTAAAAACTCATCAGCAGGTTTGACCAAAAGGAACCAGAATGGTACTTCCAAGAGTTAACTCACCTCAAACAAACAGGATCAATCAAGGAGTTTCCCAATAAATTTCAGAGCCTATCAGTCATGGTCCCCGATATATCTCAAAAAGGAGAGTCTATATGTTCATTGAAGGACTCAAAGAACACATCAAAATAAGGGTGAGATTGTTCGAACCCCAAACCCTTGAAGATGCTATTAGGAAGGCAAAAATGACGGATTACGATGCATCAAAAAGGCAACTCCTTTAGGACACCAAATAAAGGAGAAATTCCAAGGAGAGATCCCTCAAAATGTTTCATATGTCAATAACCCTGGAGCAAAGAGCACCGTTGTAAGGAAAGGGGAGAACTCATCCAAAAAGGATTGTGCTTTAAATGCAAAGCACCCTAGACTAAAGGTCACCAATGTAAAAGAGGACAAATAAACAACATAGAGGAGACACCTTAGGAAGGGATACCTCTTAAAAGAGCTAGATTGGAAGAGCTAGAACCAGGAACATTAGCCGTCATCGCCCAGGGGAATGAAAATAGACCATTCTGACTTAAAGGTCTAATCAAAGGACAAAAGATAATTGCCTTGGTAGACATAGGAGCCTCACATGATTTCATTAGCGAGCAACTCGTAGCAAGGAGGAAAATACCAACCCAAGAGTTCAAAGGATTTGAAGTAATTATGGGCAATGGGACCATTGATCAATGTAGAAGAATGGTACCCCAATTAGAATTTCAAGTGGGGGAACATATAATCAAAAGAAATTTCTTTGTGGTGAATTTGCAAAATGACCTCATTCTAGGAATGCCATGGATAAACTCATTAGGGCGATTTACAATGGATAGCCCCAACCTTGAAATTTGTTTTCAGCATCAAGGGAAAGAAATAATATTAAAAGGCATGCCAGATGGCTCTCCAAAAGTGGTATCATATAACCGGATGGAGAAAATCCTCAGGCATGATCAAGGGGAGTGGATGGTCCAATGTATTGTCCTTGATAAATCTTCCACTAAAGAGCAAGAAATTCATGATGACATTCATCCTATCCTAAAAAAATATAAGAGGGTCCTTGAGGATATCCCACCTAGATTACCTCCAAAGAGAGGATTCGAACACTCCATAGAATTGGAGGAGGGAGCTAAACCAGTTATCACAACTCCCTATCGACACCCCCACAAATTTAAAGAATAAATTGAGAGGACCATTAAAGAACTTCTAGAAATGGGCTATATTCAACCTAGCAGTAGTCCATTTGCTTCCTCTGTCGTATTGGTAAAAATGAAAGATGGTACCATGAGAATGTGTATAGATTATAGAGATTTGAATAAAAAGACTATAAAAGACCGATATCCCATCCCTAGAATTGATGAATTAATGGATGAACTACATGGAGCTAAGTTTTTTTTCAAAAATTGACCTAAGATCAGGTTATCATCAAATTAGAATGAGAAAAGAAGATACTCTCAAAACAGCTTTTACGTGCCACTATGGACATTTTGAGTTTTTAGTCTTGCCTTTTGGAGTCACTAATGCACCAACTACCTTTCAATCATGTATGAATCACATCTTCAGGCAACAGCTAAGGAAATCTCTACTTGTTTTCTTTGATGATATCCTTATTTACAGTGAGACATGGGAAAAACACCTCAAGCACCTTGAAGAAGTATTGAACATTTTGGAATCAAAATTACTATATGCAAAAATTTCCAAATGCGAATTTGGGTTAAAGGAAATCATTTATTTAGGGCACAAAATCAGTGAAGCAGGAATAAGTGTGGATGAAGAAAAAATTAAAGCTTTTAAAGAATGGCCAACCCCCAAAACCCTAACACAACTAAGGGGATTTGTGGGACTTTGCAGTTATTACAAAAGATTTGTGAAGGGTTTCTCAAGAATCGCGGCCCCCCTCACCGATCTAACTAAAAAGGGAGCTTTCACTTGGAACGATAAGGCTCAACAAGTTTTTGAACAACTTAAGGTAACCATGAGCACCTGTCCAGTCTTGGCTATACCTAATTCCTCTATGCCCTTTGAACTTCAATGTGATGCCTCCGGGGAAGGTATTGGGGTCGTACTCATGCAAAAGAAGCACCCCATAGCTTTCGAAAGCCGCAAGCTCACAGTAGGAGAAAGACATTATTCCATTTACGACAAAGAGATGTTACCATAATGCATGCCTTAGCTAAATTCAGTCAATACCTGGTTTGTGGGAAATTTATTGTGAAAACAGATCATAACAAATTGCGTTTCTTTTTAAGTCAGAAGGATCTCAATAATAGGAAGCGAAAATGGGTAAGCAAAATACAAGCTTATGATTTTGATATAGAATATGTTAAAGGGGTAAATAATGGTGCCACAGATGCACTATCTAGAAGAGCTCATCTCAATACCATCACTAGTATCTCTAAGGAGTGGGAAGACGAGATCATTAGGGAATATGACTAAGATTCACAAGCAAGGGAAATTGTAGAAGGAAACCCGCCTAATGAAAATTATAAAGTTAGGAATAACCTTATATTCTATAAAGAAAGGGTGTATTTGATTCCTCAATCTAAATTCAAAAATAAAATTCTCCAAGAATTTCACAACAACCCCTTAGCAGGACACCCAAGATATTATAAAACATACAAGCATATCCGAGAGAAATACTCATGGAAAGATCAAAAAAAGATATATAGAAATATGTACAAGAATGTATGACATGTCAACGCAATAAGGCTGAACTCTCCTACACCGCTGGGTTACTCCAACCTTTGCCTATCCCTAACCAAAAATGGGAGAGCATATCTATGGATTTCATCACAGGATTACCAAAAACACAAGGGAAGGATAGCATCTTTGTGGTAGTAGATAAACTCACCAAATATGCCCATTTCTTTGCAGTCTCAACTGAATATAAGGCAATTCAGATAGCAGATTTGTTCTTTAGAGAAGTTTTCAAACTCCATGGACTCCCTCAGAGTATTGTCAGTGATAGAGACAGTAAATTTATTAACCAATTTTGGCAAGAACTCTTTAAACTAGCCGGTACCACCTTAACCCCCAACACCAGCTACCATCCTCAAACTGACGGGCAAACTGAAATAGTGAACAAATGGCTAGAAGGCTACTTAAGGAACTATGTTACCAGACAACAGACCCTGTGGATTAAGTGGCTGCATTTGGGGGAATACTGTTACAATACAACACACCACATGTCTATAGGAATGAGTCCTTTCCAAGCATTATATGGGTATGAGGTCACATCCTTTGGGGAACTAATCCATCAAGAGAGCAAGGTACCCAAGGCACAAGACTTTATTCAGAAAAGTAGAGACATCCTTAAATCCTTGAAACAGAATATACAACAGGCTCAAAATCAACAAATGATCTATGCGGATAAGAAGCGCATTGAAAGAACCTTCGAAGTGGGAGATCTTGTATTCCTTCTCCACAATGCATGTCCTACCGTGGATCCTCTAGTAGACAGATTTGCGATACCCATTTCTTCAGCTGCTCCGACATTCACTTCAAAAGATCATTTTGGTAGATTGGTGACTGTATTTGATGCATATTCTTCTTTTCCCAATATGTTAGATATGTCTATGACACTCATTGATACTTCTGTTGCACAGTTTGAGCATTTCATGACTGAGGCTTCATGGAGTAATCCAACACCAGTGGCTGTCCAAACTGAGAGTCCATCCATAGTCACGACAGTTGTGCAATCAGAGTCGATATCTACTGTGGCTACTAGTTCCACATCTTAGGGTGCTTCTTTCACTTTACCTTTGTGGCTTGGCTCCATTACTCAGAAGAGGTAGAAGCAGGAGGCTCCTCCAGAGGAATTTAATTTTAGACAGCTCAACAAGGTAAAACCTCTGAAGAGTAAAAAGGCAAAGACGGTTTTGAGGATCACATATGATCAGAATGAGGTCAAGTATGCTGAGGTTGTTGAGCCTTTGATTGACAAACCATCAGAAGAACTTCAGGTCTCCAATTATGTAATGTCCCCACCCCCTGGGTTGATTGCAATTTGATTCCTTGATATGAAAACCTGTACTTAGTTGTTAACTAAATCTGATCTGCTTATCTCCACTTTATAATTATTAGATTTACAATATCCTTCAGTCTGTGCTGTCCAATTATATCTCAATTGATCTGAGTATTGTAGACCTTGCCAATTATGGTTTGTTAATTACTGAATGTGTAAAAATATTTATTACTGGTTCATTAAGGTCTGATTATTTCAGAAAGCTGATATATACATATGATTAAAAATCAGATGTTTGTATGATGGTTGCTCACTGTATATGTGTTGCAGATGGAATATATATTTTATTGTCTACTGACTATGTCAAGTCCCTTATCTTGTCCTGATTAATTTTCTGACTGGGTATCTAATTGTTTGTGGTTGGCTTTAGATTTGTTCTATATATATATATGAATGATGTATGTTGGTTGCTGGTCAATGTTATTTGACTGCTGACTGGGACTCAATGCGGATGTCTAGTGTTGATGATGTTCCAGTATTCCATGCTGACTGTTTACTTGCTGAATTATGATTGGATTTTTCCAAACTATATTCTTTTTCCTTGTTGTTCGATCAAATACCAATACTGCTTGTAACTTGTTTTGTTTCCTCCAAATATATGACGTTGACTGTAGTCCTTAATGCTGATGTGTCTAAAGACTAAGACTATTCTTTTTGTTTTTCTTATGTTCTGTGCTGACTGTATCAGTTTGTATGTTCTGATTGGATACTGTGCCTTATTGTCTCTATTTTGTACTTTCCTCCTGTAATCCTCTTCCCCCCCATTCTTGATCGTTACCTCCCTCATATACCCATGTGTGGGGGAAGGTCGTGAGCCTTCTTTTTGGTCGCAACTGACCACTTTATTGTTTTTGTTATGTTTATTAAATATTTGAAATTAATTAATTTATATTATTTAATAAAAATTATATTTAATATTTTGTAAATTATTTAGTAATATTTACATCTATATTTCTTGTATATGTTTTGTTATTTATATTATTATATTAAATAATATTTGACATATGTTTTAGATTATATATATTTCAAATTATATATTTCAGGTTTATATATATATTTAATATATTGAATCTATTTATGTAGTTATTAAAGTATTATTATTTATTCACATTATAGTTATATTATATTATTTATTTATATATTTTAATATTATTAAAAAAATTATATTATTTTTATTTATTAAATTCTTATTATGGAACTTGTATTCTTTTGTAATGATTTATTCCTTTATTTTATATTTTAATTTTATTATATTTCAGTTCTTATTTATTCATTAATATTCATGATATATTATATTTATAATATATCATATTATTATATTAATAATATATTATATTATTTTATTTGTTCATTTATTTATTATTAACTCTTATTCAAGAAAGGGGACATTACAGATTACAAGTTCACAAAAATTGAACTTGGTAAGTAAACGCGGCTCGATTGTCAACAGGATGCACATGATGCAGTAGCATTGCTCTCTAGAAAGAATGATCAGCTGCAAGAGAAAAATAATTAGCTTAAGGAGGATAATGTCCACCTACTTGAGACAATTCAAAGGACGACCAACTCTTCACAATGAGTTGATCCCATCTCTTCTCTTCCAGAAGAGTCAATCAAGTATGCGGAGTTGGTTGGGTGCAAGGCCAAGGCCATAGATGAATGGGGCAGCCGGTTAGAGTCACAAGGTGATCAAGTGGTCATAGATGCATTCAGAGTACTAAGACACGCCAGGGAGACAGTCACTAAGTTGAACGAGCTCCGTACATCGTTCAACCAACAGCTGAAGATTTTTGATGAGGATTTGAGTGTCTGGAGGAGGATGCTTGATGTTGATCTAGATGCATTGCTTGAGTACAGAGTTATTTCCTCTTAGGAGATGTACTTAGAGTATTTAGACTTAATGGTCAACAAGCAACAAGTTATTTAGGGGCTGGTGACAAAGGTACAAGCAGTTGTAGACTTATGCAAGTTGCAAGAATGCATGATTAACAATGGTTTTGAGGAGTTAACATGCAGGGTTGTAGTTGATAATGGCGAACTGATTGCAGAAGATATTGTTATGATAGAGTTCGCAAAAGTAATTCACCTAGAGCTTAAGGCAAATAACTTTGATTTCAGCTTCATTGATAAATTGACAAGCTATAAGGTTTTATTGAAACCTCTTCAGGCCAACATTGGAGGGTACAAAAAGGATGTTTCCAAAGGTGCAAACACAATTCTCAAAACAATTTCCATTGTAGAACACACGGGTGCACCAAACCCCGCAGTTGTACACGAGTCTCTTCTCAAGTTTGAGGCTTTTGTTAATGCTATTTGAAGACAATTCATAAGTGTCGGGGACGCTTAGTCATTTTCTATGCTTTCTAGATAGGTGTAGTTTTATTGACAGATTACGTGTAGGATGAAGGAAAGTTGTAATTATAGGGGAAATTTCACCTGTACAGTAGCTACATGTAATCAAATTGCAAGTGCATTAGGTCTTGTAATCTTGAATACGTCAAAGTAGGATTTTGAAAAAGTCAAAGATGGTTAAGGGTCTCCTTTTCTTTCTCCATGTTTTTGTCCACTCCTCACCTATATAAAGGAGTGGCTTCATTGTAAATATGATCTTTGGTTTCATGCAAGAAGGCTATATTGAAATTTCTTGTGACTTGGAAACTTCGTTTTTCTTGATGCAAAATTTCTGAAGTGAATAAAAGAAGCAAGTGTTCTCAAACTTTGTGTTGTGAAGCTTGAGGTTGATTGGTGTATTCTTACGTTGCATTGATTAATCTATCTTTGATTCATCTTATGGTTTGTTTTACATAAATCTTTTGAGTGTTCAATTCGAGCTTTTGAAGACTTTGTGCTGCAAAAGGGAGAACTGCTATAATTGATAGTGGCTGCAAATACTTAGAGTTGAAAGACTTTGCGCTTCAGTTATAAGTACTTTTAAAAATAGTGAATATTCAGTAAGAGACTTTGCACCGTACTATTTGTTTAGATTATTGAATTGTCGTTTAGAATAAGTGCAGGAAACTTTGGGTTTCTATAATTATTCCTCCATATAAAGTGGATTTTTGTCTTCAGTGTTGTTCTTATGTCAACCCTCGAGCCATCGATATTATTGTAGTAATAGACACTTTTTATTAAATTTTAGAGTTGTTCATAAATTGTTGTAAAATCATTCCTGAAAAAAGAGGAATTGATTCAAGAGAATCACCCTTTTTGTAATTTCAATTAAGTTTCTATTGAAGCAACCTACAGTAAGAAGGGAGCCTTCTCTATTGCTGAGAGGAGAGAGAAATCTTGTGAGACGTTGCCTAAAGTCACAGTTTTGCAAGTTGTGGTCACAGTGACTTACAAAACTTTTAGCCAACATACTCTATGGGAGGAATCACCTATTCCACAGGGACAAGAGCCTAAACTACAAATCTCAGCAGCAGAGGACGTCTAACACCATGATACAAAGTATATGACCTTAATGCCTGAGGTGGGGGAGTTATTAACCCTTGATTAGTTCATTGGACAAAAGAGACATAGGGCAGGTTTACCAAGGTAATAGGGATTTCCTGCAGGTTGTAGGCTTGTTGACCTTGCTACATTTTGATGGAGATCGGTGCACAACACATGCATGGGTGCAGAAGTTAGACAATTATCTTTCCTTGAGGCCCATTTCAAAGGAGGAGGCGATTAAGTTCGCTACTTTAAACCTACATGGTGTAGCACATGAGTGGTGGTACCACAAGTTGACTACTTTTTGACATGGCTATATTACCTCCTACGATGAGCTCACCAATAGATTCATCGAGTGCTTTGATAGAAAGGAACCAGAGATTTATTTCAGGGAGCTTGCACAACTCAAGTAATATGAGTCTTTTGAGACTTATATTGTTGATTTTCAAAGGTTGTCAGTGATGGTGACAAATATCTCAGAGAGGAGATTGATAGTTCTATTTGTTGAGGGGTGAATGGATCCTTCACACAGTTTGCTTAAAGCATCACCCACCCACATTACAGTTTTCCATGAAGAAGGCTAGGAATATGGAGCACGCTGATTCGAGAGGTAAGTCTTCTTCTAAACACTTCCCAAGCAATAAGGATAGGAAACCATTTAATAAAACTTTACAATAGAAAAAGAAGCCATCCCAAAAACCTAATGATGAGCCCTAAATGACTTAAGACGTAGGAATTTGAGTTTCAAATGCGAGGAACTATGGGATCCCAAGCATACGTGCTCTTCTAAAGGGATATCAAACAAGAAGTAACTTTCAACGGATGATACTAATACTCAAATTTCAGACCAGCATATTGAGACTTGTCATAGTGAGGGGGAGAGCACATCTGAGGGGTTAGTGAAAGAGCGGGATGATGAGAAACCCGTGGCACACCTTTCTAGCATCTAGAGAGGGTTCATTTAGGATGAGAGGAGTCTTTGTAGGACAACGAGTGATCACTTTACTTGATACACGTGCTACACATAATTTCATTGATGAGGGGCTCATCAGTAGGTGTGAACTTCAGACAAAGGAGTTCGAGGGATTCAGAATGAGAGTGGATGGATTTATTCTCACATGTACTAGGAGGATTCTTAACCTCCCCTTGAGGTTGAAATTGATGAGGGGCTCATCAGTAGGTGTGAACTTCAGACAAAGGAGTTCGAGGGATTCAGAATGAGAGTGGATGGATTTATTCTCACATGTACTAGGAGGATTCTTAACCTCCCCTTGAGGTTGAATGACTATGAGTTTCAGGCAGATTACTATGTTGTTGGTTTGGGCGAGATGGATGTCATCCCAAGAATAAAATGGCTTCATATGATTGAGGAGTTTTACCTCAATGCGCATACTAAGGAGATGAAGTTTGAGGTAGATGGAAGGAAGCATGTATTGAGAGGATTGATAGATGGGAGAATCCGTACAGTGTCCTTGAGGAGGATGGAGAGGTTGATTAGACATGAGAAGGTAGAGTGGGCAGCAGAGTGTGTTTTAATGCCTATTGCAGTAAAGCAATAGAAGCATGACTACCCTCCCCAAATTCAAGAGATCCTAACTACACATAATAAGATGTTTAGTGGCATACCACTAGGTAGACCACCGAGACAGGGGTATTGAACACATCATTGAGTTAGAGGAGAGTGCAAAACCTGTCATCATTACCCCATATAGACACCCCAAGCAACTCATGGATAAGATTGAGAAGACAATTAAGGAGTTGCTTGATATGGGGCATATCCGACATAGTAAGAGCCCACTTCCATCCACTATTCTATTGGTTAAGAAGAAAGATGGGACTCTTTGCATATGCATTGACTATTGTGCTCTGAATAAGACAAGATAAGATATGATAAATTTATTATTGTCCAACGAAAGACCACAAAGGGGGTCTAAAGGACTGTCGAAACAAAGAAGAAGGCCAACCCACAGCAGGAGCACCAAACGATGCCCGAGGAAAGAGAACAAAATAGCTAAAGCAAGAAACAACAAACAACCCACTAGAGGCTCCGAGTAGCCGATAAAAAATCCAGAACCAAAGGATAGGCCATAGGGCGAGAAGGGACCCCAAGTTGTCTCTGAAGAGCCCTGAAAGAAGGTTGTTGCTGATTGGGGTTCTTGTGAGGCATAGATCCGATATGGCTAGAGGCGGGATCGAGATGCCTCTTGGTACTGTGTGCTAGAGAAACCATCGTAAAGAAAGAGGTGATGAGCCAATCGGGGTGTTGTCTCATGGGAATCTGATGCTATATCGACTGGTCTCGAAATCTCAAGGCCTCCTAAGGATAAAGCACACGAAACCTCTAATCAATGTACCTAAAGAAAGATGAGAGAGACTAAGTCCCTCTGAACAAGCAGTCGAATCTCCCTTTGATCTTGTAGTAGATAGGGCAATGGAAAATGAAATGAGTCTCTGTCTCAGCCTCACCCATGCTACAAAGCTGGCAAATCCTGTCCTCCCTATCTATCTGATGGTCAATTTGAATGCGGAGCCGATGTGATCCCACTTTGAAGGAGGCGGGGGAGATACAGAGTGCATGTGACCAGAAATGAGAGAGGTAAGGACCAATAATGATCCCGTCCTGTATCTTGAGAAAGTGATTAGCGTAGAAATCCATCCTCAATCAGAAACCCCTGGGGGTTAACCCAAGTAGTGAGTATATACTACTTGTAAATTTTCATCCTGATGTGCATATTCAGCTCTTGTCAAGATGGAAGGAGATGAAAGGGGGCATCCAAAGAGTATTAGAAAGGAGGAAGACGATCAATCTCGATCCCAATCGAACCCAGAAGAGACGAAGCCTGAGCGAACAACACCTAGCCTGACCCGAAGAGTCAGAAACCACAACAACCTTCGAGGATCGATAGGCTAGGTAGGAATATCTGTGATACCCCTCATAGAGGTCTTAGAATTTAATGTGATATCCTCATTCTGATATAGAATTTAATAATAAATAATCTTCAAATAATGACATTTTGTTATATAAATAATATTTTTTAAGATAAATAAATAAACAATATATATTACAATCTATATAATAATATAATATATATCATTAATGAAATAATATAGTAGTTCAAGTCGGTATCATTAACTAAATGGAATAATAGTCAATAATAATGTCAATTCTTAATATTCTATCAATTCTTATTATTATATTAATATTAAATTCTTAATATTAAGATTAATTCTTAATGTATGTTATAGCTATTATCATCAACTATAATTGACAAATAAGATTAATATTAAAACAGTGGCTTGGTAGAACGGCAAATACAATCCATATCCATTATATTCTGAAGAGGTACGTTAGACAACAATTTTATAAGTATATGCATCCTTTAACTATGTTATCTAATTATTGTTTAGATGTCAGCAATTATAACTATGGAAAAACACTAATTAAGATACAGTGATTAATAGCTTATGGCATCAAGAGATTAATAGAACTGACAGGGAGGATAATTATTCAATCCAGATTAGACTTTCGAGGTGAGGGAATAAATAATAGTCTCAGCATATTACATAATATACTAACCTGTCATTACAAACTGTGGTTGGAAGCAGCGATTACTAAATATAAAAAGCAACAATTAAGAATAATAGTACCATAATAATTAGCAGCAATTAGAAGGATTATCGTTAGCACAATAAGGAGACATAGTCTTCTTATAAGACACGTCTCTTGGACATTCAAACAATATACCCCTTCATACTTAAGGTATTTAGGGGGAATCAAATCGATTGGGAAGGGGTCTACGTCCGTTTACTGTCAAGCATCGAGCAACAGTAAGAGTATGCTGTAATATATCTATGATTCAATACTGTTTGCAGAATGTTATGTGTGAAAGCCATCGAGAGGCACAGGACAATATATGGTCCCACATATTTATATTAGTTAGAATCAGTTTATAATAATATCATAAATAAATATGTATATATATATGTGTGTGTATATATATATAATATTACACTTCATATATATTTAAGTAATAGTATAACATATGTGGATTGGAAGATCAATAAGAAAGAATAATATAAGAAAGAAATCAGGCATTCATTAAAGGAAATAATCTCTTACTCAAATAGAGATTACAGAATATAATTGGTGTTCATCACAAGGAGAGAATAAAAAGGAATAAAGGTATCGGCAGAGTGAGCCATCCACAGAAAATTCTAAATAAATTGTAAGTATTTATATATATATATATTATTTCAGATTCTTTTAAAATGTTATTATAGTTGGAATATGTATTTTAAATAATGATGATTCAGATTTAATATATGGATAACATAACTTGGATATATATATATATATATATATATATATATATATATATATATATACAAAAGTAATTATTGACAAAGTAATGGAAAAGAACTCTCAAGGGGGATTAAGACCTCCACTAAGCCAATGTACACTGATGACCCACATATGCATATGTACTAAGCCTTAGATAGAGATAACCTCTTCCAAGAAGAGGAATGGACCAATGGTCAGCCTATAAGCCCTGAGGGATGACGGCAAGATTGGTCCAAGAACTATAAAAGATCCTTATAAGGTCACGAGCCCGACCTAGTAGACTTTGCTCAGGAAGTCACTAAGGATGCGCTGCAAAGGACGATGACAAGATCTAATCAAAGGAACAGAAGGGTCCTTATTAAGGTTATGAGCCCGACTTGGTAGATTTCCTTTTGGAGGGGTTAGCAGTTGGGGTAGATTGTTAATTAATTAGTTATTTACTCATATTTATTTGTCCATATTATTGTTGCTAACATCTTTCTTGCAGGTTCATTCTTAAGGAAACAAATTCAGAAATACTAGGGACATTACAGACTGGTTGCATCTGATGACGCACCTGAGGAAGAGGGATGGACCGGCTTAAGTGAGGCCCAGTCTGACTCCAACATAGAGGGCCCCCAAACAATCGATCCATAGAGTATCATCGGTCTAATCAAAGTGTCCATAAGAGTCATCTTGGACATGGTGTCCTAGAAGTGATGTCGGAAATGCTGTCTCTCTAGAAGGGCCAAAGAACCATATGATTTTTTGATATGAGGTTGTAATGAAGGTCTCATACTGAAGTGAGGGCCCAAGAACTTGACCCCCAAATATGTGTACGAAGAAGAGATCTTGACCTTAGCACCCTAGAAAAAGAAGTAGAGGTAAGTGATCTTAAGAGTATTGAAAACCATCACCTTAGTCTTATCTAGGTTAACTGTCAATTGTCGTGAGTCACAGAAGGAAGCGAGGTTGTCAAGAAGTCTCTGTAAGCGCTCCAAAGAGGAGGCCAAGAGGACCAAATCATCCGCAATGAGCAAGATAGAGATCAAAACATGGTGCAAAGAACGACCATCCCTTGGAAGCATATGTGCCTGAAGAAATGTCCCCAACTCATCAATATAAAGCCCAAACTAGGTAGCGGACAGAGGGAAACCTTGCTTCGCCTCTATAGCGCTCTAGGTGCAGTCCGAAATCCCGTGAGGGGTCCTAATGCGACCAACCACTGTCTTGTAGAGTCTCATGATGACATTTAAGAGTCTCAAAAATACCAATGTCGCGGAGTCTCTAGAAAAGGGCCATCCTGTGAACAAAATCAAAATGTAATATCCCCATGTGCAATCCCTTAGGATTTAGGTTGAATTCCTATAACTCCAATTTTAAGAGACTTCTTTCTCTGTGTAATTTGTTCACCATTCTTTTATTCTTCCACACACAAGAGTATTGAATGCGGTCTATGAATGTATATATTATTACTATTCTTAGTCGTTCTGCTACATTGATATTCATGAAGATAATTTGCTACAGAATAGTTCTGATATGGCTCTCAAGTTGATGATGGAGATTGTTTGTTGATCGACAATATCAACTATATAAAATTTATATCTGCACTACTTAGACAATGGGTGCAAGATAATATAAATTAATTTGATTGATGGTATGATATTTTCTCCTTGGAACAAAATCAAAATGTAATATCCCCATGTGCAATCCCTTAGGATTTAGGTTGAATTCCTATAACTCCAATTTTAAGAGACTTCTTACTCTCTGTAATTTGTTCACCATTCTTTTATTCTTCCACACACAAGAGTATTAAATGCGGTCTATGAATGTATATATTATTACTATTCTTAGTCATTCTGCTACATTGATATTCATGAAGATAATTTGCTACAGAATAGTTCTGATATGGCTCTCAAGTTGATGATGGAGATTGTTTGTTGATCGACAATATCAACTATATAAAATTTATATCTGCACTACTTAGACAATGGGTGCAAGATAATATAAATTAATTTGATTGATGGTATGATATTTTCTCCTTGGTATAGTAATCGTTGTTCCTTCATGGATCAATTAGCAATTCTATACTCCCTGAAGTTGTCTTTACTGAATTAGTTATTATCCTCTAAACGACTCCTTTAATTTGAATGATTCCTCATAATCTTTCCCTTGATGCCTTTCTAATGTCCCCTTCTTTGAGATGGAATTTAATGATATTAGAATAAAAACATAAGATTAAATAAAAAAATAAATATAAGATTAAATAAATAAATTAAAATAATATATATAATTATAATTATGTGGATAAAATTAAATTATAAAAATTAACATATATAGTTTTATATATATAGAGAGAGAGAGATATATATAATGATCGATATATATATCTCAAAATCAAAAGAGATTTAGTAACGATTAATAATAATAGTAAATAGAATTAAGATATAAAATAAATAAATAATAGCAATATATATATTTATCAAATATTATATTATCATACATCTAAAATATGTATGAATTAAATATTAATATAGTACATTAAATAATAATGGTATAAAACTAATATCAATAATATCAGATATTAAATGATAATTATTAAGTATATAAACATCATATATCAAGGAAGCACAGAATAAATTAGAAAATCAAAACATTAAAATGGAAATGGCTATCGGAGGACTACACATAGTGATATCTTCTAACCAATTTATCAGCCTCTTCTTGTTCTTTTATTAATCCTGCTATTTGTGCTTTAGACATCCCCTTCCCATCTTTGCTTCCTTTGCACATTCCCATTCCTTTACTAGAAGGGCCCATAAAATGAAGTTTGACTCGAGAATATGAGCTATTAAATGGTTTACTAGATTCACATACATTACACTTCCAAAGATATGACCCACCTCCTGAAACCTATGATATTCTTGTGGTATGTTTCCATAAAGGAGATCCTACATCAATTTTGAATCTATCAGCTCCTTGCCCTCCCACTGAACTTTGACTACCATTGGTGGCCATTCTTGCACAATACAATCTAATTTCTTGCTATTATAAGAAATTAAATAAATTTAAATTGGAAAAAAAAGTATGAAAATCAAGCATACAAGTGAAAAAAAAAGATACTAAAATATTAAAATAGATAGCTAAACTTGTTTCTTTATATCTTTGAAAAAACTTAAAAAAACTCATCAAAATCTTGAAACAAATCATTAAAGGACTCAAGAATGGGATCAAATGCTTACCTTAGATGCTTAGTTCTCCTTTGCAGAAGCTATCTGGCATCCGACGAACAATCCTCTTAGAAAATAATCACCTTGCCTTCAAAATGCCAAAATGGAGACCAAATGAGAAGAGATCCTAGCTGAAAACAAAATGAGATGAAAAAAGAATGAATGGCTTCTTTTAGAGTCATTTTAGGGTTTAGGAGCAAAGAAAATGTTCAAAAATGATATAAAGCACATGTTATAAAGTGCTTTAAGTTTTTCTTTTGCAAAAATCGTCAAAACTGACGTCTGGGCATGTAGATGTTGACAGAGGCTCCCGGATGCCATGTGGATGTGCATCCAGGGCCCCCGGATGCTCTCTGGATGCATTGCATCCACAGGGCCTCTGCCTCCGCATCAGCTTCCGAACAAATCTACTTCCGCCTCCAACCCATAGACCTGTGAATCGGCTACTTAGGTATATGTAACTAATTCTATGTATATTTGTGATTTGCATTGACCAAGTTTGACCTACCCCTAATATTACAAAATCCTATGTATTAAACACCTAGAAAATATTCTAAAGCCTTTTTTATGACTAAACTTAGGCCAGCAGTTGTTAATTAATCTATATTTCAATGTAATGCTTAATTCTTTGCTTGTAACAACTTTTTTCACAAGTCTAGGTTTGTGCTTGAATGTTTTCTTCTTGTTTCCATTATGTTCAGTATGTGGTAGAGATGACCACCTACCAATGATATTATGTATGCTGGCCTACGCAGTTACTCTTGTTTGGTAAGTACCACTTTGTAATCCTTGTTTAATGGTTTGTTGAAATCCTACTCTTTTGTTTCTGCTATGGTTGGGGTATTAACTTTCCTGGATAAATAGCTCAAGTTACTATTTGATCATCATCAGATAAATTCTGGAATATACACTACAGACAATGAGACCGAGCTTTCAGTCTTGGTTGATCGTCCTGTTGGAGGTTCAAGCATTCAAAATGGACAATTGGAATTAATGCTTCACAGGTTCCTACTATAGTTTTTTGCAATTATATCTTAATAATTGTGCTTTTCATTACATAATTTTCTCTTAAGCTATATTGATCTTTTAAGTATAGTGGATCAGTGAATTTTCTTGTTTTCTTGCTAGGCGGTGCTTGAATGACGATTTAAGAGGTGTTGGTGAAGCGTTAAATGAAACTATTTGTGTACAAGAAAACTGCAAGGGACTTACTGTATGTGGAACTTTTTTCATTGAGAAAAACAATATTATTGTGTTGCTAGCTCTTACTTGTCTGCAAGATTTATCTATTTAACTTCATAGAGAGAGTTTCAGATTTATTCAACGTTTTAAGCCTCAGTAATGGGCTCTCATCATCCAGGAAAACAAACTACAGCATAATAACCAGTAGAATAAAAATTCTTCATGCAAACATGCACTGCAGACAAAATCTGCATGCTATGGTTCTTAATTATTTCTAGTTGCAGATGCATATGTACAGGAGTTCTTACAAATTAAGCTCAGTATACTTCTAAACGTTTTTTTATGAGTCTTTTTTAATATCCCATTGGTGTAAGCAAAAACTGCTAGCTTCTAGAAAGGACTAACCTGAATTTTTCCGTTCTTATTTCTCTTTTGTTGTCTTTTTGAAGGATATTTTTCTATGGATGGTGTTTTATGTGACAGTTCTGTAAGGTAAAAATCTGGAACAAGTTTTCAACTGATGAAATTTGGGAAAATGTTCATTATTAAATTGGAATAATATACCTCTCATTTTATATTTATCTAAATATATGATATTAGATCTAAATTTAAATTAGATTTAATTTTTTGTATGGGTAAGTGATAATATGTATTAATAATAATATAAAGATGTCTTTACTAGGAAATAACATCGAGTTGATTGTGCACCATGTGCCAAAAGCTCCTTTGATCAATCAGACTTGCAGAGTAAACTGTACAGACAAAAAATTTCTAGTATAAACAAAATGTAGAGGACCAAAACCGAGGAAAAATTGATGAGCGAGAGACTATTACAAAGACCATAGTATAAAATAATAATAAACTATGTTAGAATTGCTCCACAACATCTAGGTCTTCATTAGGGTACTCAAGTTGGCGTTCTTTCATCACCTTCCTCGTATATTTGTTCTTCCAGCCCATGCCTGGAGCTGGTTCAACATCTATGATCTTCTTGTGGAACAAGCAGCCTTCAGCCACTCGGCTGCAATGATCCATGAGAAGATTGGTTTTAATTTTTTCCAGGAAAGGGTACCATGTCACTGGTTCACATCGATTGAGAAAGCATGGAATGTCCTTTGAACTGGGTATTCTAACCCCCAAACAAACTGCCATTAGTACTAAGTCCAAATTGCCCAGGAAATCAGATTTAATTAGCATTTTCAAGCTAACGCCATCACCTTCCCTTTTGGCTTCCCAATATCCAACAAAGGAAGCAATGAACAGTAACTTGAAATCCATGTTTACACAATGTCTGTCCTCTATAACCAAGAATTTTGCCCCTACAACCATCTTTGTGGCCAAAAAGACCACCTTCAGCCTCTAGTCTGTGATGAGGCCATAGAACACCATTTGTTGAAGATGACTAAGCAAACAAATTGGAATGTCCATCTCAGAGCCCAATCTAACCTTATAAATATCAAGAGCTGAATGCCAAAGAACCTCCTACACCAACCCTATATAACCAAAGGTAGTTGCGATTCACACAAGCTAAGCAAGCCAAAGTGCTTCATGGTGAGGGAAAATAATGGGTGCTATTGATACAACCCGAGGAAATTGAAAGCCCACACTAAATGCAGCAGATAACAATTTATTTACCTCGATGAGAGAGGACAAATATGAGGGTGAAGTGATAGGAGTCATTTTGAGCATCAACGCCAATGGCCACATGTATAAATGTGGCAAGGCAATGTGATGCCTTTGCTGGAATTTACAGACCAAGGTGGCTAAAAGGGCATACAAGTAACAGAGTTGTTGATGCTCTCCTCGAGCAAGGCAATAAAATTATCCGTAGGCTTTAAAAACCCCATCGTCGCTCCCTTACACCATTGTACTAATAATCTCCATCTTGTTTGGAAGGTAGTGTATAGTTGGCCACCCTGTCAACTACAATGTTGGAGAGGGCATCCACTGCTAAGTTGGCCTCTCAAAAAATATGATCAGCCAGATGGTTAGGAATGCACTCATGGATAGTGAGGATTTCATCTAAAATAGCTTTGAGCTTCCAACTAGGAGTGGAGTGTTGTTGAACAACATTAATGACTACCAAAGAATCCCCTTCAATTCTTAAATGGATCACCTGTCTTGCCTCGCCTAACTTTAAACCTTGAAGAAGGGTTTGAAACTCTACCTCGTTATTGGTTTCAGGCTCCAAAGGGAAAGAAGAAGAGAAAAATGTTCACCCTTGAGAGTCTCATAAAAGGAAACTGACTCCAAATGGTCCCAAATTGACCCTAGAACCTCCATCAAAGTTCAATTTGACCCATCCTAGATTGGGTGGCACCCAAGTCACCATAGCCTGTAAAGAAGTAGAATTAACTACAAAACCTCTATTAACGGGGAAATTAGATTTCTAAATATTAATATTTATTAAATTTAGAAATATTTAAGTAAAATATAGCTTGAATATATTAAGTCATTTATGACAATAAATATCAATAAAAAGAATAATAAATCTATTTTGACATTTGAGAGTGTGGACGGGAAGGAAACAATCACGTATTAGATTACCTTAATATACACTACTTTGCCTTATGTTGTTTATCATAAAATAGGCTTCATACTCACATAGATGTTTTTATCTCTATCTCCTTACATGTGCCTCATAAATGGTAGAAATAGAGGAACATTTCATCCTTGAATGTACTGTCTCCGATATAATTAAATATTATTTGTTGTATGGCCCCAAAATTTAATTATAATACCTTTTGGGCCCCTTTTATTTAGTTATTATTTTGGTCGTGTCGGTGCATTTTGTAATCCTTTGGGAAGTTTCCCCAAGCCATTTATAAGGCCGAGCTAGTTATTGTTGTAGGTATGCGAATTTGATATTTTTATTTGTATTTGCGAACTCTAGTTGGAATTCAGCATTGTCTTCCATTTCGGAGGTGCAAGATCCTTCCTATTTGTATATTCGCAGTTTCGGTAGTTAGTAGCCACCCTAGCCTTCTCTTTTTGCATCTAGTGAAATCTTCATTTGAAGAAAAAATTGTAATAATTCTTATATTGCATATCAATCTATTGTTTGTCCCTGTGTTGATGTTGTGTCAAGTATCTTGCAATTCTCTCAGGCATAATACATTAATCACTACATTGAATACATCCACAAAAAACCATACTAGAAATTGAAGGGTCTAAGTTTCAATCGTCAAAGAGGGAAGTACAGTCCGTATGTGGGCACAGGAGGTCTTACGGTGTGGTCCTACGGTGAGGCCCTATGGTGTAGTCCTATGGTGTGGTCCTACAGTGTGGTCCTACGATGAGGTCCTACAGTGTGGTCCTACGATGTGGTCCTATGGTGTGGTACTACTGTGCGTCCCTATAGGACAGAGAATAGGGCAGTCGTACGATAACAGTACATTACAGTGCTATAAGAGCTGGCGATTTTGCTAGCCTGTCGGGTAGTGGATGCGGAAGGAGCCCAAAGTATACACCAGAAGGAGATACCGTTCTACGGACAGAGTGGGGGACCCACAGGATCCTGTCACTAAAGTCATGGCACTATTGAGGAAACTAACCAGAAGCTAAGCTCAACTCAACGAAACAATGGTCAAATGGGAACAACGACAAAAACTTATGGAGGATGCATTGCGACAATTGGCTCTAGGCAGACTAAATGGAGATCACATTTGACATGATGATAATTCGGTCATTGGAAGGGAAAACCCACAACGCTCACATTCTCGACTGCCGATGCTGACATTTCCCTAGAAAACAGAAGCACCTCACGGAGAGCAAGAACCCACTTTCCAAGAGTTTCAAGAGCAGTTGAGACAAGACTGGAAGGATGCAAATCTTGAGGAAGATATATACTTGAGGGATTATGTAGATCTTTGAATGAAATATTCGGGTGGCAGAAATTGTGGCTACTACAACGATGATATCAAATGGAAGCTTGGAAAGATAAATTTTTCATCATTTGATGGGACTGAGGCGACATCGGCACAGGCCTGGGTACAAAAAGAAGATACCTACTTTCAACTTAACCCGATGCCTGAAGATGAGGCCATTAAATTTGCAACACTTCACCTGGAAAGAGTCGCTCACAAATGGTGGCATCATGGAATGGTCACCCTAGGCCACGATCAAGTAACTTTGTATGTTGAATTCATAGAGTGGCTAATAGACCGCTTCGACAGAAAAGAGCTAGAACTCAACTTCAAGGAGTTGTCTCAACTTAAGCAATCTAGACCTATGGACAATTACGTTATAGAATTCCAATGGTTGTCCGTGTTGGTAACGGACATCTCAAAAAGGAGCCTAATTGTGTTGTTCATAGATGGGCTGATGGAACCTCAGAAAGGTTGGGTGAAAGGGTTCAACCCCAACACGCTCACTGAAGCGATTAAGAAGGTGTGTGACATGGCTGCATCCTCTTCTTCCAGAAATCATTCGTGTGCCAAATCACCCCTCGTCCCGAAGGAGAAGGATAACAAAACCTTTCCGAAGAAGTCATCTTGGATGAGGCCACAAAACATGAGCTCAAAAGAAGGAAGCTCTTTTACACCTGCAGGGAGCCATGGGAGCCAGGGCACCGATGCTTAGACAAAGGGAAGATTCATTACACTGAGGTGGTGTCCGATGGCGAGGAGGGCGTGAGGAAATTGAGCCACTAAAGGAAGAGTCTACAGAAGAAATAAGTCATGCAAAGAGAATTTCCACATTGGTACGGAGGGGAGGCGTCATTGTGACACTGGCTGGTGCCCCAAGGTGCAGTGCGTTTCGAGTGCACAGTACACTTCAGGGGCAGCGAATCTTAGTCATGCTTGACAGCGGGCCTCGCTCAACTTCATAAACTCATCACTAGTCACCCGAAGAGGTTTGCGTACAGAAGAACATGAAGGGATCAAATTCAAGGTGGTTGGAGGAAATCTCTTGTCATGCACTCATCTAGTTCCGCAACTGAGCATCGCCATGGGAAACTACGTGGCAACTGATGATTTCTTTGTGGTAGATCTGGATGACATAGATTTCGTACTGGGCATTTAGTGCATGGAGACCCTCGACCAATACACACAGAGCTTCAAGTGGATGGAGTTCTCATTTGAAGTGGATGACAAGAAGGTGGTTCTAAGAGGAATGTCAAATGGCGACCTGAGGGAGATTTCAGCCAAACAGATGGAAGCAATTTTTAGACATGTTGAGGTCATTTGGACGACACACTGCTTGGTCTCGACCAAATCCTTGAAGAGCCAACAAGCATGCTACCATGATGATGAGCTTCATGTAGTTTTGGACAAGCACAACTTGGTTTTCGTCGGCATTCCACCTAGTATTCCCCCACACAGAGGCTTTGAGAACACCATTGAGTTGGAGGAAGGAGAGAAGACTATTATCACCACAACCTATTGCCAGCCTAAGAAGTTCAAAGAAGAGATAGAGAAGACGATCCAAGAACTCCTCGACAAAGGATGAATCAGGCCCAGCTCTAGTCCCTTCGCATCCTCAATAGTTATGGTAAAGAGGAAGGACAAGCCCCTCGGGATGTGTGTCGACTACCTTGCATTGAACAAGAAGACTATCAAGAATCGATACCCCATTCCCAGGATAGATGAGTTGGTTGATGGACTACATGGAGCAGTCTATTTCTCCAAAATTGATCTTCTCTCCGGATACCACTAGATTCGAATGAGGGAGCAAGATGTCAAGAAGATAACTTTCCATTGCCACTACGGATGCTACAAGTTATTGGTCATGCCATTTGGGTTGACCAATGCTCTGGCCACTTTCCAATCCTACATGAACCACATCTTCAACAAGCAATTGGGCGAGCTTTTGTTGGTATTCTTCAATGACATACTCATTTACAACAAGACCTAGGAGGAACATCTGAAACATTTGGACGACGTATTGGGGATCATGGAGTCGCAATCATTGTTTGCAAAGAGATCCAAATGTGAGTTTCGGATGACCAAGATCTTGTACTTGGGTCACGTCATCAGTGCCTAAGGGGCACAAGTACACTAGGAGAAGATTTAGGCCATCCTGGACTAGCCTCCACCCAACACTCTCAAAGCTACGTGGATTCTTTGAATTGTACAGTTATTACAGAAGGTTTGTTAAGGGATTTTGTTAAGGGATTTTCATAGCTTGGTGCACCACTGACAGATTTGACGAAGAAGGGATCCTTCCATTGGGATGAGTAGGCGCAGAACACCTTCGAAAATTTGAAGGAAGTCATGAGTACATGTCTAGTACTAACACTACCAGACTTCACTCGCCCCTTTGTCCTAGAGTGCAATGCCTCGGGTGAAGACATTGGAGCAGTGTTGATGCAAGACCGTCACACCATCACATTCGAGAGTCGAAAGCTCTGGGGAGCGGAACAACTATACTCCATTTATGACAAGGAGATTCTCGTCATCATGCACACACTTGCCAAGTTTCAACAGTACCTCGTTGGAGCAAAATTTGTTGTACAGATAGACCGCAACAATCTGAGATTTTTCCTGGAGGACTTAAATGAGCGGCAATAACAATGAGTGAGCAAAATCCAAGCATATGATTTTGATATTGAGTACATGAAGAGAAAGAATAATGTGGTAGTTGACACCCTATCAAGAAGACCAACCATATGTTCACTGTCATAGATCTCAGTAGATTGGAAGGCACATCTGTTGGTTGAGTACTCCAAGAGTTCTTTTGCGTGCAAGGTAATGAATGGACAAATATAGGATGACGGGCACAAGGTGGTTGACAACATCATCTACTACAAGGATAGAATCTACTTGGTACTTGAATTGAAGATGAAGGAGAAGATCCTGAGGGAAGTTCATGACTCGCCTCTCATAGGACACCCAGGGTACCTCAAGGCATATAGGCAAGTTCGGGAGAGATTTACTTGGAGGGAACTGAAGGATGATGTCCTACAGTATGTATGGGAGTGTTCCACTTGCCAACAGAATAAATCCAAGCATACCTTGCCTGCGGGATTACTACAATCCCTATTGATACGTGAATAGAAATGGGATAGCATGTCGATGGATTTCATCACTAGGCTTCCGAGACTGCAAGGGAGAGATTGCATTTATGTCATGATGGACCATTTGACCAAATATGCCCATTACTTTGCCACTCCCATAAGATGCTAGGCAGCTCAAGTGGCCGAGTTGTTTTTCCTGGAGGTGTTCCGTTTGCATGGCCTTTCGTCGAACATAGTCATTGATAGGGATAGTCGTTTCCTCAACAACTTTTGGATGGAGTTATTTCAGTTGGCAAGAACGGAGTTGTCGCTGAGCAAGAGTTAACAGCCATAGACAGATGGTCAGATAGATATTGTGAATAAATGGCTAGAGGGTTGCCTCAGGAACTACGTGTCAGCACAACAAAAGGTGTGGGTATGATGGTTGCACTTAGGAGATCACTATTACAACACCACTTACATGGTGATAGGTATGTCGCCTTTCAAGGCACTCTATGGTTATGAGCCTTTGTCATTTGTGGATCTAGTGTTAGGTGACAGTCGTGCCCCAAGAGCCAAGGATTGGTTGTAGGAAAGTTTGGATATCCAGAGGTCTCTCAAGGACAACCTGTAGAGGGCTCATAATCAGCAGAAGATGTATGCCAACCAACACAAAGTAGAGAAAAGATTTGAGGTAGGAGATTTGGTTTATCTTCGAATAGAACCGTACAGACAATTCTCCCTAAAGAAAACTAGTGCCAATAAGTTGAGGCCGTGCTTCTATGGGCCCTACAGAGTGATTCAGAGGGTGCGTGAAGTTTCCTACAATCTAGAGCTTCCCGAGGGAAGTCAGATTCACAATGTCTTTCATGTTTCATGCATTAAAAAGGCAATCGGACAACATGTCGCCATTTCTGAGGAACTTCCACCCATGGCCGAAGAAGGAAAACTTATTTTGGAGCCCGCAGAGATCATCGAGGTTAGAGAGAAAAAGTTGAGGTCACATGCCATCAAGGAGTATCTAGTTTGCTGGAAAGATCTACCGATTAAAGATGCCACCTGGGAAGGCGAACAAATCTTGGAGCACTCAAGTTTGCATTTTCTTGAGGGCAAGCAACTAAGGGGGCGGGAGGACTCTAATGTCCCCTATAAATTAAATATTATTTGTTGTACAACCCCGAAATTTAATGTAATACTTTTCGGGCCCTTTTTATTTAGTTATTATTTTGGTTGTGTTGTTGTCAATTTTGACATCACAAAATTGGGGCAACCCTACGCAATTTTCTCATGGATTCATAGGTGTATCCTCTGCATTTTCAATGTATTGGATAATGTGTTGTACAAACAATTTGTCATCTCTGAATTGTCCTTTATTTTGCATATTTCATGCTTCCTTTTTGAAGGTTTTCATCAAGTTAATCCCTGTAAATGCTTGTTAGAACAAGTTTTTTTTCTGTAACTGCAACCACTTGATTTTTGACAATCTTCAAGTTTATTCTTCGTTTTCCCCTGTCTTGTAAGTAGTTTTTAATCTTTCCCTTAGGTTAATAGCCTTAGAATTATGCTCATGTTGAGCTAACTTAGGCCTCAAATGGGGTTGTATAGCTCAAGTTATGAAGGAAAAGGTGGGGCTTTTCAAGACGACTGCACATTTTATTAAAAATCATCCAAAAGTGGGCTTTTTATTGTCAATTGCACAAAATAAAAATTATTTTTAATATCTAAAGTGGATTTTGACATCCATTTTTAAATTTCAACTCATTTTGAGTTGATTTGATCATAGTTTTTAATGTTTTCATGAAAATTGGTTTTTTCTAGTCTATTTCCATGTTACTTTATTAAAAACTATAGGATTATATATTAAATTTAATTAAATTTAGTCACTTAAGTCCATAAAAGTGGGGTTTTTATCATTCATTGCATATCATCCACTTGCAATTCATTTTTCAAAACCCACTTTCAATAAATTCAAGTCCCATGGTCATAATAATGGACTTTTTATATGCAATTGCATGTATTTAAGTTTAAAATTGTGTAAATGTAGTTGTTATAATACATTTAGATATTATGTTTTATAACTTAAGTGAAAACGTGGCTTTTTGAAGCCCAATTACATGTGCAATTGATATTATAAATCCAATATGTATAACTTAAGTGGAAAAGTGGTTTTTTCCAAGCCAAATACATGTCTTTTGAAATATGTATTTGCACTCAAAAAGTGCGTATTTAATCACTTAAGTTATAAAATGTCATTTTTATATGCAAATGCATATATAAAAAATGTTTTTAACCATTGAAGCTAAAATACATGTTTTTCCCTTCAAAAAGTGCGTCAGTACTCATTTTGGAGAGAGAGAGAGAGAGAGAGATTTTAGGTTGAAAAACACATGCTTTTCATTTCTAAAACCACGTTTTCACTTCATATTCATGCATTTTTTATAAGTGGCAATTTTTTAGAAGAAAACATGTGTTTTTGACATGCAAAAGTTTTTGAGAAAAACGGGATTTTGAAGAAGAGAATCACAAGATTCAATGTCCAAACTAAATCATTTTTGCTCCCTATAGGGTCGTTTTTCAACTAAATCTCCCAAGCATCATTCTGGGCTACTCAAAAGTGCAGATTTGAAAGGATTTGGTTCACAAAACAGCCTATTTGGGGCACGTTTTTGGGCGTTTTTAATAATCCTAACTGGTAACTGAGAGGGGCGGGTGAATCAGCTAATTTAATTTCTTTACCTTTTTCTTGTGTTTCTAATTCTGTAAATACTGAAAATATAATGAATGCTTAAATAATAAGAACAGAAATCACATGCACAAGCTAACACAGGATATGTACGTGGAAACCCTCGGTTAGAAAGAAAAAACCACTGTGGGACAAAACCCACGAAATCCACTACTGTAGTAATAAAGGTGTTAGCAATATGAGTTGTCATTAGTGTATTTCACAAACCTCACACCGGTAAAGGGGCATCGGTCACTCACATTACTTAGACAACACTAGTAGAAGAAGAATAGAATGTATGCACCGGTTGACTATCTCGATAGATTCACCGGTAGACCAAATCAAGAATGCAAAACCGGTCTTATAAAGAATACAGGGACAAATCGGGTATAAGGGTATACTGGTCTAACTACAAGATAGATCTGATGCAGATTTTATGGATCAATTTGAGTTACAGTTTAAGTCAAAAGCCAGATTATGCGGGACATCCACCACTGACGGATTTTATGGATCAATTTGAGTTACAATTTAAGTCAAAAGTTGGATTATGTGGGACATCCACTGCTGAGAAGTAGAGTTAGCTTTTTAACAGGAGTTAGCTTTATTCTTGCGGATGCTTTTGGAAGGTAAACTCCAGATCAAAGCGCATAGCTCTTTGCTGATTGCATGATTTAATGCGGAGTTTGCAGCCTGGCGGTTCTATGAGTTAAGGGTTTCATTATGATGAAGTCTAATATAAATATAGGTCATAGGACACAAAGAAAAGGTGTTGTTGATAGTTGATGACTGCACAGAGCAGAGGAGAGATATCTTCTAAGAAGTGTTGCAGGCACAGAGGTGAAGAAAGAAAAAGAGATCAACAGCTAGGCAAACCGAAGAAGAAGATCAACAGGTATGATCTAATCTGACAGACAGTGTCAAAATAAGATCATTACTTATATAAGGAATGAAAGCATATTGAAATCCCTCTATCAGGGTGAACCTAATTAGTTCTTTGTAAAATCCCCTAACAGGGTAACAACTTTGTAGATGTTCAAAGTCCTATAACTAGGCAACTCCTAACAGAGTTCAGATCTTAATAGATCTTTTGTAAAATCCCTTACCCGGGTAGCACTTCAATCAATGCTTTTGTAAGCTCCTAATAGGGCGCCTTCATTCTGCGATAGTGAAGTTGTGAGCTATGTCTCACCGTGGTTTTTTCCTTCTAACCGAGGGTTTCCACATATAAATACTTGAGTTGATCTGTGTGATCTGTTTATGCTTGTGAATGATTGACTACATTCTGTTTTACATTTAATGATCCGTTTACAAGTTTTAAACATGTAGAAAGATAATATTTACTGATTCACCCCCCCCTCTCAGTAACCGGTTTAGTATTAACAATTGATATCAGAGACAAGTTCTCTATACTACCAAGCCTGACCGCTTGAGAGAAAGATCATGGAAGTTTACCAGTATCAAAGACAGCTCGAGGAAGCCAATGACATCATTACATCTCTGGAGAACAGATTGAGGAGATCACTTGCAAAGAGAAAGGAGCTAGCGTTACAGTTAAATGAGAGCAATGAAACCATTGATGAACTCTCTGGGCAGAGTGGATCTGATGAAGCTGAGGAGGCAGTGTCTGAACTCATGGACAAGAATTAGATCCCGACTGATCAGATCTCTAATCTTAAGAGAGATCAAGAGGACAATGCCCTGAGGATGACTGAACTAATCGAGAAAAAGAGAAAAGCTGAAGATGAAAGGAACTCAGCAGTCAAGTCCTTGACAACCTCTAAGGAAGCAAGAGACCAGGTAGTGGAAGCGGTAGGGCCAAATGAACTTATCATCCTACAACTTCAAGAAGACATGTAGAGTGTCACCGAAAAAAATGCTCACATGCAGAAAGGCTGGCATAACAGGAATGAAGCATGCAATAGACTATCTCTAGAATTGTATCAACTATGGGAACAAATGAACGAGCTTGAAGAAACAAATGAAATTTTGAAAAGATACAATAAAAACTCGACCAAGCTTGATGAGCAACTTAAAACTCAAAGAAGGCATAAAGATCAAAGCAGTCTTGGATTCACCGGTGAAGTTACCAATGAAAATAGTGAGCCTTCTAGGGCAAATGCAATCAAGAAGGATAAGAAGAAACCACTAGCACAAAAAGGTAAGAATATCCTTAACACATCTTGTAAGCATTGTGGGAAACCGGGCCATAAAACTAACAACTGCAAAAATGCACTAGTAAGGACCAATAACAGTCATTGCAAGAATTGCAATAAAGATGGTCACAAGACCAGTGAGTGCTAGTCTAGTCCCATATCTGTGTCCAGTATTAGCAAGGGAAGCTTCAGGGGCTACTGCTATGCATGCAACAAATTTGGACACAAGGCAGAAGAACGCAGATCTTAGACAATGGCATTTAGATCCCCAAAACCAGTATACACCAAGAGAAACAAGAACTGGAGTACAGTCAACTGTATGAACCATGGATCACACAATTACAATGGCTCTTGGGACAAGTCAACCAATGCAAGAAGAACGTACCCAGGAAAGACAACCAAGGTAGTCTGCTATCACTGCAACAAAGTTGGACACAAAGTCAAAGAGTGCAGGAACTGGTTATCTAGTAAGGAGAAGGGACCAGTCAAACCTGAAGAAAAAACCAACAGGAAAGAAAAGACTGAGAAATCAGTCAAACAGATTTGGTTAGTAAAAGAATCAAAGAGCCCTGTTGAAGAGAAGACAGAGGAAAGATCACCATCTGCTGATGGGGATATTTCATCAGCAAACTGATCTGTGAAGGCTTAGAGGGAACCAGTAGATTCCCTACCATTCCCGGTATGACTAGTGAGAATTGGACTCACTCAGTCTACAAGGAAAAACCGGTAAGACAAATTATGGTTAACTGGTCGGGAAAACAAAAAGTAAAGTTAGGTAAGACATTTATTATTGTAGCCGTTTAACAAATAGTTACCATTTGGTAATTACTATTATAACCTAACCCTATAAAAGAAAAGAGAATTACTCACAAGTTTTCACTTTGCGTATTGTATTACTTACGAATTCTTGTGCTAAACATCTTTCTCGCACCTTGATCACTAAGAATCACTATTTGCAATATCGATCTAAGCTACTCAACAAATTACTGGTTAGCAAGTATGGCCTCATCTTCTGCTACCGTAAAATTGATCAAAGGAGATCTGGTGGACAGGCCAACATATAACATCCTCCCGGATTAGAATAGAGAAAACGACATGGCTGGAGCGCTCTCTTCTATACCAAAAGGAGTTCTCTTGACCGAGGATGTTACAGCATTTATTCATGCCAAACAGGAAGAACTGGGAGAAACTTATATTCAAGGAGAATATCTGTCACTATGCGAAGAAGGGAAACTTCCTGACAAATATGCCAATCTAGTATCATCCAGGTTAATAAATGGTGTATGCTACCTTGCAATCTTCCGAGAAGATCAAGTAAGAATGGTGCTGAGCCGTCTTCATGAAGCAGGTTTCTGGCTCACCAGAGGCACATGTCACGAGACCACCAAAGAAGATCTCCATAGAGTAACCGGATACAGTGATGAAGGGGGAGCGCTAACCCTTCACACCATCGCCAATACCATCGTCAACAAGCTGACCAAGTCGAAGTCTGATGGTCGACTTATGACAGTGAATGACATTGAAGATGATGGAGTACGCTTTGCATCTGCTGTCATTGGACACAAGGTTTATCAGTCAAGCAATTGGAACAGCATACCAGGAGGTGCAATTCATGCTGCGCACCGCATCATGCACGAGAATGCCCAATACAACATCTGTGCAATGCTTTAGAGCCAAATATTTGAAAATATGAAGAGGCTTGGAGTTGTGAAAAAGAAATCCATGAAGTATGGAACCCTCCTAATGTGCCTATACTTTTTCTACTTGGATTTCTTTGCAGGTATCAGTAAAGTGACTTGGACAACCGATAAACCGGTCATGCATCAAATCACTGATATGGCTAACCGACTGGGAGATCGGTTAAGCAAAGCGATGACTGATTATTTTGAAGAGTTTCAATTGAGGATGCACGAAAGAGAAAGAGTACCATCAACTATTGTTGACCTTTACAAGGACAACGTATGCTTTCTAGTCACCACTAACAACTACATCATTCAAGCAATAGAACCAAGAGATGTGTATGCTCCTGAGTTGGGTTACGAGATCTCTGCCAAGGTTGCTGAGGCATATGTCGATGCACTAAATGATGCAAATTTGGATCTCAGTGCCAATTGGTTCGGCACGTATACTGAGATTCTTCAAAATCTGTCAAAAAGGGCACCAGTCAAGATTATCTACAAAAGGTCGCCTGCGCCAAAGAAGAAACCAGTGACAGAACAGCCCAAGGGTCGGAGGAAGAAAGTAGAACCAATGCCCAGCATCCAAGAGGAAGAACTAGAAGAGACAGAGACCGAGGACATAGTTCCTCTGATTAGAAAGAAGAACGTCGGTAAAATGGCAAAGGAGGACCCACCTAGAAAAGCCAAACCCACAATTGACGAAATTGTGGCAGGACTGAAAGAATTTGGGCATTTAGGTTCTGTTAGAAGAAGATATGAACTAGCCAATGATGAAGACAAAGGAAAACTTGAAGAAGCAGTAGCATTTTGCCTCCATAAATTTAATCTTCATCCCGGTGGACTGCACACGACTCTACCTGAACATCTTCTACAGAATATTGAAGCCCGGTGGCAAGCCACGGAAGATAGAGAAAAGGAGCTAAGAATAAAAGCTCTTTTAGAGGTCCAGAGTCACCTTACTCTAGCAGAAGCTACAAAACAAGCTGAACTTCACCAGAAAAACTTCGCAACCATAAAAAGGATAGGTCTCATGCTTATTGGTGAAATTGAGAAAGTACACAATGAAGAAGTAACACTATGGACCAAACTTCTCCAGACTCAACATCAAGCAGAACAAGAAGCAGCTCAAAGAACAATAGCTAAACCGGTAGCTGACATCGGTAAAGGAAAAGGAGTACTTGGAGAAGAAACACTGGCATTAGTAGATTTAACCAAAGATCAGGCAGCGAATCCAACAGTTTTCATCTCTTCAAGCAAAGGTAACATCAAACCCATGCATGTTGATGATATAATTACTGAGGTAATGGACTTTGGAGAAGTAGATAATGCTGCAAAGTGGTACAGTGTACTAAACGAAGAGGACAAACAAAAGCTAATTGTAGGGATAGTAGAAACTTTCATGGATTATAATAGGTCTCCAAGGGACTACAGGTCCAAGTTCCCACCAGAACTGAATAATAGGCTACAATCAAAATGGAAAACCGGTCTAGGCATAAACACCAGAATCACAAGGGAAACATTGCTTAAGGTCAAACCTGGATTCAGCGAAGAAAGAATAAAGCTTCTATTAAAAGAAGCATCCATGAACTTAAAGACATTTGACAGAGTTGCGAAAATTTTAAACGGATATGAGAATCAAGTCTACAAAGCAACTCTAGACTACTGGTGTAAGTATGACTTCAGTGCATTGGATAAACTAGGTCCTCAGGATCAAACTGACCAAATGCAAGCAACACTGGTCAGACCCACAACTAGTGAAGCATCTTCTACTGAAAAGGAAAAAGCTCAAACAAAAGAGTTCATAAATGCACAAATAAATGTTGAACAAGGGACAGAAACTAATATACCCATGGGAGAACTTCATACGGCTGAGGAGAAACAAAAAAAAGAAGTCCCACCAGGAGAACAAGAACAAGATGCTAACAAGCAACCTGATGAAGAAGCTCAGACCAAGGAAAACCTTCTGAGAAACAAAATCTACCAGAAGGAGAAGCTCAACCGGAGAACAGAGCTCATCAAGGAACAAAAGATAATAAGGAAAAAGACGAAGACATCCCAGTCCACACCGAGCAACTTAAACCGGAGCAAGAGCAAAAACAACAAGAACAAGGAGACATCCCAAGCTCCTCCTCTAAAAGGAAGTTGTCATTTGATGAGGAGAGGGAAGCAAAAAGGAGTAAAACTACTGATACAGTGGTAGACATCAGCAAGATGTCAACCAAGCAGCTCAAAGAGCTGACCAAAAGAAAACAGGACATGGTCCTAACCACTGTCAAGAAAATTCTGTGCAACTTTGTTCCCAATACTGACGTCGATAGCGATGAACTAGTCATCGACCAACTAGAAGTATTGGCACGGGCAATCGGTGAGGATCTAACAGATCCGGAAACAGTGGCGATAGACCATTATGAGAAGAAAAGACTGGAGTTACTCCACAAACAAGTTGAAGAGATTAAGGTGAATGTGACAACAAACCTGAGAATTCTCCAACAGCAACTTCAAGAAGCAGGAAGTTTGATGAGCAGAACATCAAACTTTGAAGTGTTTTTGCAAGATCTGTCAAAGAAGTCCGCCAAGATAACAGAAGAGATTAAAGCATTGTCCTCTCAGTTTGACATTAAGAGCAAGACTGCAACATCCTACAACAGAGAAATGACAAGTTTAACTCTTGCACTCAGAAAAATTGCTGAAGAGAAAAATAAGCGGATCCAAGATATTATTGGATTCCAAGTGTTTTTGGCACCCACATTAGACATCATGAATATAACAGCATCTTCTATTGAAGATCTAATCAATGAACCAGCCTATAAAACTATGGAAGACATGGAGAATATCATTATTTCTCTGATAGCAGCCCAAAAGAATTCAAAATATGTAACCGGTCAATGGGCACCATTCCTTCAATCAGGCAGAACAATATACAAGGATATCTTTACCAAGCTTCAACTGTGAAGATATGCTTTACCCTTTGTCTTCTGGATGCAAAAAGGGGAAGAGTATACAGAGGAAACAAAGTATAGAACCGAGGAAGCATTCAGTCAGGGGAAGTAGCATTCTACCGATACAAGGTACTGATATTTGAGTAAAGTTTGTGAAGCTTTTGCCACCAATGACAAAGGGGAAGATTGTTAGCTATATGAGTTGTCATTAGTGTATTTCACAAACCCCACACCGGTAAAGGGGCATTAGTCACTCACATTACTTAGACAACATCGGTAGAAGAAGAATAGAATGTATGCACCGGTTGACTATCTCGATAGATTCACCGGTAGACCGAATCAAGAACGTAGAACTGGTCTTATAAAGAATACAAGGACAAACCAGGTATAAGGGTATACCGGTCTAACTACAAGATAGATCTGATCCGGATTTTATGGATCAATTTGAGTTACAGTTTAAGTCAAAAGCCGGATTATGCGGGACATCCACCACTAAGAAGTAGAGTTAGCTTTTTAATAGGAGTTAGCTTTATTCCTGCGGATGCTTTTGGAAGGTAAACTCCAGATCAAAGCGCATAGCTCTTTGCTGATTGCATGATTTAATGTGGAGTTTGCAGCCTAGGGGTTCTATGAGTTAAGGCTTTCATTACGATGAAGTCTAATATAAAAATAGGTCATAGGACACAAAGAAAAGGTGTTGTTGATAGTTGATGATTGCATAGAGCAGAGGAGAGATATCTTCTGAGAAGTGTTGCAGGCACAGAGGTGAAGAAAGAAAGAGAGATCAACAGCCAGGCAAACCGAAGATGAAGATCAACAGGTATGATCTAATCTGACAGACAGTGTCAAAATAAGATCATTACTTATATAAGGAATGAAAGCATATTGAAATCCCTCTATCAGGGTGAACCTAATTGGTTCTTTGTAAAATCCCCTAACTAGGTAACAACTTTGTAGATGTTCCAAAGTCCTGTAACTAGGCAACTCCTAACAGAGTTCAGATCTTAACAGATCTTTTGTAAAATCCCTTAACCGGGAAGCACTTCAATCAGTTCTTTTGTAAGCTCCTAATAGGGCGCCTTCATTCTGCGATAGTGAAGTTGTGAGCTCTGTCTCATCGTGGTTTTTTCCTTCTAACCGAGGGTTTCCACGTATAAATACTTGAGTTGATCTGTGTGATCTGTTTATGCTTGTGAATGATTGACTACATTTTGTTTTACATTTAATGATCTGTTTACGAGTGTTAAACATGTAGAAAGATAATATTTACTGATTCACCCCCCCTCTCAGTAACCGGTTTAGTATTAACAAAAGCTTCCCAATTAGAGGATTACAAAAGCACTGGTTAGAATGCCACCCTGTCAAGGGATTTAATATAGATCGGTTAAGATCTTGACCTTGCAAAGAGTCACCTTGTCAAAGGACTTAAGAACATCAATTAAGATGTCACTCGGTGAAGGGATTTATATAATAGAACCTATTAGGGTTCATCCTGATTAAGGGATTTATATGTGCTTCACACAATAAAGAAATGATCTTCTCTAGATACTTTATCTGTCAATCAGATCATACCTGTTCTCTTCTTGCTTTGCTTGGCTGTTCACTCTCTCTCTTTCACACTCGGTGACTGTATCCCTTCTCAGAAGACTTTGTTCTTCTGCTCTTCTCTCTCCTTGCACTCTTAATTTTCAACAACACTTCTAATGCATGATGATGACCCATACATATAACAATTTTCTCTTTCTCACACGAAACGATGGTGCCAAGTTGTAACTCCAAAACGCTGATGTTCTGGAAGGCGATCCAAAATCCTCACATTCTGAACTCTTTATAAATCCAAAAAGCTCGCATACAGATCTTCAGTTTGTCTAGAAACGATGGCAAAAAAAAACTCCAGTTTATCTTAAAACACTCTGCAAAAAACAAATCGGATTATAAAGCACAGATCGGTAGATCTGCTACTTTGAACGAGACTGGTGTGCTACCAGTTGAGTCATCTACTTCCTGCGGTGTTCTACTAGACCGGTTGGACAAGACCGGTTTATTGTGACCGGTGTAAGTACACTGGTTACCTAGTAAGTCTTATGGTTGTCAATTGAGACAACTACTGGTTTATCACTGTTGCTACCGATTCACCGCTGATACTCTAGAGCTTAAAGACCGGTGTGTTTTATGTTTTCCAATGATGACAACTAGGCATAATGCCAACAATCTTCCCCTTTGGCATTGGTGGCAAAATAAATCATTACACAATTTTAACACAATACTTCCCCTGTCAAGTATCATCTTGTCAACTGATGCTTCCCCTGTCTAATGGTGAATATACTGCCATTACTTCCCCTTTCTCTTACATTCTCTTCCCCTTTTTGCCTCCAAGAGACAAAGGGTGTGAACAACTCATAATTGAAGTCGGTTGAAGATATCCTTGTACATTTTCCTAGCGGAAACGAGGAATGGTTTCCAGGCAACTATTACCTAATCAAGGTTATACTTCATTGCTTGCAGAGAGACAATTAGGTTCTCCATGTCCTCAATTGTCTTATAGTCTAGCTCATTGAGAAGTGAATTAGCATCATTTTTTGCTTTCTGCATCAGATCAAAAGTTGGAGCTATACTTTTGATCTATGTATAACTGAAATCTAATGAGATCTTGGATTTTCTTTGTATTCTCCTTGGATGCCTTTCTCAGCGTGAGAGCTAAATTGGTTAGCTCACGACTATAATCTATTGTTGAAGAGGTCTCACGATTGAACCGTGATGTTATCTCTTTCAGCTCTTGCGTTGTCCTGGCGGTTCTCTCTGTGATATCGTTCACAAAATCTTCAAAGTTTGAATTTTTTTCTATAATCTTCCCATCGTCTCGAACATGTTGCTTTAGTTCCCCTGTGCTGGTAGCCACAGTGGCTTCCAGTGCTTCAATCTGGTCATGAAGGATATTTATTCTCTTTTTCTCATAGTGAGCTATACTTACAGTTTCTAGATCTGTTATATCCAGTGTTCCGAGAATCGCTTGAATCGGGCAATTCACGATTCGATTTAGGCAAAACGATTTTTTTTGAATCGTGAATCGTGATCGGCAGTTTTTTAGGTGAATTGCCTGAATCGCTGATTCAGGCGATTCATGGCATGAATCGCTTGAATTGGATGTCGTGAATCAACCGCGTCAGGCAGATTTGTAAATTCAAAAAAAAATAAAGTTTGACTTATTTTTTTCAGGTTTAGATGGGCATTTTCTTTTTGTTTTAACCCTAAAGGGTCTTCTATTTGCTTAGTATGAGTATAAGAGAGGATCTTCATCTTGTTAGAATAATAAGCAGAAAAATGCAAATATACTCCGACTAATAGAAAATTGATGGCCGACCCTTTACAATATTATTAAGTCATTGTTGGCGTTGATGGCTGCCCCAGGACCCCGCAAGGGGCTCTGCCCCTTGACCCCATAGAAAAGTCTGATTAGGCTCCACATACATAACACATCTTACATACATTTATGATTTGATGTCTTATGGATCTTCATCTCACATACGTTTATGATTTGATGTCTTATGGATCTTCATCTCACATACATATTTGATATTACATTCTATGATTTGACTCATTATGATAATATGATTTCAGATTTCTATTTACTTCAGTTCAGCTACAATTTACATTTTACATGTAGCGTATGTGATGGATTTATCATTTATGTTCCTTGTTTATGTATGTTAGCTTCTATTTGATGATGTTATACTGTGTTTAAGTTATATTCAATAAAGGGTGTCTGAAATAAGTTTCAAATTGTTAAAATCTAGGGTTTTTTAAATTTGCCGATTCATGGCCAATTCAATTCTGATTCATGGCCAATTCGCGATTCGATTCGGCCAAAACGATTCCGATCCGATTCCGATTCTCGTTTCTTTGGTTATATCTTCTCCAATTGTTTGTGCCAAAATTTCTAGCTAATCAATAATAGGTTCTTCTTCATCAATATCAGCATCAAGAGAAAAATTATACAGAATATTCGTTACACTGTTGGGAACCATGTCTTGTTTCCTCTTTGTGAGCTGCTTGAGCTGTCTTGTTGACATTTTGCCAATGTCAATCAATGTGTCCCTTGTTGGTGGAGTGTTTATTTTTCCTTTCTTGGATTCAGGATTTGTTGCCAAAGATAGCTTTCTTTTCGATGAAGATGAGCTTGGTGCATCTGTTGGTTGTCTCTTTTTAGTGACCTTTTCTGGCTCTTCTTCTGGTTGCTTCTCTGCTTCCACCATTTCTTCTCGTTGTTGCTCGTCTTCTTCCTATTGTTTCTCTTCTTCTTCTTCTACCCTATCTTCTTGTTGGTGCTCTTCTTCTTGTTGCTCTTCTTGTTGCATTTCTTCTTCTTCTTTGACAACCTGTTGAGCGACTTGGGCTGTCTCTACTTTACCAGTATCTGTTCCTTCAACGGTATTTGTTGGTGATTCCCTTGTTTCTTGTTCTATTGGTCTGATTGGTGTAGCCTGTACACCGGTTGGGGTCTTTTCACCAGTTTTTTCATGTTCATTGGTTGTGTCTTGTTCATCGGTTGTGAATTGTTCAAGTGGGATCGTGTCCTTTGCCTGTTGTCCTTGAGATGTATCCTGAGGACTTGTTGACTGAGGTGTCTCTGTAGATACGTGTTCCGATGCAAGTTTCTCTAGCCTCTTTGCTGGAGTGTTGAAGTCATGATTTTTCCATAATTGCACTATTTCTTCATACACTTCTTGTTCTTGGCCATTTATGATTTTGGCCACTCTATCTGTAGTATCCAAGTTCAGTATTTCTGCTTCGATGAGAATCTTGATTACTTCTTCATCTAGACCTGGTTCTACCTGTTCTAGAACTTCCCTTATTATTTTAGCATCCTTAGCTACTCCTCTCCATTTTGTTAGTAGCCTTTTATTGAGTTTAGCTAGGAAGATGGACCTGTAGTCCTTTGGTCCCCAGTTGAAATCAAGAAAACTCTCTAACAGGGCTAGTTCTATCTTATCTTTATCATCAATGCCTAAGGCACTAAACCATTTAGCAGCATTGCTAACTTTACCAAAGTCTAATATTTCATCAACTATGTCATCAATAGTAAGGGTTTTAGCTTAACCTTTTTTTGGAGATGCAATAATAGTTGGTGGAGTTGGATCACCACCGGTGTCTTCAGCGATGTCTACAATGACCGGTTTCATTGCTGGCTTTTGGTGGACCGGTATATGAATGCTCAAAATGCCTTTTCCTCTCTCGGTGTCCTTTTCTGGTTGTAGCGAGGTCTTCTGGCATTTAGCTTTAGCTTTGAGTTGCTTCTCTAGAATGGTTGTCTAGATTGTGACTCCTTCATGAACCGCGTCAACTTCTCCAATTAGAACTTGACCAAACCTCTTTCTAATCTTAAAACTTTGTTTATATGCTTCTCCTTGATTGGTTGCCTCTTGTAGGCTCAAATGGCTTTGCACTTCCCTCAATGCCTTGATTCTAAGCAGTATTACATGACTCGGACTCGGCAAGCTGGATTCAGGCTCGAACTCGAACTCGGCGCCCAGACTCGGCAAGGACTTGGCAAATTGAAAAACCCAAGAAATTTAGAGATTTTTAAGGATTTAAATCTTTTTTCATGCATCATTCAATCAATTAACATCAAAGACACAATAATTGACATAAATAGAAGCTACTTTGCATACATAGACAAGTTTACATCGATCACATAAGTATACATGCGAAGCGAATTACTGAAGGAAATAAGTTAATTGTTAAACAACTTAAACTAGTCAATAAATAACACCATTACAAATCTGAAATATAATATTATAAATAATGTCACTGTCAAAGACTCAAAAGTCTCCAATATCATGGAATATGAAATCCATGGAATCAAAAGTTCAAAACATATATCAAAATAAAAGGCCCTATGTCTTCCTGTGTATACGCCGAAGATAGGTCATGGAAGATTCTGCAGCCATCTTCTGTCCCTGTGTCTAAGGCTCAACCTCAATGGCATCCTCATCATCCTCACCATCCTCACCCTCCTCATAATCATCATCATCATCCTCAGATCCATCACTCTCAGCCTTAGGGTCCTCCATTGGGTCTCCTCGCACTCTAGCCTACTCCTATGCCATAGCTACTGCCTCTGCCTCTCGATCCACCTAATCAACCCAGTTCAAGTCTTCATCACTAAAGACAGGATCATCAATCTTAGTGTTCCACTTTGCTAGTGGATCAACCTCCTCTAAAACAATAGGAGATGTGTCAGTGCCCAAGATCTGTCTATGACGAAGGCGAAGGTTGTAATGCACAAACACAAGATCATTCAACCTTTTCACAGCCAACCTATTGCGCTTCTTCGAGTGTATATGCTCGAACATACTCCAATTGCGTTCGCATCCTGAAGCACTAACTGGCTGGCTCAAGATACAAACTGCAATCTTCTATAAATTTGGCACTGAATTACCAAACATCTCCCACCATGCATTTGAAACAAGAGATTTTAAAAATCAATTCAATAACTTTGACTTTATCAATGTAAAATGGTAATAGATTTAGAAATTAGAATTTAGATTTTAGAATCATAGATTTTTACCTGGCATCTATAGTGTCCGATTTTTCTTGCATAATTCTCGTGAGAAAAAGTCTCCTTGTGCAGTCCTATACATTTCTATCTCACGGACTATACATGTTCCAATTGATTCATCTACTGACATTCTATCTACAACATCATAAAACCCACTCCACACCTCATCATCTAACTTAAAATCTGGGCTGAATTGGTATGCTGGATTAAGGAAGTGGACAGCTGTATGTATAGGCCTATGAAGTAGATTGTGCCATCGTCAATCAATGATAGCCCATATGGGACCATATTTATCCCGATTCCCTCCAAAAAAATTTCTAATGGCCTCTTTCACCCTATCCATGCCCTCATAGATATATCCCATTGCGGGCTTCTCCCCATCAGCAATTTGTAGGAGAACAATAAGAGACTCTATGAACTGCAATCATTGTGAAAGTAGAAAGTTAGAAATATTAAGCTTTAAGTTTTACTTTAAAAAATGAACAATGAACATAAACAAGTGTGAACAAAAATGATTAAATGAAATGGAAATGAGGACAAAAAGGAAAATTACCTCCACCATATCCTTGGTCGGTTGCCAAAAGCCAGTCACATCAAAAACACAATCAGCTGACTCTATCCCCGCACTAGTCTTTGCATATGATGATAAAGTCCACTCCTCACTTACAAACATGCGTCTCAAACCGACCTTGTTTTTAAGCAAAGATTGCAACGTGATAAAATTTGTTGCAAATCGGGTGACCCCTGGACGAACCAACTCTTTTTCTTTTGCGAACTGCCTCATAAGGTTGAGGACCCAAGTATGATTATATATGAATTTACAAATTTTCCTTCCTTTCTCTACACATGTTTGTATCCATGGAAGTTTGCCAAGATCCTCCAACATGAGGTCAATGCAATGGGCAGCACAAGGGGTCCAAAACAAGTGGGGGTGCCTCTCCATAAGAAGTTTACGTGCAGCAACATAATTTGCTGCATTATCTGTGACTATCTGAACCACATTCTTCTCACCCACCTCCAACAAATCCTCAATTACCTCACAAAGATACTCAGCATTTTTTATTTTCCCTGAAGCATCAATTGATTTCAAAAACACTGTGGCACCTGAGGAAAACAAAAGCAATTTAGTACAATCATAATTTAAATCAACTAATCACTAAATCAATAGCTTACTACTAGTAATAACAAGTACAAGTTCTACATTTACCTGATGAAGAGACAAGAAAATTAAGCAGTGTTTTATTTCTTTTGTCGGTCCAACCATTAGTCATTATTGTGCAACCCTTCCTACTCCATATTTCACGCTGCTCTTCAATTGCAACTTTTACATCAGCCACCTTTTGGGTCAAAATAGGACCTTTTAGCTCCTCATCAGTAGGGGCTTTGAACCCCGGGCCACAAACAGTAACAACATCTATTGCAATTTGCCAATAAGGAGACCTATAACAAATTAAAATAACACAATAAGTATACTAGTAAGTTTTACTTTCAAGTTTCAACTTTGAAAATTAATATAATGAATATGGCATATTCTTGAGACTTAAAAGTTAAAAGCAAGAAAACTAAGACATAGAAAGTAAAATAATAAGTTACCTTGTTGTATTGAATGAAATGTTGTTGTAGAAAAACAAATCTCCAAGTGCCATCTTGGCAGCCTCATGTTTGTCCTTATTCCAAGCCATGCTCTCAAGCGATGGTTGGGCACCCGGAGTTGTGCGTGGAATAAACATGGAATCTAGTGTGGATTTCTTCTTACGAATCCGAGGCCCAATGGTCATACTTGCACTTGCAGTACCACTACTAGACAGAGGTAATGGGGAATGAAAACTTGAAGAGCTCTCTCCACCTAACCTTGCCATTTCTTGATGTTGCTTCTTTCTTCTCTTCATGGGCCTCTAAATGAGCTTGCATTTCACGAATAAGCTCCGGTGTTGCTTTTTGGCATGGTTTAGCATCATGCCCTGATATATGTGCAAGGTGGTATTTCAGCCTATTAATACGTCCCCCATTAAATTTAACAAGACAATTCCAACATGTAACTACTTTTTTTTGGCCCGGGATTGCATATTTCCAAGCTTTATCCCTTGCTACACGAACAGGGTCTGCATCTGGGTTAACTAAAGGCCTAGATGAACTACTCTCATGCTGAGACATGCTGCAATATATCATAAATAAAAAAAATAAGCATCTACAATAGTAAAAATCAAAGACTATGGCCTCTTACTTATCAAGTTTTTTCATCAACATAAAATGTAGGAATCTAAGATTCTAAAGACAAACAAAAGTAAACACAATGAAAATATGAAGTTTGAATGTAAAATATTCATAAAACAACACAAAAATGCAACTTACCTCTTCAAAATTGCTCCCAAAATGAAGAAATGCAACTCAAATTTATAGAGGCCTCCTCCAAATGCTTCGTTCAACTCCTTGCAATGTGTGCATACAAGCTAGAAACTATCACAAGCAATCAACAATCAACATATGAGAGCCAATCGATTTGCTGATTTTTTGTCTAAAACCCCTATATTCTTCTCCCAAGTCTTTTTCCTCTCTTCTAAGCCTTTCAAAATGACAGAATGACCTTTTTAGGTCAAATAGAAGTCATATAAGAAAAAAGAAATCAATAAAACTTTTTAATTTTTTATGTTTTGACTCTTTTTAACGTGGCTAGACGCGCCGAGTCCACGCCACGGGACTCGGCAAATCTAGGCGAGTCCTGCAGACTCGCCCAGGACTCAGCCAAGTCCTTGAGCCATGTCACCGGGCCTCGACGACCCTGGCTCGGCTCGATACTCACCAGGACTTGGCGAGTCCCGGAACAAGCTCTTTCTCCTTAGCTATTGAAGATTTCCATCTTCCTTCAATAAGCTCTTGTAGCTCTGGAGGTACTAAGCCATGATTCTCAGTAGGCGTTCTCTTGAACTTGTGTAGGCTATATACTACCGCATCTTCAATTTTTCTTTTGTCTTCATCATTTGACAGATCGTATCTTCTTCCAACTACTCCCAATCCACCTATTTTCTTTATTCCATCAACCATCTCATCAATGGTTGGTTTTCTTGCTTTCAGTTCTTCCTTCTTTACCGGTTTCCCGGTCTTCCTTTTTCTTAAATAGGTGGCTTTCTTCTCTGTCTCAATTTCTTCTGAGTCTTCTCCTTGTGATTTCTCAGTTGTTACCGAATGTGCCTTCTTCTTTTGAACTCTAGGTTCAGGCATAGTCACCTTTCTTTTCTTCGGTGTAGGAGACTATTTGGCAATTACCTTCTTGGCTGTCTTTGAACGTGCCCTTTTCTTCAAGTTTGCACTTATCTCATCATAAATGTCGAACCGGTTGGCCGAGAGATCTGAGTTACTCTCCTAAAGTGCCTCAACATATGCTTTTGCAGTCTTTAATGAAATTTCATAGCCAAGTTCTGGTGCAAATTCAGCTCTTGGCTCAACAGCCTAAATAGTATAGTGATCAATGCTCACAAGAAAACAAACTTCATCCTTGTATTCCTCTACAATTGCAGATGGAATCCTTTCCCTTTGGTGCATTCTTGTTTGAAACTCTTGGAAAGAATCAAACATTACTTTATTAAACCAATTTCCCAGAGTATTAATCATTTCTCCTATCTGGACCATAACCAGTCTGTTTGTTACCCATGTAACATTACCCACCCCTGCAAAGAATTTTTGGTAGTAGAAGAAAGGACATACCATCAGTGTTCCATATTTCAAGAATTTCTTCTTGACCATTTCGAGCTTCTTCAAGTTCTCGAAGATTTGACTCCTCAACATAATGCATATGTCATATTGAGCGTTGTCGTGCATGATTTGGTGAGCTGCATGAATAGCTCCACCAGGGATGCTGTTGAGATTGCTTGATTGGTAAATGTTGTAACCGATCACTGCAATGGCATACCTGACACCTTACGACTATCATACCTTGACTTAGTGAGTTGAGTGACTTTACTGTTGGCAATCGTTCTTAGGGTAAGGGCTTCCCCTGTGGCATTGAACCTGCTTACACTCCTTAGGTCTTCCTTTGTAATTGGAGTAACAACACCTTTTACCAAGCACATTCCTGGATCGTGTACTCAACTGAGTACCAACCGAATTCAGTCAGGATGAAACATGGTAGGATATTTGACCCCATTGGCCAATCTAGACGCTTCCAATCAAGTGTATTTTGCCTTAAGTTTACTGTCTTTGCAGAGCCGTAGAAATTCGCTCTGTATGTATATTTCTCCCAACTCCTCTTGTTTCCTGTGGATGAAGGCAGTTACATCTTCTGTCAATAGCACGCCGTCTGGAATTGATGATAGGGCTCCATCCATATCATTCGACCTATTCTGCACTGGCATGATATCATGTTCTGGTCGCTCATGTTGATTAATGTCGATAAGGGTTGCAACAGATGATGATGATGTCATTTTGTTAGACAGAGAAAGCACAGAAAGCTCTGTAAAATTCGTAGAATATGAAAAGAAAAGATCGCGAATCTCAAATAGAAAGATTACTCAAGCTTAGAGAAAATTATCACAAAACGCAAAGTAAAGTGAAATGAGTAATCGGCTTTCCCTTTTATAACCTCGGGTTGCAACGGTAATTAGCAAATGGTGACTTTTGTTAACGGTTACCGTATTAATTAGTCTTACCTAACTTCACCTTTATCGACCAGTTCACCAATTCTTTACCTGTTTACCGCAACATCCTCGGTTGAAACATCAACCGTGTAACATCAGCTTATCACTGAGAAGGTAATTGACCAGACCACACAGCTTACTCCTTTGATAAGTTCTATGGTCATAGACCGGTGGGTGCTTCTTAGTATCAACCTTCACTTAGTGAGAGTAAATCTCATCAGTTGTTCCGGGAACAGTAGCATTTCTACCTGTTCCCCCTTAAGCCATGTTGGTTTAATTTGATGAAGAGATATCATCATCAGTGGATGATGACTTTGTCTCTGATTTCTCTCCTTCAATGCTCTTTGTCCCTTTTTTGTACCATATCTTCACTTCCTTTTTGGTCTCTTCAGTCATGTCTCCCTTATGATTGGGAGTCTTGTTCTTCTTGACCAGTTTAACTAAGGCTTTTCCTTTGTTAATTGACCGGTTCCTGCAGTTTTTGGCCAAATGCCCAATCTTGTTACAACTGTAACAAGTCATCTCGGTTCCTCTCCATCGATTTACTCTCTTCCCTTTGTCCATGGGTGAGTGGCATTCAGTAGCTTTATGCCCTGATGGTCCACACGCGGCACACATAGATGTGCCCCGGTTTGCATTCCTGTTATGGAATACCGGTTTCAGTGGAGATTTGAATGTTATGGTTGTAGACCTGCATTCTTCAGCCTTGTGTCCAAATTTATTGCAGGCATAGCAATAACCTTTGAAGCTTCCTCTGCTTCCACTGGACACACTGTTTGATCGTGACCTACATTCAAAGGTCCTGTGACCATACTTATAACAGTGGTTTGCATTCCTGTTATGGAATACCGGTTTCAGTGGAGATTTGAATGTTATGGTTGTAGACCTGCATTCTTCAGCCTTGTGTCCAAATTTATTGCAGGCATAGCAATAACCTTTGAAGCTTCCTCTGCTTCCACTGGACACACTGTTTGATCGTGACCTACATTCAAAGGTCCTGTGACCATACTTATAACAGTTACAAGATCTTGTTTACACTTGGTGATGAGATGATCTTCTCCTTTGATCAGCAAATTGTCAACATAAAGAATGAGAATTAACATATCACCATTTATTACCTTGAAGTAAAGGTTAGGATCTGCATCATTCTTGGAGAACCCTAGTTTGGAGAGGTAATTATCTATCCTCTCATACCAGGCTCGAGGAGCCTGTTTAAGACCATATAGAGCCTTCTTGAATTTGCAAACATGAGAAATGTCATCATGAACCACAAATCCCTCAGGTTGTTCTAGGTACACTTCCTCTTCTATAATGTCATTAAGAAAAGTAGTCTTCACATCCATTTGGTGAATCTTTCATCCTTTTGATGCAGCGATAGCAATCACGGCCTGGACGAAGGTGTAACAAGCAACTGGAGCAAATGTCTCTTCATAATCAATTCCTTCCTTTTGTGAGAACCCTCTAGAAACAAACCTTGCTTTATATTTTTCAATGCTCTCATTCGTTGCATGTTTGATTTTGAAGAGCCATTTGGATGAAACAACTGATTTGCCTTTAGGTCTAGGTGTAATGTACCAGACATCATTCTTGAGTAAGGATAGATATTCTTCTGTCATGGCATCTTTCCAAACTTGATGTTGGAGTGCTTCCTCAACACTCGAAGGTTCAAACTTGATGATTTCACTCATAAGAGCAACATAGCTAGAGTATCTATTTGGTCTCTTTCTTTCTCTGAAGGTTTCTTTTGGATCTGCATAATTTTCTACTTCAATCATTTTCCTTGCCTAAAGAGGTCTTTTATGACCCACAACAGAATCTCTAGGCTCAATAGCATAGTTCATAGGTTCATGGAGATTATTGTCTTCTATAGGTACATTATTAGCAATATGAGTTGTCATTAGTGTATTTCACAAACCCCATTCACACTGGTAAAGGGTCACCGGTCACTCACATTGCTTAGAAGACACCGGTAGATGAAGAATAGTGTATGCACCGGCTGACTATTTTGATAGATGCACCGGTAGACTGAACCAAGTACTCAATACCGGTCTTATGAAGCATGCAAGGACAAACCGGGTATAAGGGTATACCGATCTAACTGCAAGATAGATCCAATCTGGATGTTGTGGATCAGTTTGAGTTAAATGCCTAATTATACGGGACATCCACTGCTCAGAAGTGGAGTTAGCTTTTTAACAGAAGTTAGTTTTAACTCTACGGATGATCTCAAGGTAAACTCTAGATCACAACGCACAACTTTCATGTGTTGCATAATTTATGGTTAAGTTTACTCCCTGGCGGTTCTATGAGTCAAGAGGTTCACTCTTGTATAGATATAGAGCATGGGATGCAAGATATGTTGTTGCTATTGTTGATAGTTGAAGATTGCATAGAGCAAAGAAGAGATATCTTCTGAGGAGTGCTATAGGCACAGAGGTGAAGTAAGAAAGAAAGATCAACAGCCAGACAAACCGGGGAAGAGATCTACAGGTATGATCTAATCAAACAATCAGTGTCATAATAGATCACTGCTTTTATGAAGTGTTAAAGCATATTGAAATCTCTCTATCAGGGTGAACCTAATCGGTTCGTTGTAAAAATCCCCTAACAGGGTGACATCTTTGTTGATGCTCAAAGTCCTATAACCAGGCAGCTCTTAACAGGGTTTAGATCTTAACCAATCTTTTGTAAAATCCCTTAATCGGGTAGCACCTTAACTAGTGCTTTGTAAGCTCCTAATAGGGCGCCTTCATTTGGTACTAGTGAAGTTGTGAGCTCTGTCTCACCGTGGTTTTTTCTTTCTAACCGAAGGTTTCCACGTATAAATACCTGTGTTAATCTGTGTGATTCTGTTTATGCTTGTGAATGACTTCTATATTTTGTTTATCTATAAGGACAGCAAAAAGTGGAGAATTACACTAATGTAGGAGCATTTACTGATTCACCCCCCCCCCCCTCTTAGTAACCGGTAAGCAATAACAATTGGAGAGCCTTGGTTCTCTATACAACAAAGTCTAACAGCTTGAGAAAAAGATCATGGAGAGTTACCGATATCAGAAACAACTAGAGGAAGCCAACGACATCATTGTCTCGCTGGAGAATAGACTGAGGAAATCACTTGCAAAAAAGGAGCTGGCTCTGCAACTAAACGAGAGCAATGAAATCATCGATGAACTCTCTGGGCAGAGTGGATCTGATGAGGCTGAGGAGGCAATCTCTGAGCTTACGGAAAAGAATCAGATCCTAACCGGTTAGATTGCTGATCTCAAAAGGGAGCAAAAGGTAAATGCTCTAAGGATGACTGAACTGATTTAGCAGAAACAGAAAACTAAAAGTGAAAGAAACACAGCAGTCAAGTCATCAACAGCCTCGGAAAAAGCAATGAACTGGGCAGAGGAAGCTGTAAGGGCAAATGAACTCCTCATTATGCAACTCCAAGAAGACATGCTGATTGTCACCCAAGAAAATGCCAATATGCACAAAGCATGGCAGGTTAGGGATGAAGCATGCAAGAAGCTGGCGATCAAGATATATCAACTCAAGGAACAAAAGAAAGTCTTTGAGAAAAGGAATGAAATGCTGAGAAAATACAATGAAAGCTTAGTCAAGCTTGATGAGCAACTCAAAGCTCAAAGAAAGCACAACGATCACACTGGTCTTGGATTCATCGGTGTAGTCACCAAAGAGAACGATGAGTCAGCTGGTGCAAAGTCAAGAAAGAAGAACAAGAGGAAGATGCTAGCACAAAAAGGTAAAAAAACCTTTAACACTTCTTGTAAGCATTGTGGAAAACTGGGTCATAACACTAATGACTGCAGAAATGCACCAGTAAGAACCAACAGCAGTTACTGTAAGAACTGTTGCAAAAATGGCCACAAGACCAATGAGTGCTGGTCCAGCCCCTTATCTGTGTCCAGTGGAAGCAGGGGAAGCTTCAAGGGATACTGTTATGTCTGCAACAAGTTTGGACACAAGGCTAAAGAATGCAGATCAAAGACAATGGCATTCAGATCACCAAGACCGGTATTCTCCAAGAAAAGAAAAAATCGGAATGCAACTATTCATACAAACAAAGGGATGCATTGCAACAGTGAATCATGGAGCAAATCCCCTAATCCAAGAGGGATGAACCCATGGAAAGCAACCAGTATGGTCTGCTATTACTGCAACAGAGTCGGTCACCTAGCTAAGGACTGTTGGAACCGGATTAGGAACAAAAGCAAAGAATCGGACAAACCGGTGATGAAGACCTTGACTTCTGATAAGAAGATCAACAGAGATAAAGAGACCAAGAAAGAGGTTAAGAAAATATGGTTCGTTAAGGAATCAAAGAACTCCGCCGATGAGAAAACAGAGGCAAGATCATCATCACAAGATGGTGATATTTCTTTTGCAAACTGAGCCTTCAAGGCTTAGGGGAAACCGGTAGTGCAAATGCCGTTCCCAATAGGACTGGTGAGTCTAATCTCACTCAGTCTACAGATCAAACCAGAAAGATATGAGGTGATCAACCGGGGCTTGCCTAATTAAAAAAGTTAGACTACCGGTTAGCAAAAGCGGAAAGAAAGGTTAGGTAAGGCATTTAATACTATAGCCATTTAACAATAGTTACCGTTTGGTAATTACCATTATGCCCTAATCCTATAAAACCAAAGAAGGATTACTCATCTACTTTTACCTTGCGATTTTATGTTTATCCTTTTTCTGCTTGAGTAATATTCTTGCGATTTGATCATCAAGCAAGATTGTTTGTTAAACCGATTAATCTTCTTTCCAAGAAACCGATTAAGAGCAATGGCATCTTCGTCATACGAAGCTAAGCTGGTTCTAGCAAATCAAGCTGATCGTCCTCCGTATGATATCTTGCCGAATCAGAACAAGGAGATCGACATGGCTGGTGCGGTCTCCTCAGTACCTAAAGGACTGCTCCTGACAGAAGATGTAACTACGTTCATCCATGCAAAGCAAGAAGAGTTGGGTGAGACGTACATACAAAGCGAGTATAGATCGCTACGCAAGGATGGAAATTATCCCAATAGTTATGCAAAGCTGGTATCATCTGGGATTATCAATGGAGTCTCCTATCCAACCATATTCAGACCAAAAAGGATTTGAATGGTGGTTAGTCGAGTGCATGAACCGGGATTTTGGGCCACGAGAGGAGTTTGCACTCCGATCACGAAAAACGATCTCCATAGGGTAACCGGATTCTGCAATCAAGGGGAAGCCCGAACCCTAAGAACCATATCCAATGCAGTGGTGGCCAATCTGACAAAATCTAAATCCGACAAACGATTGTTCGGTTCGCATCCGCTATAATAGGTTACAAAGTATATCAATCCAGAAACCTAAATAGCATACCGGGTGGAGGCATACATGCAGCTTACAGAATTATACATGATAATGCACAATATGATATATGTGAAATGCTAAGAGGACAGATCTTCGAGAATATGAAGAAGCTAGGCATCGTCAAAAAGAAATCACTGAAATTTGGCACACTTCTGGTATGTCTCTACTTCTACTATTCTAATTCCTTCCCTGGAATAGGAAAAGTGACATGGACAATAGATCGACCGGTCATGATGCAAATCAATGATTATGCTAACCAACTGGGTGACCAGTTTCACAAAGCTATGACCGATTATTTCAAGGCCCTTCAGCTGAAAATGCATGCCAGACAAAGAATTCCGTCAACTATCGTTGACCAGTACAAAAAGGAGGTATGTTTTCTGGTATCAATTGACTTTTGCATCATTCAAGCAGTAGAACCGAGAGATGAGTATGCATCAGAGCTTGGTTACGAAATGACTGCAAAGATTACAAAGGCGTATGTAGAGGCCTTGGATAAACCACACCTGGACCTCGACGCTCAACGGTTTGGAACCTATGAGGAAATAGAGAAAAATCTGAAAAAGGGACCAATCAAGAACGTGTATGTGAAAAGAATGCCTACACCAAAGAAGAAACCAGGAACTGCACAACCAAAAGCACAAAAGAAGAAAGCTCAACCGGTGGCGAGCACACGGGAGGAAGAAGCTAAAGAAACTGATTATGAAGACACAGTTCCACTCATCAAAAGAAAGAAGAAAACCAGTAAACCAGCAAAGGAGGATCCACCAAGAAAATGCAAGCCAATAATTGATGAATTTGTGTCAGGATTGAAAGAACATGGCGGAATGGCTAGTGTCGAAGGAAGGTACATTCTGGCAAATGATGAGGACCGAAGAAAAATTGAAGATGCTATAGTTGAATGCCTTTATAAGTTTAATCTGCATCCTGCAGAACTTCATACAGTATTACCTAAAGATCTTTTGGATATTCTTCAAGATGGGTGGAAAGCTTCAATGAACAGAGAAAAGGAGTTCAGGATTCGAGCTTTGTTAGAAGTCCAGAACAATCTCACTCTAGAAGAAGCAACTCAACAAGCTGAACTACATTAGCAAAATTTCCTGACAAAAAGAAGGATAAGTCTTTTGCTGATTGGAGAAACCAAGAAAGTACATGATGGAGTAGCCATCTGGACCAATCTTCTTCAGACTCAACAACAAGAAGAGGAAGCACGCCGAAAGGCAACAGCTTCACTGGTCCGTGACACCGGGAAAGGAAAAGGTGTACTTGGAGTAGATAAACCGGTTATTGTTGACATAACTGATGAACCAACAAATCCAACACTCCTAGTATCTCCAGAAAAAGGTAAGGCTCACACTATGACTATAAATGATATTGTAGCTGAAATTACAAATTTTGGAGAGATAGATAATGCAGCCAAATGGTATAGTGTATTAGTCGAGGAGGAAAAACAAGAAATTAAAAAAGCTTTTGTTGAAAGTCTATTAGATTTCATCAAGATTCCTAGGGATTATAGGGGCAAGTTTCCTCCTGAGTTAAACAGTAAGCTTCAAACAAAATGGAGAACCGGTCTAGAAATAAATTCAAAGATCAATAGGGAAGCACTGGAAAACGCTAGACCTGGTCTAAGTGACAAGAGTAAAGCTTCTATTAGAGGAAGCATCTATGAATCTGGATACAAATTACAGAGTTGCCAAGATTCTCAATGGGTATGAGAATGAAGTCTTCAAGGAGACTCTAGACTTCTGATAGCAGTATGACTTCAATACTCTTGAAGCAACAGGTCCTCAGGATCACACCGCAACAATTGAAGATCCACCTGTTCAATTTATTGCAACTCAGATACCAATAACTGGAGAACAAGAAGTTCTCACACAAATGTTCACCTCTGGTGAACCGGTCAAATTGGGACAGACTTCTTTCAATATTCCTACTGACAAATCAGCTAAAGGAGATGAAGGAATCGCTGCAAATGATCTTCATATAGCTGAAGAGCAGCAACAAGCACAAGCCCCACCAGAAGAGCCCTCGCATCAAGAAGATGATGCTATGCCTGAAATACAAGTTCAACAACCGGAAGACAGACTAGAAGAGGGAAACAACCCAGATGAACAGGATAAAAGAGAACATGAGCAAGCTCCAAAGGCACAAGAACAGAGAAAAGAGAAGGAACAGGAAACTCTTCCTAGCTCCTCTAAAAGAAAGCTCTCATCCTCTGAAGAATCTGAAGCAAAAAGAAGTAAGACAACCAATACAATAGTTGACATCAGCAAAATGTCAACAAAAGAGCTGAAAGAGCTTACTAAAAGAAAACAGGATATGGTTCTGATCAAAGTAAAAGATATCCTATACAACTTCGTACCGGATGCCGATATAGATGAAGACAAACCGGTCATCGACTAGCTGGAAGTGTTAGCTCAAACAATCGGTGAGGATATAACTGATACAGAAACAATGGCAATTGACCACTATGCGAAGAAAAGAGTGGAGATTCTTAATAAACGGGCTGCAGATATAAAGGCTACTCTATCAAACAACTTAAAAGTTCTTCAACAACAAACACAAGTTGCAGGAGGTTTGATGAGCAGAACTTCAAATTTTGAGATATTCTTGCAAGATTTAACTGAAAAAGCTGCAAAGACCTCAGAAAACATAAGAACTTTGTTAACACAATTTGACATCAAAAATAAAACTGTGACAACCTTTAGCAGAGAAATGACTAGTCTTGCTCTAGTCCTGAGAAAGACAACTGAAGAAGAGAATAAGAGAATCCAAGATGTCATAGGATTTCAGATGCTTCTGGCCCCAACACTGGATATCATGCATCAAACAACTATTTCTACAGATGCTTTGATCAAAGAACCAGACTACAAAACTGTCGAAGATATGGAAACCATTATTGTTTCTCTAAAAGTGGCCCAAAAGAACATTGAAAATATAACCGGTCAATGGGCACCATTCCTACATTCTACAAAGAACATCTATAAGGACATCTTCACAAAACTACAAATGTAATCTTATTAGAATACCTTAACCCTTTGTCCTATGGAGGCAAAAAGGGGAAGATGATGGAAGATACAGAGGAATGAGCAGACAGGATTAGTGCAAAGGCAACAAAATACAGGACAGTGCAGAACTTTCACCCGGAGCACTCAGTCAGGGGAAGTAGTGTTCTACCGATACAAGGCATTGTGATTAGTAAGTGAGTGAAGTTTTTGTATAGTTTTGCCACCAATGACAAAGGGGAAGATTGTTAGCAATATGAGTTGTCATTAGTGTATTTCACAAACCCCATTCACACCGGTAAAGGGTCACCGGTCACTCACATTACTTAGAAGACACCGGTAGATGAAGAACATAGTGTATGCACTGGTTGACTATTTCGATAGATGCACCGGTAGACCGAACCAAGTACTCAGTACCGGTCTTATGAAGCATACAAGGACAAACTGGGTATAAGGGTATACTGATCTAACTGCAAGATAGATCCGATCCGGATTTTGTGGATTAGTTTGAGTTACAGTTTGAGTTAAAAGCCTAATTATATGGGACATCCACCGCTCAGAAGTGGAGTTATCTTTTTAATAGAAGTTAGCTTTAACTCTACGGATGATCTCAAGGTAAACTCTAGATCACAACGCACAACTTTCATGCGTTGCATAATTTATGGTTAAGTTTACTCCCTGGCGGTTATATGAGTCAAGAGGTTCACTCTTGTATAAATATAGAGCATAGGACGCAAGATATGTTGTTGTTGTTGTTGATAGTTGGAGATTGCATAGAGTAGAGAAGAGATATCTTCTGAGGAGTGCTACAGGCACAGAGGTGAAGTAAGAAAGAAAGATCAACAGCCAAGCAAACCGGGGAAGAGATCTACAGGTATGATCTAATCAGACAATCAGTGTCATAATAGATCACTGCTTTTATAAAGTGTTAAAGCATATTGAAATCCCTCTATCAGGGTGAACCTAATCTGTTCGTTGTAAAAATCCCCTAACAAGGTGACATCTTTGTTGATGTTCAAAGTCCTGTAACCAGGCATCTCTTAACAAGGTTTAGATCTTAACCGATCTTTTGTAAAATCCCTTAATCAGGTAGCACCTTAACTAGTGCCTTGTAAGCTCCTAACAGGGCGCTTTCATTTGGTACTAGTGAAGTTGTGAGCTCTGTCTCACCGTGGTTTTTTCCTTCTAACCGAGGGTTTCCACGTATAAATACCTTTGTTAATCTATGTGATTCTGTTTATGCTTGTGAATGACTGCTATATTCTGTTTATCTATAAGGACAGGAAAAAGTGGAGAATTACACTAATGTAGGAGCATTTACTGATTCACCCCCCCCCCCTCTCAGTAACCGGTAAGCAATAACATACATGTGTTTCCCTCTGAATCTCGGGAGCATGGTTCTCTTCCATATTTTGAGGAGACTCATCATCTATTTCATTAATGTCTTTAAATCTTTTGAATGCAATATCCACTTCAAAAGTTACATCCCTGCTAAGCTCAATTAATTTTTCACTAGGGATATATATCCTGTAGGCTTTGGATGATTCATTGTAGCCAACAAATATACCCTTCTTTCTTGAGGGTTCTAATTTAGACCTTTTCTCTTTAGGAATGTGAATATAAACAAGACAATCACATATTCTAAAATGACTTATGTCAGGTTTTATCCCTGTAAATGCTTCTTCAGGGGTTTTGTTATCTAGGAGAGAGTGAGGACATCTATTTTGAATGTAAACAGTCATACTAGAGGCTTTAGCCCAAAAAGAGATATGTAGGTTTTGATCATGCATCATAGCTTTAGCTTCTTCTACTATAGTCCTATGTTTCCTTTCACCTACCCCATTTTTTTGAAGGTTGTAAGGAATAGTATACTCCCTCTTAATCCCAGTAGTATTAAACAATTCTTTGAAGTTATCAAAAATGTATTCCCCCCCATATCTGACCTTAGGGTTTTGATACTTTTGCCTGACGTGTTTTCAACTAGAGCCTTGAATTCCTCTTGAATGCAATCGGTCTTTAATCGATCAAACTTAGGAAGTCTATATTGAGTGCTTATCTCTTGTATAAAAGCTTCCTAAGATGAAGGTAGTCCATTGAGAGTCAGCATCATTAATTCCTTACTATCAATTAGGGGACCAATTGTTGATAGTTGATCTCTTACCTCTGTTATCCTCATGAAGTAAGACATGATGGTTTCTCCTTTGTTCATCTTGACATGGTGGAGTTTTTTTTGGGCAAGAGCCTTGCTAGTATTATTTATCTCGTACATGTTCTCTAGAGTTGTGAGTATTTGGTATGCTGTCTCTAATTTAGATATAATTGGAACTATATGATCCTTCACTACATGCACTAGAATCTTCATGGCCTTGTTGTTGTTCTTCGTCCATTGAAGTTTCTCCTCATCTTATCCGGCATAGGTATAGTATTCTCCACAAATGTGTTCAATTCATGTTCTCTTAGTGCCATTATTATTCTGAACTTCCAAGAAACAAAATTTGCAGCTCCTTAAAGTCTGTCCTCAAATCTAACACCATTCACCATTTTTGCTTAATGCAAATTTAGAGAGATTTAATGGTGGTTAGATTTCCGCTTTTATTAATCTGATCGGATCGTCCTTATGCTAGCTCTGATACCATGTTAAAGTTTTGATCAGATTTAGAGGTTGTAGTATTTTAATTTTTCTATATATACTTTGATCACAATATCACCAAAATTCTATCTAGAATACATATATATATATATATATTATATAGAAATATAAATATATATATAGTCTTTAGAACTCTTAATATTAATGTCAATGATAATATATATTTTCACTAAGAAATGATGATAATACAAACCGGATCTGTATATATATTTCTGCTTAATACATCTTTGAATATATAATAATAGTATATATTAACAAGTATTGATGATCACTGCTGAAACTTGTTTGGCACTGTATTTTTTCTGTGCTTCCCAATTCATAATGATCGATGATATATATCTCAAGAGAGGGACATGTCTATGAAGAGGCATGTCCCTATGTGGACATAGTCCACTTAGGGACATGTCTCTTCGGAGGCATGTCCGATCGCAATGTAATACCAATAGTTATCATGCTTAATTGATACTCATATCAATTCACATTGTAATACAAGATTTGTTCGATACTAATAATCGGTTGATATTAATACAAGTCTAATATATATGACATCGATAATATAGTGCGCTATCTTTGATAGCACAATATATTGCCGATGTCATCAGAAATTATATCGATACTCATTATCAATGTTTGCATTATTATCAACAAAGTAATTGTAATAACAACATAATTTATATCAATGATATTAACAACTGTTAGCAATATGAAGTTGTCATTAGTCTACATCCACAAACACTATGCACCGGTAAGGGGTCATCGGTCACTCACAACACTTAGAAGACACCGGTAGACAAGCAACAGAGTGTATGCACTGGTCGACTATTTTGATAGATGCACCGGTAGACCGAAGCAACTACTCAGTACCGGTCTTATGAAGCATAAAAGGACAAAGGTATAAGGGTATACTGATCTAACTGCAAGATAGATCTGATCCGGATTTAGTGGATCAGTTTGAGTTAAAAGCCGGATTATACAAGACATCCACCGCTTAGAAGTGGAGTTAGCTTTTTAACAGGAGTTAGCTTTATTCTTGCGGATGTTTTGTAAGGTAAACTCCAAAGTATACGGGACATCCACCGCTTAGAAGTGGAGTTAGCTTTTTAATAGGAGTTGGCTTTATTCCTATGGATGTTTTGTAAGGTAAACTCTAGATCAAAGCGCATAGTTTTTTGCTGATTGCATGATTTATTGTGGAGTTTGCAACCTAGCGGTTCTATGAGTTAAGGGTTTCATTACGATGAACTCTTATATAAATACAGGTCATAGGACACAAAGAGTGTTGTTGTTGATAGTTGATGATTGCATAGAGCAGAGGAGAGATATCTTCTGACGAGTGCTACAGGCACATAGGTGAAGAAAGAAAGAGAGATCAACAGCCAGGCAAACTAGAGATAAGATCAACAAGTATGATCTAATCAGACAATCAGTGTCAAAATAGATCATTGCTTTTATAAGGAGTGAAAGCCTATTGAAATCCCTCTATCAGGGTGAACCTAATCGGTTCTTTGTAAAATCCCCTAACAGGGTAGCATCTTTATTGATGTTCAAAGTCCTGTAACCAGGCAGCTCCTAACAGGGCTTAGATCTTAATAGATCCTTGGTAAAATCCCTTAACCAGGTAGCACTTTAATCAATGCTTTTGTAAGCTCCTAACAGGGCGTCTTCATTCTGCAATAGAGAAGTTGTGAGCTCTGTCTCACCGTGGTTTTTTTCCTTCTAACCGAGGGTTTCCACGTATAAATACTTGAGTTGATTTGTGTGATTCTATTTATCCTTGTGAATGACTGTTTACATTCTATCTTACATTCAAGAATCTGTTTACAAGTTTTAAACTGCATCAGAGATAGTTTTTACTGATTCACCCCCCCTCTCAGTAACTGGTAAAGTATTAACAATTGGTATCAGAACTGCTGGTTCTCTATACTACTAAGCCTAACAACTTGAGAGAAAGATCATGGAGGTTTACCGGTATCAGAAACAGCTAGAGGAAGCCAATTACATCATTGCATCTCTAGAGAATAGATTGAAGAGATCACTTGCAAAGAAAAAAAAGCTAGCGTTACAGTTAAATGAGAGCAATGAAACCATTGATGAACTCTCTGGGCAGAGTGGATCTGATGAAGCTGAGGAGGCAGTATCTGAACTCATGGAAAAGAATCAAATCCTAACTGATCAGATCTCTAATCTTAAGAGAGACTAAGAGGACAATGCCCTGAGGATGACTGAACTAATCGAGAAAAAGAGAAAAGATGAAGATGAAAGGAACTCGGCAGTCAAGTCTTTGATAGCCTCTAAGAAAGCAAGGGACCGGGTAGTGGAAGCGGTGGGGGCGAATGAACTTATCATTCTACAATTTTAAAAAGACATGCAGAGTGTCACCCAAGGAAATGCTCACATGCAGAAAGGCTGGCATGACAGGAATGAAGCATACAATAGATTGTCTCTAGAATTGTATCAACTGAGGGAACAGATGAATGAACTTGAAGAAACAAATGAAATTCTGAGAAGATACAATGAAAGGTCGACCAAGCTTGATGAGCAACTTAAAGCTCAAAGAAGGCATAAAGATGAAACCGATCTTGGATTCATTGGTGAAGTTACCAAAGAGAATGGCGAGTCTTCTAGGGTAAAAGCAATCAAGAAGGATAAGAAGAAACTGCTGGCACAAAAAGGTAAGAATATCTTTAACACATCTTGCAACCATTGTGGAAAACTGGGTCATAAAACTAATAATTGCAGAAATGCACCGGTAAGGACCAACAATAGTCACTGCAAGAACTGCTATAAAAATGGCCACAAAACCAGTGAGTGCTGGTCCAGTCCCATATCTATGTCCAGTAGTAGCAAGGGAAGCTTCATGGGCTACTGCTATGCATGCAACAAATTTGGACACAAGGCAGAAGAATGCAGATCCAAGACAATGGCATTTAGATGCCCAAAGCCGGTATTCACCAAGACAAACAAGAACCGGAGTACAGTCAACTGTATGAACTGTGGATTACACAATTACACAAGAAGAATGAACCTAGGGAAGACAACCGGGATAGTCTGCTATCATTGCAACAAAGTTGGACACAAAGCCAAAGAGTGCAGGAACCAGTTATCCAGTAAGGAGAAGGAACCGGTCAAACCTGAAGAAAAGACCAACAAGGAAGAGAAGACTGAGAAAACAGTTAAATAGATTTGGTTTGTAAAAGAATCAAAGAGCTCCGCTGAAGACAAGACAGAGGAAAGATCACCATTTTCTGATGGCGATATTTCATCAGCAAACTGAGTCATGAAGGCTTAGAGGGAACCGGTAGATCCTCTACCATTCCTGGTATGACCGGTGAGAGTCGGACTCACTCGATCTGCAAGGTAAACCGGTAAAGCAAATTATAATCAACCAGTCGGGAAAACGAAAAGAAAAGTTAGGTAAGGCATTTATTACTATAGTCATTTAACAAATAGTTACCATTTGGTAATTACCGCCGGTATGACCGGTGAGAGTCGAACTCACTCGATCTGCAAGGTAAACCGGTAAGGCAAATTATAATCAACCGGTCGGGAAAACGGAAAGAAAAGTTAGGTAAGGCATTTATTACTGTAGTCGTTTAACAAATAGTTACCATTTGGTAATTACCGTTATAACCTAACTCTATAAAAGAAAGGAGAATTACTCACAAGTCTTCACTTTACTTTGCGATTTACGAATTCTTGTGCTAAGTATTATTCTCACGCTTTGATCACTAAGAATCACTGTTTGCAAAACCGATCCAAGCTACTTTTTGCAAGTTACCGGTTAGCAAGAATGGCCTCATCATCCGCTAACGTAGAGCTGATCAAGGGAGATCAAATTGAACGACCTGCTTATGATATCGCGCCAATTCAGAACAGAGAAAACAACACGGCTAGGGTGCTCTCGTCTGTGCCAAAAGGAGTTCTCCTAACTGAAGATGTTATAGCATTCATTCACGCGAAACAGGAAGAGTTGGGTGAAACGTATATTCAAGGAGAATATGTGTCACTATGTGAAGAGGGGAAACTCCCAGATAAGTATGCCAAGTTGATATCATCTGGACTCATCAATGGAGTATTCTACCCGTCTGTCTTCCATGAAGATATGATTCGACTTGTTCTCAGTCGACTTCAAGAACTAGGTTTCTGGCTCAACAGAGGTGTATGTATTCCTATCACCAAAGACGATTTGCACAGTGATTGGATACAGCAATCGAGGGCAAGCTCTAACCCTAAGGACCATCGCCAATGTCATCGTCAACAAATTGACTAAGTCCAAGCTTGATGGTCGACTCATGACTGTAAACGACATTGAGGATGATGGAGTTCGGTTTGCGTCTGCTATTCTTGGATACAAGGTATATCAGTCAAGCAACTTCAACAGCATACCAGGTGGCGCAATTCACGTTGCGCACCGTATTATGCACGAAAATGCCCAATACAACATCTGTGCAATGCTCCAAAGCCAAATATTTGAAAATATGAAGAACCTTGGAGTCGTGAGGAAGAAGTCAATGAAGTACGGGATCCTACTGGTATGTCTCTATTTCTACTACAACTTTTTCCCGGGAATCGATGAAGTTGTATGGAAAACCAATAGACCGGTTATGCATCAAATCACAGAGATGACCAATCAACTGGGAGACCAGTTAAGAGGTGCAATGACTAAACACTTCGAAGAATTTCAACTGAAAATGCACGCAAGAGAAAGGGTGTCATCAACTATAGTCAAGCATTACAAGGACGATGTATGCTTTCTAGTTACCACCAACAACTGCATCATTCAAGCAGTGGAACCGAGAGATGTATATGCTCCTGAGCTGGGTTACGAGATCTCTGCCAAAGTTGCTAAGGCATATGCCGATGCCTTAAATGATGCAAATTTGGATCTCAGTGCCAATCGGTTTGGTACGTATACTGAGATTCTTCAGAATCTGTCAAAAAGGGCACCAATCAAGATTGTCTACAAAAGGACCCCCACACCTAAAAAGAAGCCGTCAGAGCAACCCAAGGGTAGAGGGAAGAAAGTTGAACAGGTACAGAGTACCCAAGAGACGGATCAAGAAGAGACAGAGACCGAGGAAACAATTCCTCTGATTAGAAAGAAGAAAATAGGTAAAATGGCAAAAGAGGATCCACCTAGAAAAGCCAAGCCCACAATTGACGAAATTGTGGCAGGACTGAAAGAATTTGGGAATTTAGGTTCTGTTAGAAAAAAATATGAACTAGCCAATGATGAAGAAAAAGGAAAAATTGAAGAAGTCGTAGCGTTCTACCTTCATAAATTCAATCTTCATCCTGGTGGACTTCACACAACTCTACCTGAACATCTACAAAATATTGAAGACCAGTGGAAAGCCTCAGAAGATAGAGAAAAGGAGCTAAGGATAAGAACTCTTCTAGAGGTGTAGAATCACCTTACTTTAGAAGAAGCCACAGAACAAGCTGAACTTCATCAGAAAATTTTTGCAACTATAAGAAGGATAGGCCTTATGCTTATTGGAGAAGTTGAGAAAGTATATAATGAAGAAGTAGCAATATGGACCAAACTTCTTTAGACCCAGTAGCAAGCAGAACAAGAAGCAGCTCAAAGAACAACAGCTAAACCGGCAGCTGACACCGGTAAAGGGAAAGGAGTACTTGGAGAAGAAGCACCGGTATTAGTGGACTTAACCAAAGATCAGGCAACAAACCCAACAGTTCTCATTTCTCCAAGAAAAGGTAACGTTAAACCTATGCATGTTGATGATATAATTACTGAGGTAATGGACTTTGGAGAAGTGGACAATGCTGCAAAGTGGTACAGTGTACTAGACGAAGAGGACAAACAAAAGCTAATTGTAGGGATAGTAGAGACTTTCATGGATTATCATAGGACTCCAAGGGACTACAGGTCCAAGTTCCCATTAGAACTAAACAACAGGCTACAATCAAAATGGCAAACCGGTCTATGCATAAACACCAGAATCCCTAGGGAAACATTGCTTAAGGTCAGCCCTGGATTCAGCGAAGAGAGAATAAAGCTTCTATTAGAAGAAGCATCCATGAACCTAAAGACATTAGACAGAGTTGCAGAGATATTAAATGGATTTGAGAATCGAGTCTACAAAGCGACTCTAAACTACTGGCTTAAGTATGACTTCAGTGCATTGGATAAACTAGGTCCTCAGGATCAAACTGCACAAATGCAAGCACCACCGATCAAATCCACAACTAGTGAAGCATCTTCAACTGAAAAGGAAATAGCTCAAACAGAAGAGTTCATAACTAATGCACAAATAAATGTTGAACAAGAGGCAGAAATTGATATAACCATAGGAGAACTTCATACAGTTGAGGAGCAACAACAAAAAGAAGTCCCACTGGGAGAACAAGAACAAGATGCTGAAGTCAATAAGCAACCGGAAGAAGAAGCTCAGACTGAGGAAAAACCTCCTGCAGAACAAAATCTACCAAAAGGAGAAGTTCAACCGGAGAACAGAGCTCATCAAGGAACAAAAGATAATAAGGGACAAGACGAAGACATCCCAGTCCACACTGAGCAACTCAAACCGAAGAAAGAGCAAGGACAACAAGAGCAAGAAGACATTGCAAGCTCCTCTTCTAAAAGGAAGTTGTCATTTGCCGAGGAGAAGGAAGCAAAAAGGAGTAAAATCACCGATATAGTGGTAGACATCAGCAAGATGTCAACCAGGCAGCTCAAAGAGTTGACCAAAAGAAAACAAGACATGGTCCTAACCACTGTAAAGAACATTCTGTGCAACTTCGTTCCTGATATTGATGTAGATAGCGATGAACCGGTCATCGATCAGCTAGAAGTGTTGGCACAGGCAATCGGTGAGGATCTCACAGATCTGGAAACAATGGCGATCGACCACTACAAGAAGAAAAGAGTGGAGATGCTCCACAAACAGGTTGAAGATATCAAAGTGAATGTGACAACCAACCTAAGAATTCTACAACAGCAACTTCAAGAAGCAGGAAGTTTGATGAGCAGAACATCAAACTTTGAAGTGTTTTTGTAAGATCTGTCAGAAAAGTCTGCCAAGATAACAGAAGAGATTAAAGCCTTGTCCTCTCAGTTTGATATTAAGAACAAAACTGCAACATCCTATGGCAGAGAAATGACAATTTTAACTCTTGCACTGAGAAAAATTGCTGAAGAGAAAAATAAGCGGATACAAGATATCATTGGATTTCAAATGTTTTTAGCTCCAACATTTGACATCATGAATCTAACAGCAAATTCTACAGAAGCTCTAATCAATGAACCAGCCTACAAAACTGTGGATGACATGGAGAATATCATTGTTTCTCTGACATCAGCCCAAAAGAATACAGAATATGTAACCGATCAGTGGGCACCATTTCTTCACTCATCCAAAACAATATATAAGGATATCTTCACTAAGCTTCAAATGTGAAGAAACGCATTAGTCTTTGTCCTATGGAGGCAAAAAGGGGAAGAAAATACACAAAGAATTAGCAGAGATACACAAAGAATGAGCAGACAGGATTAGTGCAAAGGCAACAAATTACAGGACAGTGCAAAGGCAACAAATTATAGGACAATGCAGAACTTTCACCCAGAGCATTCAGTTAGGGGAAGTCTGGAACAAGGGAAGTAGTGTTCTACCGATACAAGGCATTGTGATTAGTAAGTGAATGAAGTTTTTGTATAGTTTTGCCACCAATGACAAAGGGGAAGATTGTTAGCAATATTAAGTTGTCATTAATGTACATCCACAAACACTATGCATCGGTAAGGGGTCACCGGTCACTCACAACACTTAGAAGACACCGGTAGACAAGCAACAAAGTGTATGCACCGGTTGACTATTTCGATAGATGCACTGGTAGACTGAACCAAGTACTCAGTACCGGTCTTATGAAGCATACAAGGACAAACCAAGTATAAGGGTATACCAATCTAACTGCAAGATAGATCCAATCCGGATTTAGTGGATCAGTTTGAGTTAAAAGCCGGATTATATGGGACATCCACTGCTTAGAAGTGGAGTTAGCTTTTTAACAAGAGTTAGTTTTATTCATGCGGATGTTTTGTAAGGTAAACTCCAGATTATACGGGACATCCACCGCTTAGAAGTGGAGTTAGCTTTTTAACAAGAGTTAGCTTTATTCCTGCGGATGTTTTGTAAGGTAAACTTCAGATCAAAGCGCATAGCTTTTTGCTAATTGCATGATTTATTGCGGAGTTTGCAGCCTGGTGGCTCTATGAGTTAAGGGTTTCATTACGATGAACTCTTATATAAATACAGGTCATAGGACACAAAGAGTGTTGTTGTTGATAGTTGATAATTGCATAGAGCAGAGGAGAGATATCTTCTAAGAAGTGCTATAGGCACAGAGGTGAAGGAAGAAAGAGAGATCAACAGCCAGACAAACCGGAGATAAGATCAACAGGTATGATCTAATCAGAGAGTCGGTGTCAAAATAGATCATTGCTTTTATAAGGAGTGAAAGCATATTGAAATCCCTCTATCAGGGTGAATCTAATCGGTTCTTTGGAAAATCCCCTAATAGGGTAGCATCTTTGTTGATGTTCAAAGTCCTGTAACCAGGCAACTCCTAACAGGGCTCAGATCTTAACAGATCTTTTGTAAAATCCCTTAACCGGGTAGCACTTTAATCAGTGCTTTTGTAAGCTCCTAATAGGGCGCCTTCATTCTGCAGTAGTGAAGTTGTGAGCTCTGTCTCACCGTGATTTTTTTTCTTTCTAACCGAGGGTTTCCACGTATAAATACTTGAGTTGATCTGTGTGATTCTGTTTATGCTTGTGAATGACTGTTTACATTCTGTCTTACATTCAAGAATCTGTTTACAAGTTTTGAACTGCATCAGAGATAGTTTTTACTGATTCACCCCCCCTCTCAGTAACCAGTAAAGTATTAACAACAACATGATTAATATAAATGGTATTAACAACATGATTAATACTATAAGTATGATTAATAGTTATCTCAGTGAAAATTATGTATATATATATATATATATATTAACATTACAATACATAACATGTAAATATATATATATATATACACATGATTGTGATCATACTATTTAATCATGTATAATAATCAATAATCACAGTAGAATACATAAGAAGGATAGAGATCAAATGCTCAAGGCCGATAGGCCACTTATGCATTTGATTTCATCAATAGGAATAATCCGATCGCAACTACAATTCATTAACACTTTGTACTTGAATGTCTATGATCACCAATGTATGCAAAATGTTCATTTTAATGACTATGACGAATATATGAACAATTTCAACTACTAGATGTATTAGCCAGCATGATCATCTTTGCAATTTTGTAATGTCCCCTTTTTAGCATGACCATGATAGTGGATGGATTTAGCCTATTACTGGGTCCTTGTAGGCTAATACTGGTGATTAGAGGACCTTGTTGAGGGTTATGGCTCTGTTTGGTGGGACTTACTATTTATAGTAAGTCAATGCATGGTTCCAATGAGCTCAGATGAGTTAGAGGAGTTGAGTGATGCTTTGAGTTTTTATTTTTGGCTTCCGGTTTTGGCTCCAAGAATCTTGGAGGGAGCGTCTATTTTTAGTAAGTCACCCTGTCAAATTCATTCATCGTCTTTCTTCATCAGGATCACGCCTGTGCTGTCAGATTTCGATTCTGATGCTTCTTCAGCCATTTTCGCAAGACGGGTGAATTATGATTATTATTCAAGTAAATACGCTAAGGTTGCTATTTTTGCGAGTATTCTATATTGGTCACCTTAGTGTCATAGCTCGTTGGAACCGAGTTGAAAATTTTTAAATCTTGGGCATAGGAAACAATGACCTTGTGTGTCATAATATCATGATATTGATGAAAAGGTTGTTTTTGGAGCCAAAGGGAGTTAATAAATTATGTTATTCAAATATTTGCCTAAGTATAAAGCAAAGGGCATTTAAGTGAAAAGTGTGTGAGAGAAGCTATTTTCCTTTGGTGTCTTGAAGAAGATATCTTTTATTATAAAAGCAATTCTTTGTGCAAAAGAACTTCATTCTTGGCTATTGTTTTAAATACATGGTGAAATTGTCGAAGGGTTTCAACAAGGGTTTTGTGAGGACTGATTCCTCTCTATCTGCACTTTGAATCTCTGAAAAATTATGGTGAATTGTACTCTGAATATCAGAGAATTAATTCTAATTATACTGATTACAATTTTGGTGCTGCTGTATACCAAAATTGTTTATTATTTGCTGCAAATTCTCCAAGGGTTTCAATTTTTTCTTCTCCAGGCTGGGACGATTTTCCATGACTGTGTGTAGCACTCTGAGTCATGTTAATAATGGTGAATTATGCATTTCTTTCATGCTGCGTTGAACATCTGAGCTGAGACAGCATTATAAAGGGAGCAACGATGTATGTAGTAGCTGCGATCACATGTTTAAGGGTCTGCAATTAGTGTTGGAGGAGCTGCAATTTCTTATATGGTGCAGCAATTGTCTTTCTTAGTGGCTACGAACACTTATATAGGAGTTGTGTTTGGGTTTTCTTTAGCAGCAACGTCTACAATATATAAATATTAAAGGTGCACGATATTAGTTTGTCAATTTGAATTGCATTCCGAACATCATTATATATATTTGCAAAGGATCAATTCTAGAGTTTCTTGCGTTTGGATTTAAATTCAGTATTTGTTTCTTTCAAATATCCCAAAAAGCAATAAAAAAAAACATATATCCGGAAACACAAAAAAATCATAAACTCTCAAAACACCAAAAAAAAATTGTTATTCAATATTGCTAGAGCAAGAGCCAGCAGGGCTCTTTACAAGCTTGAAGGAAAGTGCGTCATTATGAGAACATCGTATGGTTTGTATTCCCAATCTAAATGTTGAACCCAAAAAATCAAAATATTCAGATCAAAATTCCAAAATACCAAAAAAAAAGGTCACATATATTCGCAAAACACATCGAAGCATTTCATCATTTGCTAAGTCTGGAAATTGGAGAACCATAGAGGTTCTTACACAATATAAAGCAACCATATTTCAAATATTTGAAATAATATAAACAATAACTTTCCACATAATTTTGGTGCCATAACATAAGCTCATTAATTAAACATTAATGACTTAGTTATATAATATAGCTTTAAAACCATATTATTAATTAAGTTACACTTAATTAATAATTGCTATATCATTAATAAATTCAAAGCACCAAATAACCAAGTCAACTCCAAAATTCTCAGATAGAGCCTGCGCCAAAATGTCCTACCACAAATAGTATCTAACCACACAATGACTTACTATAAATAGTAAGTCCTTGAAAATTATCTATGTTAACGCTAGTCAATCTCCGTACTGCCACCAAACTGTCAGGTGCCCCGCTAAAAATAGTAACTTTGACTTTCCCAAAATGATCACTTACTACAAATAGTAAGTGTGCCAATCTGACTCAAATGAGGAACAATCCTGAACAAGGCCTAACAACGGCCACTTGAAATCTTTCGTGATGCCCAAATTGGACCCTCTAAACCACCATACTAGCTACGAGGGTCAAATAATAGGCTAATCCCTCAAACTCTGATGCTCGCGAAAATGGGGACATCACAGTAATATATTGCAAGCCCAAAATCAGCAGAAGATGTACGCAGATTGACACTGGATTAAGTGTAGTTTTGAGCCAAGAGATCTAGTCTATCTTCTTTTATAGCTCTACAAGCAATCTTTTTTGGAGAGGAGTGATGAGGAGAAGCTTAAGTCTCACTTTTATGGACCCTATAAGGTGATTAGGCGGATTGGAGAGGTTTCTTATGAGTTGGAGCTTTCAAAGAATAGCAAGATACATAATGTGTTCCATGCCTCTTGCCTCAAGAAGGCCCTTGGGGAGCGATTTACAGTTTCGGAGGAGCTTCTGCCACTTGATGATGAGGGAAAGCTTCCATTGGAGCCTGTTGGGGTCATAACTTTAAGAGAGATGAGGCTCAAGTCTTGTACAATCAAGGAGTATATTGTCAGATGGAAGGACTTTCCAGTTGAGGATGCCACATGGGAGAGAGCAGATTTTGGAGCATCCTAATCTTAAATTGCTTGTGGACAAGCAATTCCAGGAAGGGGAGACTGTCATGCCGCCTCTTTCTTAAGCAGGACCAATTCATAATTTACCCTTATAGCTCATATGGTCCCCCATGAGCTACTTAGTATTGCAAGGGAACCCATTTTGGGTGGCACACTTGTGGCTCCATTTTCCTTGGTATGGACCTCTCTTTAATTTGAAATTATGGCACCATTTCTTTGCTAGCTGACTTGATTTGTAATGCTTTGGCATCATATGTATATCAGCTTTGGAAGAGCATCATAATCATCGACCAGCTTTGGATTCATTTTTCTTTGTAATTCCTCCTCATAATTCATTTGGAGATTGCAGTTTTGGAGGTGAGATATCCTCCCTAGTCTGCTATCAATCCCAATTTGGTGAAGTCTCTTCAAGATCAAATTGGATTAATAAACTTGCAACATTATCGGCATTTCATGCTTTCATATCTTGCAATCTAGAAAACGTCGATCTTATCATTTTGCACCAGCGTTTCACTCTAGCATATTGACATCAATCATAGTAGGAGCAGCAATCATATATATCCTTTCCTTTATGATCATAGAGTTAGCGACATATATTCGTTCCTCTGTGATCATAAAGACTACCACATACATTCATTCATACCTCTGCAATCATAGAGACAACGGCATATATTCATTCATATTTCTACTATAACTCATACCTTGTAGCAATTCACATAAATTCATCGGATGTAGCAGAGGAGCTACTATCTGCAATTGTATACATCATAGATGCAACAGCGATAGAGAACAGTCATAACAACAACATATACATTTGGAGGTTACCACTTATCTTTGGGAGTCAATGCATATCAAAGATACCTAAAGCAACGAAGTCATTATCACTGATATATATCGAAGCTACAATAGCAGCAGTTGAGATAGCATACAGAGGTGATAATTTCATAAGAGGTCAGAGGTCTAACAGTGGTGATATCAATAAATGAGCATTGTGCAATGTGAATCTCAGAGAAATACTGAAATTGTTGAGCAGCGACATCATCCCTATCAGTTCCACCACTCTGTGGCTCCCAATGTGAAGCTATCGTTAGGAGACCAAGGTGCAAGGTTTCTTGACCTCCATAATAAATGTAATAAGCTATTTTAATTTCTTGAACAATAATTGAAATCTCAGTTGGTTGGATCTGTCATTGCATATTTGCCTATTTTTGTTCTTCATGTATGCTTCAGATATTTCAAAGATGGAGGAATGATGATAATCATCGCCCATAAAATATTGATTTAATACTCCTTTTTCACTGCCTAAGCAACTATGTACAAAGTGAAGATTAACTAATGAAATTGTTAGTTAGGAGAAAAGTCTGAAAACTAAGAGTTGACAACCCAAAATATGACTCAAACTCGGGACTCGGCAAGAAACTCAGTTAGGACTTGGCAAAGAAGAAAACCATATTTTTACCAAAAAAACAAAAAGAAATAAATCTTTGATCTTGTATGCTCGTCTTCCTAAAACCCTACTTCACAATGTAGACCTGTTTTGGGCACCAAAGAGAAGAATGAAATGGAAAAAACCAAAAAAGTGTTTTTTAAGTGGCTGGGCATTTCCAGCCAAGCACAAGAGTCCTAGCCAAAAACTCTTGAATTCTAGCCTAAGAATCTCTGGGACATGGCTAATGAGTCCGTGGCAAGTTGATTCAGCAAGCTAGTAAACTTGGGAGTCACGCGAGTCGTTGTGAATCTTAGCTAAGTCTTCCAACTATGGTTAGGAAGAAGGGTACGATGGGACACCTAACTAATTAGTTGTTTGTAAATAGACATGAGTTTGAGAAACAACTGTCAGACCTCTTCAATTTATATTAAATAAGGATCAGAAAGACTTCCAAAGGCTTGATTAAGCATTTGTATATTCAGTTCCAAAAATAGATCACTCTTAAAGAGCAAGTAGCAACCAAGTGAAGGTGGTTTTCTACCACCTGTAGCAAGGCCAAGGACGCATAATTGTAGAGTCTTAAAAATGAAAGGCTTTGCCAAGATATCACAACTTTAAAAGATACTTCATTAGACAAGTGATCAAGATATGTCACATTATTCTGAAGTTTGAGCAACTGGCTGTCAAAAAATTGACCAACCATGATTTAGTTATTACCAAAGCCGACAAGGGAAATGCTATTGTCCTCATGAACAAACTTGATTACATCTTCAAAATTCAAGCTTTTCTTTCTGATTTGTCTGATTACAAAATCCTTCACATCAATCCTTGCTCCAAAATCTTTTAAAAAATCACTTTCGCCATCGCTCATTCTTCCTTTTACATCTCGACCAAAAAGTCTTTAATCCACTCCAAACAAATAACCCCTCGTATTTATCATGTCCCCAAAATTCATAATATAGGCATCCCTCTCAAACCCAATGTAGAAAACACAGGATTCGTCACCTACAAGTTAGTTCCTTCCTTGCTTAACTTATCCCTCCTCTCATGGGAAACCCAAATTCATACATCAAAGAATCTACAAAACTTCATGGACTTGTCAATGATAAAAGCTTAGCAAGTGGAGACATCTTGGTGAGCTTTGATGTTGTGTCTCTATTTACCAACGTTCCCGTTCTTGATGCCATTGACATTATTAGATGCAAGACTAATGATGAAGTGGCTATCTTAGTTGATCTATGCCTCAGATCCACATTCTTTCTTTTCAAGGAGTAATCTATGAGCAAGTTGACGATGTAGCAATGGGTTCCCTACTCTCCCCTATTATTGCTGACCTCTACATGGAACATTTTGAAGATTTGGCCCTCCACTCCTTCCGCCTCAAACCAAGGTGTTGGATGATACCAATGTTTGTTGGTCACATGGCTTGTAAAAACTAGAAGATTTCCATTCACACCTCAATAACTTAACTCCTTGCATCTCTTTCACTAAAGAGATCGAGTCCAATAACCAACTCCCCTTCTTAGACATTTTACTTATAAAAAACCCAAATGGGTCCTTATCTCGTCATGTTTCTATAAACCCACCTACACCGACCTCTACTTGAACTCCTCTTCTCATCACCACTCCTCTCAAAATGCCAACATCATCAAAACTCTAACCACTAGAGCCTTCCACATTACATTCTTTTCCATTCTCCTCTTCTTCCTCCTTAGTTTTTTCTCTCGTCCTTTTTGTTTCTTATTTCATTGTCTTGGGTTAGTTATCTAGTTTCTTAAATTTCTTTCTCTTCTTGTTATTTCTTATTTTTCTTAGTTGACTCTCGAGTCCTCTAGTGTTTTTGGTTTGTCCTAGTAATTTTTTCTTTTTTTCTTTTTTATTGTTTTAGTTGTCTAGTTTCTTTTCCTTCATACAATTGTATTTCCTTTGTTTTGTTTTCCTGTCCTTAGTGTTTTGGTTTGTTTTATCTTTTTCTAGCAAAAATTATTTTTGCTTTCCCTGTTTAATCATTCTCAGCCCCCTTCTCTTTTTCTTTCTTCTTTTTCTTATTTTCTCTTTCACTTTTTCCCTCCCATCTCCTTTTAACCTTTTAGGTTTTCGTTATTTTTATTTTCTTTCTTTAGCTGCACCCCGCCATTTTAGATAGTTTTCCTATCATTATCTTTTCTCTCCTTATTTTCCTTTTTGTCATGTTTGTTTCATTTATTTTTCTTATTTAGCTTAACTAAATTATCTCATGTTTGATTTTTAGGCATTTTAATCTTCTTGTTTCTTTCCTCTATTTTACCTTTGATCTTGCTTTTTCCTTTTTTTTCCCAGCTCATTTTACATTTTCATCAAGTTTCTTATTTGTGTCTTAATCTTTGGTTTTTATGTTTTGGTGTTTGCTTTGCTTAGCATTTTAGTTTTCTTTTTATTTTTATTTTTGCTCCCTCTATCTTTATTTATTTCCTCCTCAATCTTTGAATTGCATGCTCTCTACCTTTCATCCCAACCTCCTCTTTTCATTTGGCCTCAGCCTGCAATCAGTCATCTTACTTCAGAGCTTCTCTTTATGCTCTTTATCATCTTGATGATGGATCACAAAGTGTGATCCAAGTTGTTGATGTGAAAATAATTGTACACAGTTGAATCTAGAAATCTCAAGCAACCAATTTCATGGACTAGAAATTTGATGAATTTAATTATTTTGAGATGTTTTATGAATGGAAAATTTATCTTAGATATTTTTTTCCAAACTCTTGGAAATAGAAGACTATTGTGCAAGCAAACTATTTGATAAAAGGTGCATGTAGTTAAAACTAGAAAAAGTTCAAAAATTTGGCATAGTATTTTGGCTTGGGATTCTAGCAACTACTTTATAACCAAAATATTCTCATTAATGGTGTCATTTTCTATTCCCAATGAAAGGTCATTCGTTTCATGCCTCAATGGCCTAGTTACCACTTTACCTATTTTTTTGAAACATTTCACCTTCCAATTGCATATTGTACAATTAACATTTTAGTGTTGTCTTTACTTTTTATTTAAAAACTTAATCAACGTTGGCATTTCTATGGTTAATAACATTATTCATGTTTATATGGCACTTATGCCATATTTGAACTTCATACATCATCTCTCAAATCGCACATTAGTAGCATTTTTGCCACCTTATTTTATAAATTTAAATGCTTTAGTGGTCGGTCATGCAATTTACGCACACTTGCCATTTTTTGAAGTTTCCTTAGGAAATTTCTCACACCTCTTTGATTAGTTGCATGATTTGTGCCTTGGTGCCGCTTTCTCCAATTTTTGTAAATTTTTGCTCATGAAGAACTTTTAGTAGCCTGTGTACAGTCACATGATTTTTATCATCTTGTCAGTTTTTTACTTCGTTCATTTTGGGGCACCCAAATGGTGGTTTGTGCAATCCTTACCCTTTTACCAATTCTTCCACTATTATGACAGTAAAATCGCACCTTCCATGTCTCCCTACCACTGTCCTTGCTAATGTAACTTTCTCATTTGAGCTCTGAATTTTACTTTCTACAAAGCATTAGAAAGCCTCCATGGTTATCTACAAGATGAAATTGGCTAGGGTTCAAAACACACTAATGTGAGGTGAAGTGTGAGTTTCACAATAAAGGGCTAGGTAAGGGAATAATCAACGTTTTCGTGGGGAAAAATGACTTAAGCACAAAAAAATCCATATGGGTACACATGTTTCAACTCCTTAGTCAACCATATTGAAGATAACAATAATAAACTCTTGCTGAAAACTTTATCTAGCTAACCATGACAATAAATAAAAATAAACTCTCTTCAACCATATCACGAGGAAACAAAAAGCTTTCTTAAGCTGCCCTTATTTTGTCAAACATAACAAGAGGAAAAAAATACCTCATGAGGGACACTTCATTACCATGAGGTTATAATAAACCCTCTCAAATAACTCTATTTGATCAACCTATACTAGTGAACCATTGAATTCTCTTCACTAAATCTTTATTCCGTCAGCCATATCAGGAGAAATAAGTCCCCCGGCAAACTCCATAATTAGTCAACCATAACAAGAGTGTGGAGACACTACCATCATCATTTGAGGGCATTCCTAGCATGGATTTCATATATCCTTTCCTGAGGACCAGATGCATACAAAGCTATGAGATGCGATGATTTAATAATATTTCAGCCAAATTAGTCTATAAAATGTGTAAATACATTTACTAATTTAAAAGTATTTTCCTACGGATGTACACTTTTAAAATAAATTCTCTAAACTTTGTTCGATTGTCGTGAATAAAAATTTGATGTTCTAGTAATGACTTTCAATGTTTGTGTGATTGTGCATGGTATACTTATATAGCAGACAAGTTAAAAGGAAATTTATTTCATCCCATATTCATTTAAGTTTACACCCCTAACAAAAATTTCTTTCCCAAGACATTTTCCAGTGGGTGCACACTGCATATGCCAGGTTTCTTCATGTAGTTTATGGGTTTGTTCATGGTTATGCATTAATGAAACTAATAAAATGCAAAATTTATGTTCATAAATTTGTGATAGACATGCATTAATACAGCCTAATTATTATTTGAAATAAATCCGTATTTTCTTGTAAAAATAAACAGATCTGAACTAAATCTGGTTGGGAAATGTAAGCAGAGCAGAATGAATGCGGAAATTTGCAAATGTTTAGAAAAGGTTATAATTACCTTGATTGAAGCCCGAAAAAAAGAGTTCATAATGTTTGAATTAATTAAATGGAAATACATTCCAGTTGTGCTATAAACAGTTCTTTGTATTAGGGCATTTAAATAAGGTGCAGATTTTATGGTCCTCAAAATGTTGGTAGTTGATAGAGCCAGACAAGATTTCTCTATATAACCCATGGTATGTTGGATCACCTTGTTTCAGAACAGTTTTAATAAATTGGAAGAATATAATTTTTAGTACTCATTGAGGTTTCCTGGACTGCAAGATATAAGTATATTTTGCTACTTCAACATTATGGTAAGCTTCTTAAAAATGTCTTCAGCTTTTGTCTGTTTAGATCGTGTCGAGTTGTGTCTGTATGTGTTAACACGCGTAATATTGTGTTTACTCTTAACCTTTCACTTTTGTCTCAATAGCACTTTTTTGCCTCAGATCCAAGGTAAATATTACTTCAGCGTTGATGCTGTTAGTGATGGTGCTAAGTGGCGTCGTACTATTGGACAAGAAATATACTCCCCTCTTCTCTTGGCATTTACACACCAGGTAAGATTTATTTCCTTTCTGACAACTTTGTGTGAAATAAACAGGCTTCAATCAGTACAAATATCAAAAAATTTCTAACTGATATATTGCTATTTGCCAGAAGGGAGATGATTGGACAACTTCTCATGTATCAAAATTTACAGCAATGGATCCTACTTATTCTTTACCAAACAACGTTGCAATTATCACACTTGAGGTAGCTGTATGCTGAAATCTATTTTTCTATATGTCATTATGAACCTTCCCTTGCTTGATTTAGGACTTATTGCACTACATTGTAGGTTGACTCCGAAATACTAAAATTTGAAATAATTTTGTCATGCGTAAATATACAAAATCATAATATAAAATTTATTGTTCTCTCTGAGATAAACTGTACAATCAATATTCATTCTACTCAAATCTCCCTTTTCTCAAGCTTCAATCCATGCAGTATGCAAGGCATCTTTGTGTGCACTATTACAGTATGGGGAGTGGGTGTTTTGCGATACAACATTATTAGTTGAACTTGAGAAGCTCACTCACATATTGCCCCTCTATTGGATTGAAGAATTAGGAAAAGTTGATTTCATTGCCCTTTTATAGCATTGGGCGAGGAAAACGCTACTTAGTTTTGAACCTTGTTCCTGTGCCATTATGTGCTCCACTGTACTCCCAAAATGTATTGCATGGTGCTACCTTAAGAATCAAACTTCTTGTAGTTTATCTAACTTATAACCAAACTCATTTGACAAGCAGCTGTCAAATTTTCTATTATATAATCATTTTGAACATAAAATGATTTCACAGTAGCTATTAATGAACTCTGTCCGTCAACCTGACATCAGATGTTTGCTGTACATCTAATTTTTAATATTCTGCAGGAACTTGAAGATGGAAGTGTGCTACTTCGCTTGGCTCATATTTATGAGGTTCATAAATGCTAACGATTATTTTTACTGTTAGTGTGTTTATTATTGTCTTTGAGACGGATTAGCTCATGTTTATAGATATCCATTTACCATGTCTTGAAATTAACAGGCTGGAGAGGACACTATGTATTCCAATGTTGCTACAGTTGAGCTGAAAAAGATGTTTCCTAATAAAATGGTAATTGAATTTTAGCTCATCTCACTTAGTTCGGTATTCCTTCTTGAATGAAGATCCATGGTATGATAATTTGATGTAAGGAAATGGGTCAAAGTTGCAGATAAGTGAATTGACAGAGATGAATTTATCGGCAAATCAAGAAAAAACGGCAATGAAACTGAAAGAGTGGAAAGTGGAAGGTTATGACGGTGAACAGCAAGTGGAAGTAGGTGGAAGAGGTCGTCCTGTAGATAAGTACAAAATGGTGATTGAGTTGGGGCCCATGGAAATTCGCACGTTCATCTTGTATTTCAAATAAACTATTAAAAGATCAACATTGATTCTGCATATGGCAGAAAATTTTATTTTGAAAATGTGTGCCTTCTGCTCAAAGGAAAAATTTCACAGTTTGGATCATGTGCACCTTACTATGAAGTGAGACTATTGGCCTTTTATCATTCACAATCATACTTCTTGTGATAAGTGTAATCTCTGGTCTGCTGACTAAAATTCAATAATACTTTTGTTGCAGTAATTGGTGACATGTCAGATACTTTTTTAAAAAGATATATCGGATTACAGATGACTTATTTCATAATTAACCAGGTAACCTGACAATCTTTCTAGAGATTTGCCAACTCCAAAACTCCATATGAAAAGTAAGCCGAATTTTTTTTTAAATCATAGCTGCACAATTTGGTGATTCTACAGGGCAGAGACAACAATCCTTTCCAGAAAGCTTCTAAATACATGGAGAATCTTGAGGTTTGGTTTCTATTAGCATTTTGGTTTGTCTTTTGCAAGACAACTCAAACAGGGTTAGAATGTGCATTTTGGTTTGTCTTTTGCAAGACAACTCAAACAGGGGTAGAATGTGAGCAACACCTCTCTTCAAATTGTATGGGGAAGCTTCTTGAAATCTAATCCTAGATATTAGATTATTGACAAAATCAACAGTGACTTACACTATGGACGAAGTTCTGGGAGGTTTATTGCAAAGTGAAATAAATTGAATAAACTTCTACCTATTTTTGGTCAAGTGTGAGCACAAGAGTAGAAATAGAGCTCCTCTCACAAACATATGGAGCTTATATTTACAATAAGATGAAACAACAGCTTAATTCGAACAAACAAGTACTTTCTGACTAGCACAACTCAAAACCAACAAGTCAGCACACGAGGATTTCATAATTGTGTCGCTTCTAACACATAAGCAAGACATTATTAAAAAGCTACAATCCGGATGGACAAGTAACAAAGTTTGGTAATTAAACAAAGAGACCACAAACAAATAAGCGCTAATTAAGAATAACTGAAGCAGCATAAGCAGAGTATAAACTATCATTAAGGAATTATGTGCTCAAAGCACTTTTTTATAAGGTTAGAAACTCAAAAACTGAGAAAGAAAGTACTTCAAAACTAAATCTGATCTGAACTAAACTAAAATAAAAGTTGAGCTAAAGCAAACTAAAACTTAGGCCTGAATCTTATCTAGAAATATGATCTTCAATAAAAGCAATAGCTAAAATTAGTCAGCCAGATAAGCATATCCTCTCAGATATTCTAATGTAGCTTGTTTGTTCTATATCATGGAAGCGCCTCTAAAGAAACTTGAATCTTTAACAATCAAACCACCTTGGTGACTTAAAATGGACTTTTTCTCATCTTGGAAACTTGTAATAAATTAGAGTTTCAGACGCTACCTCTTGTAGATGAATTCATGAAAACCGCCCTCTTTTGTTGATGTTTTAATCCTAAAACCCTAACTATTTTAATCAAAATTGTAGATTGAGAGGTGTTATTCTAGGTTTTGACAAGGCTGAAATTCATCTTTCAAACACTTAGATGGTTGTATGTACAAAACCCTAGCTCAAAACTTGATGAAACTGACAGTAAATGATTCAAAGGCAAGCACAAAAAACTGCAATAAATTTAGGTTGGTGCCCTTTTTGTTAATGAAATATATTGTGTGCCATGGTTTTTTACCCGAAAAGGTTTTCCACATGAGATTTGGTGTTTGCGTCTTGATGTTTGCTCTCACTATGTTTTACATGGTTTCATGTTTTAAAAAGTTTAAAATATTGATTCACCACCCCCCCCACAATATTTTTTGTGTGCTCTTCAATTGGTATCAAGTAGGGTGCCTTCAGAGAAACATCTTAAGCACTTGGAGGTTGATCCTGATTGCACACATGGATTCTCATGTAGGTTTTGCTACAAATAGAGTACCCTTATTTGATTGCTCTAACTATGCATTCTGGAGTGTTTGAATGTGTACTTATCTAATGTCTATTGGTGTACAATTCCTCCAATGGATGCTAATGGGAATAAGACTTTTGAAAATAATGCAAAAGTCATTAATGCAATCTTATGTGGTTTGTCAGAGATAGAAGTTGTGAAAGTTATGCATTGTGATACAGTTAATGAGATTTGGGAGAAACTTCAAAAATCATACTAAGGAGATGATGAGGTTTAGAAGGAAAAGCTTCAAACTCAAAAGAAATTTTGACACTCTCAGGATGCAAGAAGAAGAAAACATTGTTGCTTATTTTTTGTGAGTAGATGAAGTTGTTAACTCTATTAAGGGTTTAGGAGAAAAGGTTGAGGAGTCCACTATAGCTCAAAATTTTTAAGGTTTTTTCCTTTGTGTTTTGATGCAAATTTTTCTATGATTGAAGAGATGAAGGATCTTGATAAGTTGACTCTTGATGAACTTCATGGCATTCTAATAGCATATGAGATGAGTAACATAAACTCTAATTCTTCATCCAAAGTGGAGGCAACCTTGAAAGTTTTGATGAAAGTAAAAGACAAGAAGTGTGTATCTAGTGAAAGTTATGATGAAGAATATAATTCTAAAGAAACCTATTTCATGAGGAAGTTTTAGAAAGGTTCAAGTAAATATAAAGGTAAGTTGCCTTTCAAGTGCTTTAATTGTGGAAGATCATTTAAGAGTTGAGAGAAGTAAAATTAACTCATGTTCCATCATTATTTCTTCATCAATTTTAGGTTGGGGATAAAGAATGATTCTACATGGATAAATATTACTTATAAGAGAAATATCATAGTAAAATTGCCCTCTTTGTTATGGACAATCTTTGATTCTCCAGTAAGTTTGAGAATGTCGATTTGATTATCCAACATAGTTAGGTATTTGCGATGTTAGTTTCTATCTCCAAAAACACTAGGTCATGAGTTGAAATTGGAGTCTAAGGTACTCATACATCTTGTAGATTGTGTTATTAATTTTCAACCTTTGCTAGATATCATCTTTTTTTTTCATACAAAGACCTATTACACACACTAGGATTTAACCATTTCCTTCTCTATGTCAAGCAAGGTCAACTCCCACATAGGTGCAATAGATTTCTCACAATTAGATGTCTCACTATTATCATTCTCTTTTGAGAGCATTGTAGTCTAATACTCCTATTATTGGGAAGAGTGGTGAGGAATTTTTATGGCATATTTAGGATCTTATGAACTAAAGATAAGTTTTACTTTATTAATTTATTTTCAACCTATGTAGAAAAAAAGTCCTAATTGTTAGGAGACTTGCTTAAATAAGAAAGTAGTTCTAGCTTCTTTCAATTTTCTTTTGCATTAAAATTTTGAGGATTTCCTCAATCTTGTAAATATAAAATGTTTTTGAATAAGGTAAAAACAAGTTTTGAAGGGACCCCGAAACCCTTTACAATCCTAGGCCGAAAGATAACTCTAATGAAGATCCACAGAAACAACAGTCCAGCCGAAAGAAAAGGATCGAACACCACAAGAGTACACAAAAGATAAATCAATACTAGCACTCATGACGAAACAGTCCAACCAAAAGGAGGGACACAAAGATCAAAAAAGCCAAAGAGCCAGGCCTAAATCCCCTTTTTATGAGATCGAAGGGTCATGTCGAAAGAAGAGGAGGATTTCTTTGAATTTTTTCCTTTGACAGTAATCCAACCATCTTCGACATTCGCAGCCTTCTTCTGCCAGCAAACTTAATCCAAAGAAACCACCCCTAGCAGAGGATCTGAAAAGCGCCCAGCAAGAGGGGCAGTAGCATCAAAACCAGCAGAAGACATCATTCCAGTAGGTGTGGAAGGAAAAACAAACTCAAGAACAGGGCTTGTTGGGCTTCCAGCAAGAGAAGCGAAAGTGCTAGAAACCACACTAGCAGGGCTGGCAGGGGCAACGACCACTAATCCACCAACAGAGCTGGTAGGAATAACATCCACTGATCCACCAATAGCACTGGCAGGAACCACTGAAACACCAACGAGAGAAGAAATGGAGCCCTGCAAAGGCACAACAGGGCTGGCAGGAACTTCCTCCACAAAGCCACCAGCAGGGGACTTAGGAATATCTGAAACCAACAAAGGTTCAGGAGAGCTTTTGAGAACAGTATAATGTTCAGTAGAGGCATCCTTCCACCAAATTTTGGGGCCTAGCTTCGCTTTGAAATCAGGACCGCAATTTGAAGCATGATGACCAGTATTAAAACATTTTTTGCATCTAAAAGGGATACCCTCATAATCCAATTGTTGCAACCATGAGCCTTTAGATGATTGAATATTAATTTCAGTAGGAAGACCCTGTGAAATATCAATATCTACCAGAATGCGGGCATAGGTAGAATGGAACATATTAGAAGTATTCTCATCAGTAATTGAAAACTCCCCGAGAACCTCCCCCACCTCCTCAAGGACAACACCTTGCCAAAGATGAAGAGGAAGATTGGGAAGCCTTACCCAAATTGGCATATTGTTGAAAACTTCAAAAGAAGGATCAAAAGCTGGGTGCCATGGTTTTAACATTAGCAGGGATTTATCCTCCTCCCAAGAAAAGAAGTTTTCACATAAAATTTTATTTCTATCCTCAGAACAATCAAATTTAACAACGAAAAATTCTTTGGCTAAGGGGATGATATGAACATTATCTGAGAGTATTGGTTCCCATTTACGGGAGATTCAATCATGGAGTTGGGACAACGACGGCCAAAACCCCTGAAATTGGCAGATAAGAGCTAGACCCGTGAGGATCTTAGAGCAGGACTCTAGCTCTCCAATAGCAACAGCAGAGAGTTGGACGGAGAGGGCTCCAGAGGCAGAAATCGGCATAGAAGAAGGCACCCCACGGGAGGAACCCACAACCCACGAACGAGCCGATGAAACAACTTTGGCATAAGAACCCTTCACGCCACGAGCTGAGGCATCAACAGGCCTGGAGGATTTATGGGCATTTGCAAGAACCAGAGACACCCCCACAGGAACAGGCCCCTGAACTGAAGTAGCAACAAAGACTTGGTCACCAGACACCGAATTTTGAAAAGTGTTTGGGCGGGAAGGAGGCCCCTTCAAACCTAAACCCTCACCTGTCGGAGATGTCAAGGGCATAGCCGGGGAAGGACTCACGAAAGTAGGAGCCAGAGGCAAAGCGTCTGCAGCCTGAGCAACCAGCATTAGGCACAACGGGAGCCCAAGACACTACAGCCGCAGGCAGAGCGCCAGGACAGGCAACTGGCGCGGGAGACAAAGATTTTTTTTTGTTATTACCCTTTTGAAGCCGAGCGTCTGCTACTAAGGAAGCCGAGCAACCCGCGGAAGGCTCAGCAGGAGCCCTAGGAACAGAAGCCGCAGGTAGAGAGCCAGGGCGCACAGCACCTGCGGGAGACGACAAAGGAGGTTGTGAAGCCATTCAATAAGTCCCGAGTCATTGTAAATATAAAATGTTTATGAATGTATGCATGTTTAATTTTTTCATTTAGGACTGATCAAGTTTATAGTACAAGTTCACAGATTTTTTTCGCAACACTATTGTATATACGTCTAACTACTTTTTTTGATTCCACATCCAATTTCATCATGATTTTGGGCAACTTAGACATATTCTTCATTTTGAAAGTTGTTGATTTCAACAATATTTCTATGTAGTTATGGTATGTGAAATCTTCTTTGCACCATGTACTATTCATGATGGATTCAAGTTGGTGGAAAATAAATTCATACATTATTGGTATTAGCAATCCTTCACTTTGTGTCCACTCATCCCATAAAATTGATATTTCTTTTAAGAATGAGAGTGGTTTTTGTATTTCTGTTTCTTTAAGGATCTATTTCCTTATGATATATGTCCCTTCTCTTTCTAGCTTATGACTAAGAGATGGTCCTCCTTATTTTATTCTTCAAATATGGACTCTTTCTATTGAAACATAATCATAAATTAAAGACTTTGTAGGTAGATGGAAATACTCTCAAGAAAATAGCTACAAGTGAATATTCTATCAATTTTTTGTTTAATGATCATAATTGGAACTATAACTTACAAACTTGTTTATGGAAAAAAAATAGCATCTTCACATTTTTTTATTTCAAGTGACACAACTAACTCTATAGGTGTACAATTTAGTTTCAATTATATTCCTTGTACATAGTTTGAAACTTGTCCCAAGAATCTTAATGTTTGTAGTATCTCATGTTGGGTGGATATTTTGCACTTGATAGATTTTAAGGATCAATTGCAAAACAATGGTTTCGACCACAACATGTCAGACATGGTCTCTCCTAATTAATGGAAGGCTACTCCTATCTATTGTTAATGAAAACAACTTATACTAAACTTGACACCTAAGATTGTGTACACAAAGCTAATTAGCAGGGCATTACATTTACCATACTCTCTTCTTTTAGAATAGGCATTCTTCTTGCATTGTATTCTCTTATTTCAAAATACACGTTTCTATCTTCACAACAATGTTTTTAGTATAATCTTAACAAAGTTAAAACAAGAAGCTCATGAAAGCTCAAAGACTTTCCATGACTCCCTATGAGAATTCAGAAACAAGGAAACATACATGCAACTCAAAGTCTCCAGCATATATTTCACCTTGCATGCACAAACTGAGAAAGTAAAAGCAACACAAAGTTTGCAAGTTACCTCCTTGTCTGTGTGTTCTATAATAACTTTAAATTTGATAACTAAAAATCTGCAAGTCCAAATTTGGAAACAAACTATAACTTTGAACGCACTATGTAGCTCAAAGTCTGCAAGATTGAGTTCAAATCCCTCTTGAACAAAAGAACAAAGCTCACAATCAATATCTAGAAAATGTTGTCACATAACACCTTGAATCAACACAAAGTTTGAAGGCAAGTTGTCTCTTTTATTTTTATTGAAAGCAATTTAATTTACATTCAAGCTTAAAGTCTTAGAGTGCATATACAAAATGGCTGAGTTTTCTTGTCTTGCCAAAAGATAAAATTACATAGAGCACCCTCTGTTATTTATAGGTGAAGGGCTATGAGAGAAAAGTGAGAGAAACACAACTAATCAAGACTTATTCAACAACTAACTACCTATAGTTGACTTATTCAACATTGCAAATCTTGATGTCTTGCAATTTGATTACATGTTATGGCTTTGCTGGTGATACTATCATCTGCAATTACATCTTGTTTTTACATTACATGTAATTTGTGGATGACCCCACAATAGTGGGTTACACTTTTTTAGACATGCTGATTTTTGCTGAAATGACACATTTTTAATAAAATATGATTATTTAAGCCTTGAGAGGTTCAATTTGAAGGAACTAATTAGAAATGGTTAGCTCAAAGCCTCTTAGATTAAAAAATCATTGATATAACATATATACTCCTCATTCATACCTACAATGGAGTCTCATTCAGACCTATTAAAATGCTGATAAAAAATCACTTCGACTTTATCTTTTGGTAGATCAAATGAATCCATTCGAAAAACCTATCTATGTAGTAAGGTACTATTAAAAAATATCTTTCCAATTATTATAATGTTAATATATATTAAGTTTATTATGACTTTGTATTTTTAGTTTTACTAAACATAGATATTTCACCGTATCTCCACCTCTATGTTCGATGCTTATGGAAAAATAGTAAATGAGAGAAAAAAAATTCTAAAAAATATCTATGCCCTAGGTATTGAAGTTATCTTTCTATAAAAAAAAATTGGACAAATACACAAAAAGTTATAAGCTATGTAGTCAAGGTATGTCAAAATTACGGCTTAGACAACTTCAAACGTTAGTAAAATATGAAATAATCATGATAATGTCATAAAACCAATTGCATGCCCTCCATATGGATGTTAAAAAACTAAATTTGAAAGATTCACATTGATATCTATTTTAGAAAAAAAAGTTATGCTCTACGAAAATAATGTAACTCTTTGAAAATGACGTTTTTAGCAACATACCAATTTTTGTGGGAGAAAGAAAAAACCAATCAAATCAATTCAAAAATAAAAATAAAAAATATATTTAGAATCTAGATAGAAAATCCTAAAAGACTCTAATTTACTTCATCTTTTGATTCTTAATGGTTTAACAACAATATGCATTCGAATCTAAAAGTTTTATTCAAAATTTAGAGTACAGTGTCCGTTCAGGCAAAAAAGTGTAACCCACTATTGTGGGTTCACCTTTGTCGAAATGAAATTACAAATACATAATGAAAATTATTCTAAGTGTCTGGTCCAAGACACAACACCTATTTACATCATCCTTTCGTCATTTTTCATATTGCTACAAGATGTAGCACTTTGAAGATTCCAGGCGCAATGAAAGTATTATGTCCCAAAACAGGGCCTACATCCCGAATTGTTCTGCATCATAGTAACTTTCATTGATAAAGCATCTTCTTGTACCTTTCTTGAAAACATTCTATTCTCTCCATCACTCTTGTCGCTCATTCCCCCCTTAAATGGCCTATCATGATGTTCTTCCTTGCGCCAAGCTCCAACCTTGAAATCTACTTGCAAAATGAGGCTCGTGAGAAATTTCGGGTTTTTTTATGGGCATTGAAGGTAGATTAAATATACACATTTGAACTCAAATTGGAAGTCCAGGTTACGAATGCATATTTATCGTGGAAGATAACTTTTACCTATAATTGGGATGTAGAAATCCGATTACATATGCTTTGGGGAAGTGCTTTCACTTGCAATCCAGTTTTAAAATCCTTGCTCTTTTATTCACCTTGAAAGAAATTTGCTTACATTTCTTTCAATATGAAAAAAAATAGCTTTAGTTTAATTTATTTTTGCTTCTTTTTAATGTGTACATTGCGTACCTCCAAAAGAAGTGATAAAATACATTAAAAATGATTAAAAGGATAAAATATATTTAAATATTTATTTTAAATCTTTCTTTATATAAAATATTTAACTTAATTTAAAAAATAAATATATAAAATTATATTATATTGTATTTATATTGAGTTTTTATTTTAAGTTGTCATTTTAATTATTGATTGTAATTTTTAAGATGAATCAAAGTTAACCGCTAATAAATTAATAATATTATATAATTTTTATAAAAATTATGTTATTATAAATTTAGTTTTTTTTTTTTAATTAACTATAAGGATATCAAAAACAAAATACAGCAAGAGTATATCAGGAGAGACCCAGCCTCAACCACAAGAGTTTACGGAGTACTTTTTAAGAAGTTACAAAACATAGAAAATCAAGCTAAGACAAAATATCATTATGGTTCTCGACCCAGGCGGTCCAACCCCCAGGGCCGTCCATCCAAATAATATTTTTCTTTTCCTGTATTTGAGACAGCATGTAGATTTGTTGATTGGTCGCATTCTTGCTTTCGTTGACCTCCTTGGTGAGTTTCTTCAAAATTGGCAAAGTTGTCAATGTGGCTCCTCCAGCCATAGCCATCCTTAAGCTCATACACGAACATGGTGGAGTGACCAGCTTGAAGAAATCTTCTAAGTTTCTTTCTATCCAAGGTCATATTCACATTCACCTGCGAGGAAATTTTGAAATATGTGAGTTTTCGAAAAAAACTCAGTAAGGGACCTGGGGGAATCTTGATACCTTTCTTCGTTTTTGCACTTCCAAATCTGCCAAAGAATGTTAGAGAATAACATATTCTAGAAAATATTCATATCATTTTTAACACCATCAATATAGCCAGTAACAATTCCAAAGATATTCACAAAAATAGGATAATTGATTCCAAACATACGCCAAACACTTTTGGCAAAAGAACAATAAAAAAAAATATGTCTACTAGTGTCATGAAGACCACAAAATCTGCAGACAACATCATCATTAAGATCTTTCCTAATAGGAAGTCTGTCAAGAAGCAACAACTATTTGAAGCATTTAATTTTAGGCTCAATAGGAGACTTCCAAATTCTGTCAAGATGTTTCTTCCACAAATTATCATCTAGATTAGAGTACCAGAGATTGTTAATGTGACCAATGATATCATTATTGGCAGCAATAATTTTGTATATATTTTTAGCTTTAATTTTTTCCACAATAGTACCATCCAACCATTTGATCTTAAGAAATTTATGAGAATCAACATGACAAACCTTAGGTAGATCTTTACTAGCTTTGACGATCATGTTGTAAGTTTTTTTCTTAGGAGGGATATTAAACTTGGTACTGATATCCTCCCAGCTAATAAGCATATCTTCTTCAAAGAGACAGATAAATTGAGAAATCCCCAAATTATTCCAATACTTGGCAGAACATCCTTGAGAGAGGGCAAGAGGTTTTCCAGCAAGCTGTAAATTCCACCAAATGGATCTTTCACCATTAAGAAGTTTATGGTCAAAGAAGGTTCTATTAGGGATGAATTTTTTAACATATTCCCAGGCTTTCCAGATAGTTTTAAAGACCGAGGATCCTTGAACAGGAATAGGAAAGTCACCCTCAATGATGTCGCAAAAGGGGATGCTTTTCCAAGCTTTAGCCTTTCTAGGAATGCCTCTTTCAATATTACTTCTAATGAGAACCTTCCATGGCTCATCTCCTTCCAGAGAGTGAAAGATCCATTTGGTGGCCAAGGCAGTCCCTTGAGTTTTAAGATCTTTTAGGCCCAAACCCCCAAGGAGCTTGTCAATGTGGCACCAGTCCCATTTCACAGCATGGTGCTTCTTTTTACCTTTACCATCAGGCCATAGGAAATTCCTGATGGCTTTCTAGATCTCAAGAATTTGATAATTATTAAACATCCAAGCAAAGGAATAGTACACATTGTAAGAGGAGAATTTTTTGACAACCCTGAACTCTGCCAGCAAGGGAGAGGGATCTGTTATGCCACTTATTAAGCTTGCTAAAAAATTTATCCTTAATCCAAAGGCACATTTCCTTGAGGGAGGGCTCTATGGAGAAGGGAATACCAAGGTAACGCACAATTTTTTGGGGCCCTCCCCATTGAAAGTTAGATTTGTTGAACCAAGTAGGTGGTTGATTGGACCAACCAAGGCAAATAGATTTAGCTTGAGAGATACGGGATCCAGATATGGAATAGAAGACGTTGAGCTTGGATTGAAGAGCATCAAAGTTGGACTCATTGGCTTCAAAAAATAATGAAGTGTCATCAACAAATTGGCAATTAATAAGCTTAGCATCGTTAGGAACGGTGATGCCCTTAACGATAGGAGAAAGGGAGTTATCCTTAAGGATGTAAGAGAGGGCATCAGAGGCAATTACAAATAGGGCAAGGGCCAAGGGGCAGCCTTGCCTAATGGATCTTCCAAGAGGGAAAGGTTCAGAAAGGGATCTGTTAACTTTCACTTGAGCAGAGGCATCTTTAAGAAGAATTTTGACAAGGTTATAGAACAGGGGAGGGGATCCAAAAGCATCAAGCATCATAATGATAAAATCTCATTTAATCCGGTCATAAGCTTTCTCAAAGTCAAGAAGCAACATAGCAAAATCCAGCTCATGGCTTCCCAGCTAGTGATCAAATTTTCAAGAATATATCTACCTTTGATGAAACTAGTTTGGGTAGTATTCAAAAATTTGGGAAGAGTCGATTCAAGTCTCAAGGCCAAAATCTTAGCAAGAATTTTATAGGAAATATTAAGAAGGGTAATTGGCCTCTAGTTCTTCAGAAGGGCTTTATCACCATCCTTAGGGATCAACTTAATGATACCTCTATTAATGAGGCATCCCAAGGTACCTTTATCGTAAGCATCAGAATACATATCATAAAGGTCCTTGCAAATCCAATCCAAATTAGCTTTATAGAATTCACTCGACAAACCATCAGGGCCAAAGGGCTTGTCATTTTTCAGAAATTTAATAGCTTTTTCAATTTCTTCAATCGAGATATCTTTATTGAGAAAATCACCATCATGCCTAGATATTTTGTTGGGTATAAGATTTTTATAGTCATGTCTGAGAGACTTAGCCTCCTCAGAGTCCTCAGAGGTGAAAAGCTTACTATAGAATTTAGCAAAAGCATTTTTGATACCATCATTCTCTATGATCTCTTTGTTGTCATCTAAGATTCTGTCTATAGATTCATTAGCTTGTTTTTGTTTAACAAGATTGAAAAAATAAAATTATCCTCTGTCACCATTTTGGAGCCAGTGAGCACAAGATCTAATATTGGCTCCTCTAATTTTAACTTGTTGATGTTGTCTATGATTGTTCCTAGCCTGAGCAACTTGAGAGCACATAGTGAAGGCTTGAGGATCAGTTTGAATGTTAGTTTCAGCAAGATGGAGCTTAGCAGAAAGCATTTTCTCAGCGTACCTATAATCTTTAGCTTTCTTTTGGCCAATGGTCTTTAATAAATTATGTCAGGCAGAGATATTCTGGTTCCAAAGATCAATAGGTGAAAGAGAGGGGAGACTTTTATGGTTAATATTTCTAATAAGATGAATAGCAGCCAGAACATCTTCATCAAGGAGGAGAGAGTTATTAAGAATGAATCTCGGGTTAGCAGCTTTCTTAGTAATAGGGGAATCATTAATTCTAATACAAACCAAAATGGGGTGGTGGTCTGAGAGCGAAGTGGGCGTAACCATGACCAAATTCCCTAGGTCATCTGGGAGGAAGGAAAAAAAGTTTTTATTAGCATAAAATCTATCCAACTTGGCATAAATCCTGGAGGGGCCTTGTTGAAAGTTACACCAGGTGTGCCAGAGGTCATTGTAACTATCAGAGTTACCAGTGACCGGGTCAAAAATGAGCTTGTAGTACTTCATTTTGTTCCATTGGAGTTTTTCAAGATCTTTCCAGACGAAGGGGAGACCCCCAACTTTGTCTTCTTGAGCTTCTATCATATTGAAATCACCCCCAAAAATCCAAGGGATATTGGGAAGGGAGGAGAGCCATGACCAGAAGTTTGCTCTTTCTTTGTAATCATTGGAGGCATAGATAGAGCAGATACCAAAAGATAAGGAGTTAATATTCAAAGTAACCCAAGCAGCTCTATTGCAGGGAGACACGCCTCTATATGTAATGCAAGACGCCCAATTAGGATTAATAAGAAGGCCCACACCCACTTTACCTTTACTATGATTGGAATGCACCTTAATAGCGTCCTTCCAAATAAAATTCAGATTGCTTTCAAGCACAAAGTCTGTGGCTTTTAGCTCTTGCAACATAAGACAATCCACATGCTTAATAGAATCTAGATAACGCTTGATAACATGCTTCCTATCTGGGGACTCAAGACCCCTAACATTCCAGGAAACACAATTCATGAGGAACCAGCTGAGGAGAAAGAACTCTTAGGATCCGTGGACCCATCATTATTAATATTAGCTGATAGAGAGTTTCCATTCTTCCCACTAATGATTTTATTTTTGGACCCTAAAGGTCGACCTCTTTTTTTTGACTGAGGAAGGTTAGATTTGTCGTCAAATTCCTCATTATCAGATTTATAATGCATCAAAACTTCCATATCATCAATTATAGAGGGTGGAACTCCAGTGATAGGCTCCGAGGAGATGAAGGACGCGGGGATGGAAATCTGCGGTTAGATGAAAAGGCAAGAATAATTTCTAGCATGCAATATTTCTTTGAAGGATTTAGGGGGGAGACTAAGGGTTAAATTTTTATCAGCCTTATTACCAGCAGGTTTGGTTTTCGGCAGACAGAAGGAGGATTCGAAAGCGGGCATAATGGCCAGGGCAGCGGTCGAGGGTGAAACATTAGGATTTGAGCTATAGGAAGGAGGATTAAGCTTCCTTTTGCATTTTTTGTTAACGACAGTTTGAAATCCAATAGGGTTGTCTGAATTTAAAAAGGGAGGATTAAACAGAGAAGAGATCAAAGGTTGGGAGGACACGATAACAGCCTGAGAGACAACAGGGGCTAAAACACTATCAGTCGGAGGAGAGGGATGTGGAGGAGCTTGGGGAGGGGGGACCGAGCCAATGGAGGGAGCTGAAGGTTGGGATTTAGGGGTATTTTTTCGAGTAAGAATAGGGCAATCCTTTCTAAGATGCCCTTCATTTTTGCACAGAAAACAAGCATTGAGCCCACCCAACATCTCACTAGGGCAAGAAAAGAAATCTTCGGCAATGTTGATATCCAGGGTAGCAGGAATTTCCATGCCTGGTTGCAACACAATCAATGCCCTAGCATTCATGTGGGGCACCAGTCTAGTGGTGTCATCCATTCTAATGAGTTTCCCTAAAGGTTCAAGGAGATGTGGAAGGAAGCGCCAAAGGAAAGGAGGGATATTTTTAACAATGATCCAGTGAGGGGCCGAGAGCACTATAATTTCCTCATGAATGGCTTTCGGGGTCCAAGCTAGGGCACGGAAGGAAGAATTACCAACTGTCCAAAACTATTTTTTAAGGACCACTTGTTGAGCATCTGTATTATTGAAAAAAATAACAAAGAGACCAAGTTGAATCTGTCTGTATAAAGAAATATGATACTCTAGCTTCAAATTCCAGTCATTATGAAACCAATCATCAAGAAACTTGCGAGGAGGACACTTATCAATATCAACAGCAGCAAAGAAGATAGCAGTGTTTTAATCTATTCTTTTCCTTAACAATTTCATTGACCATATCAGAATTCGGAGAAATGGAGAAAGACTGCAAGACAGCCCCAAGGACCTTACCGGATCTACTTGCTCCATTCAATTTGTTGACTTGAAACTTAACCCTAGTGCCAACGCTAAACGCAGTTTCGGCTTCAGAGAAAGACTTCGGTTTGGGGGCTGAATGCGTAGGGTTGGGTTTAATAATGGGGTTAGGATCTGGCTCCATGGGAGCCCTAGTGGGAGGCGAGGCCGAGGGTATGACCTCTATCGAAGGGCAGGGCTCAGGAGGTAGCTTCATGCAAAATAAATGCAGTGTTATGGAAAGAACACACCTAGCATAGAGGAGGCAATCCGGATGCCAGAGAAGACAGGACACCATTCGCCGAAAAAATCAGATCATGAGTCGCCGAGAAAACGCAGGACCGAAATCACAAAAAATCCTTTTAAAATAATATTGATTTCATAAATTTAGTTTTTAATAAATATTTTATAAATTAGTATATTTATATTTTTTTACTACTAAAATTATCTATAAAATGAATCATTGATTAGAACATCTAAGAGTTTTTATGATTTCTTTAGTTTTTAGATTTCTATTGAAAATATTTTCTAGATTTCTCAATATCTCTATTTTTTAAAGTAAAAATTTATGAAATAATATTAAAAATATAATATTTATGTCTTTTATCATTAAATACAAAATTTAATTATTTACTCACTTAATTTTTATTGATTTATTAATTTTTATTTATTTATTTATTCAGTTAATTTTTATTGATTTAATTATCATGTCAATTTTATATGTTATATCACTTAACTTTTAGATCTCTATTTATATATTCTCTACATTTCTTAGTATTATTGTTTGAAAGTAACAATTTATAAAATAATACTAAAAAGTAATAAATAATTTTTATGTATTTTACCATTAGTTACAAATGTAATTATTTATCATATCGAATTTTATTTCCATTAGTATATTTCTCTAAATAAGAGAATTCAAGATATTTCAACAAATATGAACCCCATTTTAAATTATAAAATTGAACTTACACCATGAATGAATGTCTTTATCGCTAAAGATAAATCTACCATCAACCACTTCATATACTCTAAAAATGTTGAAAGTATAGCAAGCTTTATTTATTTACATAATAGCCTTGAATATAATCCTCCAGTACAATACTCTAAAAATGTTGAAAGTATACTAAACTTTATTTATTTACATAATAGCGTTGATCCTAATCCTCAAATGCAATGTCATAACAACCTGTAAAATACATAATTTACATATAAACTAAATTAAAATTGAAACACACAAATTTGTTAAAAATTTATTTGAGTTGGTTTCTTTACCATCTTTAGTTTGTATTGCATCCCTTATTGTTGATGTTTGGTTAAGATCAATGCAAAATGGTAAGCTATGTTGTCCAATATTTTGTTGATCATCTAAACCTACAAGGACATGTGTAATGATTAAGTAAGAAACAATGGTTAGAAGAAAGAACTAAGCAATATTTCATATAATGTATGTACAAATGTAATTGTGCTAGAAAATTACCATCTATTTGTACTTCATCTTTTGTTGTTTAATTAAGATCAATAGAGAAGGGTAATTGACGTCATCGAGTATTCTCTTCATCATCCAAAGCTATATTGATGTATTTTTAGTTCATGTGAGATAAGAGAACAAATTTTTGCTATGTAAAATACTAAAACAATTTTCTATAAATTTACTTACTAAGATGTTGCCTGATAATAACACTTTCTTCTTGTATTTCTATGCCCAAACGATTGAAGACCTATATTTTCTTTTTCTTTCTACCACTTGTACAAGGGAATTTAAATTCTCTAATCTCTCTGACACTTTCATTTAAGCCTTGACAAATGAATATTTTTCTTTGATAAATAGAATGATGTTTGCACATTTTACTTGGACTAAACCATGGTGATGTTCGTCTCATAGACATGTTCTCTAAGCCAGGGATTGGTGTAAATTTGGAAGAGGAAGATAGAGATTCATTGAGATCATTTCTAAATATTTCAACACACTGACTAAAATAAGCTTCTCATCTTCTTTGCTTGGTAGATTTTGAAGTAGAAAATTTTAATAATCAATAGAACTATAGAAGCTATCATTGGAAGCATTTGATTTTTTCTTGTCATCTATAATACAAAAATGATTATTAAGAAAGAGTTATTCAAAAACTATTAATATTTCAATTACAAAATGGTGATGGTAAAACTTACCAATTTTTTGAACTTGACCAATAACAAACCCAATCACATCTTGATCTCCTAGTGGAATACAACCATCTATAATTGAAATAAGATTTAATGAGTAATAATATTCATAAAACACGATAAATATTTTTTTATAAAGGTCATATCAACATTATCAGTTGTATTCTCATGACTTAAACTCCCTTTGACATCATCTTCACCAACTAATGAAGTAACACCATCTATAATTCAAAAATATTGCTTTAGTTAGTTTTGAGAAAAAAAATTATCGTCAAATATAAAAGTATAATATCTTAAACATTAAAGGACACTTACCAACAAATTTATCATTCTTATTTGTTTGATTTCTCTTTATCAAATCTAAAATCTTTAACACATGTTTGCATGTGTTTCCCTTTTGTGCCCACTGACAATCACAAACATGCAAATTCACTTCAAATTTTCTAACAAGATACCATTTCATTGGATTAGATTGACTTCTTATCTTGTATGCATTAGGGAAATCATATGGATAACAATTTGTATCTGTTATTTTTTACCTCTCTAATGTAGTTATATAATATCTTTCTTTTTTTAAATTAGTTAAAAATTCAGATAATTGCAAGTATCTTTTATTTTTATAGAATGGTTCTATCCGATAAAGAATTGTATGCATAAGCCAATCCATTATCCTTGTAAATTTCTTAGCACAATCACTTAAATAATGACTCTTGATGTGAAAATGGTATGACTTTATAGAAGCATTGGTTTCCTGATTTGCATGAGGGAAGTTTCAAAAAAAAATTGCCCACATTGTTAAACAAATAAATATAGTGATGTTTTACTATATAGTGATGTTTTAGTAAATACGTAAAATAAATAAAATTATGTAATGCATAAAAATTAAAATGAAAAAATTGAGAAACTTACCAATATGACCCTGATCATGACAACATATTTTTTGAAAGTAATCAATGAATTCCTTCTCTTCTTTGAATTCATCCATAAATTTTTTAGTCAGATCAATGGTGATGTCTTCATTATCACTTATTGAATAATTTATCTCGCCCAATTGATCAAACATATTTGTTCCAATATCCTTATTGCTAACAAACCTGAATTATAAAAGATATTATTTCTATTTAAATAAGGCTCCAAGATACACAATTTTCTACATCTTTTAACTAGAAATTAAATTACGTGTACACATTTTTTAGTCATGCTCTATGTACATGTCAAATACATAGAAGTACTAAACAATCAAAAGATAATCTACAAATAGCATTATAAAAGATATAAGTAATATTCTACCAAAATAAAAAAATTTCAATTAAAACTATAATTTAAATATAAACCTGATGACTTCAATCTCAACATTAGCATCATTTTTCATGAATGCACTGACATGTCAATCTTCTTTGCATTGTTTTCCTCATTTATAAACTTTTATTATCCATTCATTTATATCTTCAACTTTATTTCTTAAGGATATGGCCCATGCAATAGGTACACCAACCTCTTGTTTGTCAAAAATGAGCAAGGTATACAATTGTTACTATACATGAACAAATCATTGATAAATAAAATTTTAAAAATAAAATAAAACAAGATAAAATTGAAATGAAATAAATGTAGTTAAAATTATTCTACTTACACCATATTTATTTGTCGAGAATGTTGAATGCATTTGCAATAATTGAGTTATGTGAATGTTTCACCATCATTTCACACATCCACGGTGTTTGGATTCCTATGATAAAAGGAACATTTTCTATGTCATATGATCTTTTGAAGTATAAGAAGTTATCTTTCTTCTCTATGTGCCACAAGATAACACTTTTTGCATCATCTTCATTCTTTTGGGATCAAATAGAGCACACTCTTTTCCATGCATTCAACACATCTTTTCTCAAAAAACATGCATCTCTCGTATTCATCAACTTAGTCAAACTATGGTCCAAGTAGTGTTGTTCGCATACTATGTCAATCCCCACATCCATCAACAATAAAGATTCAATATATGATTTGCATACATTTGACAATCTCGATGCAAAATTGCTCCTTGAATCACCTGAAGAGTCGTCTCTTCCATGACAAAATTCACCATTAGCATCACAATGAATCCACTCATTATACTTAAGTATCACAACATGTGGTCTACCATGCATGACCCTAACATGAAAGTGATCATGACAACCCCTTTTTTGTGTGAACCTTTGTATCCTTTTCATGTTTTCAGATTTATTTCTATTGTCCCCAGGGCCAAAGTGCACCAATTATATCTTTTTATACACAAAAAACATTAACAGTTATAACAAAAATAAAAAAATAAAAAGTGAAATGTTTATTGTTTATATGAAATCTATAACATACCTTGAGTACATCTTGGTAGTGTTAATAGTAGGTTTTATTGAGTTATCTTCCTTATGCATTTTATGTATGAATGTTGTCTCTATACTATCCAACAAATCTTCTCCCTTGATAAATTGAGAAAGTCTTTCAAGAGGGATTATAGCGTATAAGTTCATCTCACTATTTTCATTTCCAATAGGTGTCCATTCAAAGTCTTCACTCGAGAAATGGTTCCCTTGTTCGGGAACGTCTTGCAAATCAAGTTCAATGAGTGATTCTCATTTACTTTTTCTAACCATTTTGACAAAAATTAAGATGGTTAGTATTTTCCTATCTTGTAAAAAAAATTATATAGTCAATTAGATTTAATTAAATGTACATTATATTACTAAAACAAGAGCGATTGAAGCTTCTATTTATTAAAAAAATTCTTTTATAAAAAATTAGGTTTCTTCACATTAAGCTAATTGAAAACCTCTTTGATATTAAAACCGTACATACTTTCTTTAACAATAACTATCAATCTCATACATGGAAGTAAAGAAAAACTATTAACAATAACTTCTAATCTCACAAATAGAATTAAAGAAAAACTATTGATTTATAATGTAATGAATAAAAAATGACACAGGTCTACACATGATGTAAATAAGAGATGCATGTATGATTATTAGATCTTGATCCCCTATACATCATAAAAAATTGGATGTATGATCTATATATCAACAATTATCTTGATAATTTTCTCTTAAAATACTCTAATTCAATAAGGAACTTTAGTCATGCAATAATACATTTTTTGAAGTTCTTCAATAATCAACAATTTCTTCCAATAAAAATAAATTAAAAATTATAATTGAAGGTAAATAATGTATAAGATTGATAAATAACTAAATAAAATATAAGATATAAATTATAATTATTATATAACTAAAGCTATTACTTTATTTAGCCGATAGGCTGTTTGTGGGAGCTTTGCTCCCTAAAAATAAATTTTATGCCAAAAAATTGTTAGAAATATTCAATTATGATTTCATTTAATAATTCTATGATATTTAACGTTGCTTTTTATACTAATTAATAGAATTAATAAGTGAAATGGTATGTTTTCTTATTATGCAAGAGATAACAATTTAGTTGAAAGGTAATTTCTATTTAGTCTCTTGCTTTTGTTCCTACTTTGATTGGAGGTATTATTTAAACCTTCATTGATTCTAATCTTCTTAATTACAAATGATAAGATATTTGTTTGTGTTGTTTGTTATTGATTTGTGGTTTCTCTATTTACTTTTTGTTTCTTGGATCATTTTCATCCTAAAAATGTTTGGAGATTTGATTAAGCTCTATTTTGTGTCGTATTCTTCTTATTTCTTGGGTGAATGCTAAAATCTGGTAGGACATTATCTAACTTGCCCTTCTTTTGGTGTAGTGGTCCTCAAATTATTTTGTTTTTCTTTATGTATTCGTTTGGTCAAAAAATGTTGTCTAGTTTAAACCCTTGCCCAATGCGTATGGTAGCAGCATGTGTTTTTGTTCTTGCACTACCATTTTGTGGCATGCATTACATGTGGTGATGATTTTCTTGTTGGTTTGGTGTGTGGTTTTGCATGTTGCTCATTTTTTATCAGAGTATTTTTTATGAAATAACAGTAGTGATAACTTCCCTTCAATTCTAGCATTCTATAGTTTGATTTTTTAATATGTGATGGTGCGTGAGGAGAATATATTGAGAAAGAGAATGTAAGATAGACCTATTTTTCATTGCCTTGTGATATCATGTGTGTTTTTAGTTTTATTTGAATACTTGATGTGCTATGTTGGGTCTTAAAAAAATTGAGTCCTCATAGAATGATGAGTGTTTAAAATAGTAAGTAAATCTTTTTTATTTTAAATGAGTAGAATCATATTAGAGAGGGATTTGATTATGCTCTTTGCTTTAAATTTAAGATATGCCTTGTTTGTGTGACTTTCCTTTTGTATATATTTTTTTGGAATGTTTATTATCAACTAAGAAAGTTTAGATATTTTATTCTTTAAAATAGTAGGAAATAATAATGAAACTATTTTGTTTAAAATGTAATTTTTAATTGTATAGAATATAGAGTAAAAGTTTCTACAGTATACCTTATAGAATATTAAGGAAGTGATAATAAAAATTATTTTCATAATAGAATGTAATTTTATGTGATAGAAATAAAATAAATGGTTCTTTTATCCCATCAAATAGTAGGAAAATGTTAATTAAATTATTCTTCTATTAGTATGATTTCTTTTCATTTAATTACTTATTCCTACTAAGTTTATTAGATCTTCAATTTGTAAATATCAAGGCTAATATAATTTATAGACCTAATAAGATTACTTTTTCTAAATTGAGAATAATTTTAAGCTATCTAGCTAATAAGGAGGAGAATTAAATATTATGTTGTTATTATATAGTGTTATAAATTTGGTAATTTTAGTATTGGTCTAATTATTTATTAAGTAAAAAAAGGTAATATTAAATGGTCACCTTAGATTTTATGTTTTTAAAACCAAACTTGTGAACTGTCATTTCATGATTAATAAAATAAGTAACCAAACTTAGTTTGACTCAAAAAATTATAAGTTTTAATATTATTAGTTAAATTTATTCTATATTTTGACATAGATAAAATTAAAATTCATCATTTAATAGTTAATTTGTCTCCTATTGTTTTGTAGTGCAAAATTTTGTTAACACTAATTCACAATGTATGACCCTATTATTAGTACTTGCCGCTAGGCTAAGCAAGTACTATTGTATCATTTTTTGGAATTACTATCTTAACTAGTTACTAAATTGAACTATGTAGACCAATTAAAATACATTAATTTTTTTATTTTATTACTAATTTATATTTTCTATAGTTGAATACAATATTTTTAAGTTTGTAATATGTGTAAACTATTTATTTATCATATGATTGGCTAAAAGTTTTAGAGTCTTATACACAAAATTTACAGATGTTTTACATTATAAAATTTCATAATTCAATACATCTATTAATATATTTTAAAAAATATGACACTTTTATTTTAAAAAAATAATTGTTGCTATATTCTAATAGTAACCATTATTACTCAATTTTAAAATTAAAAAATACTTATTATTACAAATAATTACAACAATTCAATAATAATCTATAATTACAAAAAGAATACAAGTAAATTACTTTAATTATAAATTATAATTATAATTAATTATAAATCTAAAGGCAAGTACTAGTCACTACATGACACTTGTTTGTGTTGTTACAATATGATATTCAAACATGATGCTATACGTGTTGCTAGGATGCTTTCTTTTACTTATCTACCTTGATAATTCACTATGATCATTGTAAGATATATAACTCCATGGACCATGCTTACCATCATTGGTGTTATTTTGTCTTTGTCTTTGCCATAGTCCTTATTAGCGTAAAAGGTTAACATCATCTAGATGAATTAGTTTACCTTCCCTTGTGTTCAAGTCTCTATTTAATGATTTTCTTATACCAAATTGTGTCTTGTAAAGAGTAACCAATTTTTAAGTAGTCATATATTTGAATCAGTGTTAATCTTGTCTTGAAACAACATTGATACTATGAGCTAAAACTCTATTTTGAGTTGGTAAATCAGTCAAGTTATTAGTTAAGTCTAGGACTTTTTCCTTGTTCCACTAAATGGGGTGGCAACAGACAAAGAATTGTATGGGAATCAAATCTACAGTTGGTACAAACTAATTTAACTCCCTCAAAAATCAACTCTCCTATCGGCTCCGTTGCATGCACAAAAGCTTGCGACTACTAGCATAACTAAAGTTATTACTATTATAAATTTCATAATATACACATGTAAATAATATCTTTACTTGTATATTAATATTTTTCCCAATTTTATATATATATATATATATATATATATATATATATATATATATATATATATATATATATATATATATATATCTTTTTCAAATTTTATTTATAATCAAGAAGCTCTTCATATGAAAATGAAATAAAAAATAAAAAATAGAATTAAAGATAAATGATATATATAATTTATAAATAATTAAATAAAAAATAATAATTTTCTTTGCGGCAGTTGATATTGATAAATGCCTTGCTTGAAAATTCCTGGATGACCGGTTTCACAATTACTGGAATTTAAAATTAGGGTTCCACATTTCATTTTGTAGACAAATTCAATTGGGGTTGTTTGTTATCTTTTTCACTAACCTTGAATCACATCAAGTCGTCCTCAAGAGACAATATTGGTCTATAGGAAAAACCTCCTTTCGCACACTTGTCTGGACACCAAAAGCTACTCATGAAGAAGTTCTTGCCCTATCCGCCCCATGTTGGATCCTTGTGAAAAAAATACCTCCCTTTCTATGGAAATTTCTCCCCCATCTACTTGAGCCTTTGGGTAAGGTCATTAGAATGGACGATACTACTAAGCTCATCCCTCACATGAATGCGAGGGCTCTGGTCTCTTTGAAACCTGGCATGGAGATCCCTGTCATTCTAGACATCAACATTTTAGACGACTCCTACTCCTACCCTATTGAGATTCTGGGTGGCCTTAATGTGTGTTTCCTATGCAAAAAAGAAGGGCATTTAAGAAAAGACTACCCCATTATTAAGCGCAAGTCCTCTACAAAAACACTGCCCTCCTCTTCCTCCCCTGTCTCGAATATTCCAATGCAAGAACCTCCTTTGACCACTCCTTCACCTCTGGATGAGGCTTCAATAATTACCTCCGCTAATATTTCATCCTCCTCGGCTCTTAACACCTAATCCCCTATGGTGTCTTCCCTAGGTTTATTTCCTAAAGCGGACTCAATTCAACCTAATGGCTTTCAAATAGTTATTAATAAAAAGCGAAGAAGGAAAACCAATCTATAGGCTAATGACCCTATTGTTTGTCTCCAACCCTCTACCTCCTCTCCTTCTTCTTTGGTGGTTTCCCTTGACACTAGTCCTATCCATGAATCCTCCACTTGTTCTACCTTGCAAAATCCAATAGGTGGAAATCTAGATATTAAGCTGACTCACAACCTCCCACAAAAAACTTTTAAAGAGCTAGATGATGACTACACTCTTGAGGTCATCCCCGCCAACTCTAGCCATGAGAAGATCTCCATTCCCACCATTAGTACCCTCTTTGTTTATAACTTTAGAGATCTCCCTAACTCGGTCGTCGATGTGGAGGTCATGATTCCACCAGCATCTGACGATGAAGATCATGATGGAAAAAATGACCTCCCCTAGTCTAAAAGAAGAGGACGGCCTCCGGGCTCAAAGAATAAGAACAATTCAGTGAAAAAAATTGGTGACATCCCATCGGCTGCTACAACTCATACCAATGGGTCCACGGACCCTAAGTGTTCCTCCTCCACTCTAGTTTCCTCATGAACTATATTTCATGGAACATTAGGGGTCTTGAATCCCTGGATAGGAAGTATAAAAATAAACGTTATCTAGATTCTCTTAATTCCATGTATATCATTATGTTATAGGAATTAAAAAGTATTGGTTTTAGGCTTGAAGTTAATTTGAATTTCATTTGGAAAGAAGCTATAAAAGTTTACTCTAATCATCCTAAAGGCGGAGGAGGGATGGGTTTACTTGTTAATCCTAAATGGGTCAACTCTATCATGGGTAAGGGTGTGTCCCCCTATAATAGGGTTGTCTGGGTTACCATTAACACTAACTCTTTTACCACTAGTATATGTTCTTTATATGCATCCAATGACTACAAACAGAGATCAGATTTATGGTCTTGGCTTGCTTCCCTTCCCAATATCCCTTGGCTCTTTTGGGGGGAATTCAACATGATTGAGTCACAAGAGGAAAAAGATGGTGGCCTCCCCTTCTCTTGGAAAGACTTAGAGAAGGTGCAATGGAATAGGATGAAACATACTAAACAATTGTTTGACCCTTTAACTGGAAACTTTGATTCTAACCATGGCCCGTGGCATACCTGGTGCAATTTTCAACAAGGCCCCTCTAGAATTTATGCTAGACTGGATAGATTCTATGCTAATAAGAATTTCTTTTCTTTTCTCCCTGATAAACAAGGAAACATGGTTACTGTGACTCCCACCTCCCTTTTAGATCATCACCCCATATCTGTATGTATTAGATTTAACAATTCCCCTTTATTGAAGAAGGCTGGCAACCCGAAATTCATCCTAAACTATACTCTACTCCTAGACGAAGATGTTCTCTCTATCATTAACCTTATTAGGATCTTCAATAAGAACAATCTCCCCTCCCTCTCATTTATTGACTTATGGAGTCATAACATCTCTTCTTGGCATAGTTTGTTGCAAACCATAGGTCAGAAGAAAGCCAAAGACTTTAGATATATTGAGAAAATTCTAGCATCTAAGTTGTGTTCTGCTGAATTAGACATTCAAGCCAATCCCTCTGACTGCAACCTTATTCCTTTTATATCCAAGGCTAGGGAAGACCTTAGACAACACCAGCAGGTTAAAATTAGAGGAGCTAAAATCAAGTCTCATGCTCACTGGCTCCAACATGGAGATAGGGGATCAAAATTCTTCTTTAACCTCCTTAAGCAGAAGCAGTCTAACAAAACCATTGATAGGATTGTGGTTAATAACACTAAAATTGTTGATATTGATAAAATTAAAGACGCTTTTGTCAATTTCTACCAAAACTTATTCACCTCTGAAGATACTGAGGAGGTTAAATCCCTCATAAATAAGTACAGGACCCTCATCCCCAATAGAATCTCCAATCAGGATGCTGCCCTTCTCAGTAAAGACATAACTTTAGAGGAAATTGAAAAAGCTATCAAATCCCTAAAGAATGATAAGGCCCCTGGTCCTGATGGCCTACCTGTGGAATTATATAAGGCTAACATAAGTTGGATCTACAAAGACCTCTATGACATATACTTTGAAGCTCTTACCAAAGGCACCCTAGGAAGCTTTATCAACAAAGGTATCATAAAGCTGATCCCTAAAGATGGGGACAAGCCCCTTCTAAAAACCCGGTGGCCCATTACTCTCCTTAATGTGTCTTATAAAATTCTTGCTCTGAGGCTTGAAAATATCCTACCCAAATTCATTTTCTCTACTCAAACGGGTTTCATTAAAGGTAGATTTATTCTTGAGAACCTGATCACCAGCTGGAAAGCCATGAACTGGTCCAAGCACTCTCACCAAAACTTTTCTATGTTATTTTTGGACTTCGAAAAGGCCTACAATAGGGTTCAATGGGATTTTATCACCATGATTCTTGATGCCTTTGGATTTCCTGCTACTTTTTGTAGTTTTGTTAAGATTCTGATGAAAGATGCTTCAGCTCAGGTCGATGTTAATGGCTCTCTGTCTAACCCCTTTTCCCATGGAAGATCCATCATGCAAGGCTGCCCCCTTGCCCCTGCTCTTTTTTTTATTGCCTCTGATGCCCTCAACTACATTCTTAGGGACAATTCCCTTTCCCCTATTGTCAAAGGCATCACCTTGCCCGATGATTCTGAGCTTATTAACTGTCCATTTGTTGATGATACCTCTATCTTTTTTGAAGCTTCTAAAGATGATTTTGAAGCTCTTCACAATAAACTCATATCCTTCTACTCTATCTCTGGTGCTTTCCTTTCCCAGTCTAATCTATTTTCTTGGGTTGGAATGATCAACCTCCTTATTGGTTTAACAAATTTAATTTTTAAAGGGGTGGTCCTCAAAAAATTGTTCGATATCTCGGTATCCCCTTCTCTATAGAACCCTCCCTTAAGGATATGTGGTTCTGGGTGAAAGATAAGATCTATAAAAAGCTCAATAAATGGTATAATAGATCCCTTTCCTTGGCTGGTAGAGTTCAAGTGTGCCAAAAGATTCTCTCTTCCTATAATGTTTACTACTCCTCTACCTGGATGTTTAATAACAATCAAATTTTAAAAATTCAAAAGGCCATTAGGAATTTTTTGTAATCTGATGGAAAAGGAAATAAGAAATTCCATACCGTGAAATGGGAATGGTGTCACACTGACAAGCTTCTTGGGGGATTGGGTTTAAAGGACCTTAAGACACAAGGGACTGCCCTTGCTACCAAATGGATCTTCCACTCTCTGGATGGTGATGAACCATGGAAGGTCCTTATTAGATGTAATATTGAAAGAGGGATCCCTCCAAAGGCTAAGTCCTAGAAGAATATTCCTCTTTGTGACATCATTGAGGGTAACTTCCATGTCCTTGTCCAAGGCTTTGCGGTTTTTAAAACCATTTGGAAAGCTTGGGAACATATTAAACAATTTATTCCTAATAGGACCTTCTTTGATCATAACCATCTATATGGTGAAAGATCAATTTGGTGAAATCTTCACCTCTCAGGTAAACCCCTTGCCCTCTCCTAAGGGTGCTCTGCTAAACACTAGAATAACCTAGGCATCTCTCAACTTATCTATCTTTTTTAGTAGGACAACCTTATTAGTTGGGAGGACCTCATATTCAAATTCCACATCCCTTTGTCCCAAAAGAAGACCTATAATATGATTGTCAAATCCTGTAAGGACCTCCAAGTTGCTTGTCATGTTGATTCTCACAAATTTCTAAAGCTTAAATGGTTGGATGGTACTATTGTGTCTAAAATCAAAGCCAAAAACATTTACAAAATCATTGATTCTAATGATGCCATCATTAAGCATGTCAATAAGCTTGTGTATACTGACTTGGATACTAATATATGGAAAAAAAACTTTGATAAACTTTGGAAATCTATGGTTGACCCTAAGATCAAGTGCTTCAAATGGCTTTTTTTACTCGACAGACTTCCTTTAAGGAAAGATCTTTCTTCTTATGAATTATGTAGCATTTGTAGACTTCCCGATTCTTGCAGACATATTTTATTCGATTGTACTTTTGCTAAATAAATATGGCTTATGTTTGGTATCACCTATCCTAATTTTGTGAATATATTTGAAATTATCACTAGTTACATCCCTGGTTTAAATAAGGACACTAACCTATTCTAGAGCATTCTATCTGCTAACATTCTTTGGCAGGTGTGGAAGTGCATAAATGAAGAAAGGTATCAAGATACTCCCAGGTCCCTTATGTTGGAAACTATAATTGAAGCAATTGTTGTATTTTCATTGATGTCAAACCTTAACTGGTAAGACTATTGCTATTTAAGATAGTACTATATCTATTTGATTATTGAGAAGGATGTGGGCAAGGTTGATAACAATAGCACCTAAGGAAAGGTTGAGTTATCTTGGATACTTCAATGGGTACTTGATTATATGGCACAATGATAAGATAATATTTTTCTTATCTAAGTAAGAAGTAAGACTAAACAAGTAGGCTTAACTGAGCAAAAGTGAATAAATCTAGTTTAAGCCTAGTGATGTTAGTGTTGACCAAGCCAGTATCTGCGGAGTAAATTCAGTGTTGACCGAACATCAAGTAATTGCCGAGGAAGACAGTATTAGCCAAGGAAATAGTTTTAGTGGTGACCGAGCTTTCCAGTGAAGATCGAGGAGTTGAACACAATATTGACCGAGCTTCAGTAATTTACATTTGAGGAAGAATTCAGATTCCTAGCCGACATAGTTGAATTCTTGGATTATGTAAAACGTGTTGACTTTATTTATTGATTGTATGGAAGCATTTAATGCACTGTAAAATGTTTTATTGTAAATCTATTAAGAGATTTGAGATGATTCTAGAAAGATGGATGAAGAGCATAAAGTTGGTAAGATTTGATGAATTTGACCTAACCCTAAGATCTATGGAAGAGATTAAGCAACAAAAGATTGTATTGACCTAATTGAGGAAGTATTAAGGAAACCTAAGCATGAGGTTGAGAGGAGAATGTTGGAGTTGTTGTTATTGAATGTATAAGCAGAAAAGGCTGAAGGAGAAGGAGTTGTGATTGCTTGAAGGGATTTCTAAGAAGATCAGTAATGGAGATGGAAATGGATCACATTCAATAAGCCAACATATGTGTACAGAATTGGATCTATTATTTGCAAAGTGAGTTGTATGTTTTCAGATCAATATTACTGTTACTTTCTAATCATTGTATCAGTCAAAATCCTTTTAACAGAGGTTGACCTAACAGTCATTTGTATAAATCATTTGAACAAGGTTGCATTCTAATGGAATGTATGTAAGTCCTATAACAAGGTGCACTCCTAACAGGGTGGTTAAAATCCTTTAATCGGGTCACACCTGACAGTGTGTTTGTAACCTTTGACACGGTTGGTTTTTCACAGAGCTCACTTCAGAAGAGTGAAAATATCAGTAACATGTTACAAAGTGGTTTTTCCCAAATTGGGTTTCCACTATAAATCCTGGTGTTAATACTTGTGTGAATGTTTTGGTTTGAACATTTATGTGTTTTGCAAGTTTAACACTAGTGGAAAGTGGACTGCACTATTATATATTTTTGTTATGTATTTAGTAATGACCGAGTAGCTGTTGTTTGTTAGATCTGATTTGTTGAAGAGTTTGAAAGTTTATTTTATACATCTAGACCTAAGAACAACTGATTCACCCCTCCCCCCTCTTTGTTGTTCTAAATCATATTAACAATTGGTATCAGAGCTGTTGGTGCTTATAGAGAACAAGTTTAAAGGTACTTGAAGCAAATGATTAGGATGTATAAGAAGGAGGTACCAAAGTTGAATAAGGAGAACTTCCCCGCATGGCAGAGTTTGATGAAGCTACACCTAGCTAGTATTGGTCACTCAACAAAGTATTATATCAATCATGACTATGTCACACCTATTGCACCTCTGACTGCCGAGGAGATGAGAGCTAAACAAGAGCACAACCAAGCAATGTTGGAGATTGCATCTGCCCTAAGCCATCTGGAATTTGAATACATCAAAGATTGCAAAAATGCAAAGAAAATGTGGGACACTCTTGCAAACATCTATGGTGGAGACATAAATGTAATAAGAGCAAAAGCTGAGAGCCTAAGAGGTAAATTTGATGAAATGAAAATGCAAGAAGGTGAGAATATTGTACAATATTGTGGTAGAATAAAAGAAGTTGTAAATACTTTTAGGGGAGCCAATGGAACTTGTTGGAGCTCTAAATTTTGGGCAAAATTTGGAGTCCTATATAGTGATAAAACCCTAAGGAATGGCCTCTTAATTTCCATGCCAAATAATTAATGATGGAGTACATGAAATGGGATAAAATATTACATTAATTTTCAATTAAAAAGTTGAGATATTATGGAAGGAAGCTCTATGATAAGAACAATCAAAATTTTATGATCAAAGCCTTCAGAAAATGCTGGAATTTCGACCTGCTGCAAAGATGATGCCGACAGAGGATAAAGATGGTCAAATTTTAAAAATCTAAAATAGACCTAGTTCATAAAATCAAATTTTCTATTTCCAATAGAAATCTTAGCTTTCCACGAGGTGTTTTGGTTTTTCAACTAGACCCAAATCCAAAATATAGGTAGTTATTTTTTAGTTAGTTTATTATTTTTTCAAAATAATTTGTAATAAGGGTGTGTCTTTTCACCCTAAAGAGGTGTGAAAGTCACTCAAACATGTATATATACATAGATGTAAAGAGGGAGACAATACAAGACAATTAATATTTTCATAGAATAGAATTTGATCGCAGCTGCAATATGAACTCCAATGTACTATTTTTTCAACATTAATAAAGATAAGTGCTCTTCTTTTTATTTGTGGTTATAAGCTATATGTTTTCAATTAGTCTTTCAGATTACTCTATGAACCAAGGTATCCTACTGTGTTCTTTCATTGATGCATTCATTTATGACTAATTTGTACAATTTGAATAATGGTAGGATGGTCTAAGAACCTGTTACTATTTCCTTTCAGGCTCTTAAGTTGGGTTAAAAACCATAGGACCTATTGTATAAGTTATTTAAATTTTTGTTTCAACTGAAACCTTTAGGATGATGGTCTCGCTTTACATGAGTGAGTTACCTTAAAACTGTCTCTGATTGTAAGTAGGATTGAAAGTTTTATGACTCTATAACCCAAGTATTTAGAAGACACTGATCTAACTATTATTTGGAAATTGTCATTTGGTTCATACATTTGTAGTTTATAGATCATTAAATCATTATTTCAAAAGCATTAATTTTAATTATTTAGTATAATCCATTTAGTCAAGTATTATAAAATAGAGATTTTTAGGAGATTAGTTTGTTTCCTCAAAGGATCATTCACCACCTTTGGAGGAACTTTGTTTGTTATGTACGCAGTTGTGCGACATAGAGAATTAAATAGTTCAAAGTGAAATTAGGCCTACTAGCCTTGGCTAGATTAAGCCAAAATTGTAGAGGTATCGGTGTGTACCTATTAGTTGGCCAAAAGTGAATCCATCATTGTTGGGCACCAACAGATTGGTGACTCTACTAGGAATGCTATCAGTGAAAGATGTTTGCAGAATCTTTGGTTACAACTATGAGACTCTACTTGAGACGGAACTCAGAATTAGTTATATGATTTTATCCTTCTTATGAAGAAGGTGGCAACTCTATTGAATAAAGAATTTCAATCAGTGACTCTACTGAGGAAGAAGACCCAAAAGGAGATAAGTAATATTTTCCTTCTTATGAAGAGGGTGGCACCTCTATAAAAAAAAATTTAGATTTCTACTTAGGACAAGTAGGAAAAATATTTTTCTCAAGGCATTTGAGGTGGTGACTCCATGTGTTAGAAGTTTTCAATTTCTCCATTGAGGGAGAGAACCAGGAAGGAATGAATATTTGGCCTTTAGTTAGTACTAGAAGCTCTATTACATGATGTTTAAGAAAATTTTCAAAAGTTTTTTGATTCCCACTGAGCCTTTGGATCTCAAAAAATTTCAATGTAGTACTAATTTATCAAAGCTTGCACATAAGGTGCCTGAATTTTATGGAGATGAACCAGCTCTTGATCATTTAGATGCTTTTCATATGTTCCTTGATGATTACAAAATTGATGCCGAAGGTGATGCCATGAAATTATTTGCCTGGTCATTAAAGGATGATGCAAGAGAAGAACATGAATCATTACCTACACAAAGTATTTCATCTTGGAAAGAATTTGAACAATGGTTTCTATATGAATTTCATGATGCAAGCAATGAAGATAACACGTGTTATGAAAACTGTGAAGACCAAAGTTGCATCATTGAGGAGGATCATAGTATGTCTCTACTTGATGCATTTTTCAATTTGGAGAGATTCGAAGGGGAGTCTTGTGCACACTTATTCTTGAGGATGGCGAATATATATAAGAGGATACCTAAAACAATTATGCCTTCACAAAAAGAATTAATGAGAAAGGTCAAAAACTTGGGAATCTCATTAGATAAACCTGATTTGAAGCTTCTTGTTAAGATATTAGAAGAACATAGTGAAGACAAAGAAGAGGAGACTTATGATCAAATCGAACAAGGCCTTGTTTTTTATGATAATATTAGTGATGATGAAGAAAATCCAAATTACATATCCCCTTTGGACGCGTTTTTGAACATAGAGAAACAAGAAGAAGAATTTGCAGTACAATTCTTCATAAGGATGTTTAATATATATCAAGAAATACCTTCAGAATGTAGACCTCCATCCTCTGATCTTTTAAATAGAATGCGAGAACTAGGTCTCTTATATGATCATCAGTTTATTTATTTTCTCAAACTTATGAATAATGAATTGGTTGCAAAGGAGAATGAATGCAAGACTAAAGTAGCATATGAGTCAAGTGAGGTTTCAGATGTGAATGAAGGAGACTCTTTTGGACAGTCTAAGGAAAGATCTTTCCATAATGATACTTGTATGATATCAAACATTGGTGAATATAAAAACGAGGAAGAAAATTCTCTCAATGAGGAAGAGATTTCAACCTTGTTAGACATAGAATATCATAAACATATTGAGAGGAACAACCCAATTTTTTTCTCAATCCATCATATTAAACAAGTTGATAGATCAACACATATTCAGGCGGTACTAGATGAAGGAGATGATAATTCCCAGGGATCAAATTGTGGAGATGAAATAGAACTACATGAACATGAGGAAGATTCAGGAAATAATGTTAATGAAGATATTAGTCTTCTTGATGAAACACTTGATGATTCAAATGAAAATTCTCATGAATGTATGCCTAAATTCTCTATGTTCATGAATCCGTTGTTTGAAGAGGAACTAGATGAAGATATGTTTGATTTCTCTATGTTATTAAATCCATTGTTTGAAGATGATCATTTATGTAATGGAATCCATCAACATCATAATGAAGATAACAGTCCTAATTTTAAAGTTGATGAAACTCATGAAGTGAATTCAAAGGGTGAGATATCTTTTAGTTCATCCTTTGAGTCAGAGTTACACCAAATATGTGAAGATGAGATGGAATCAGCCAAGCATGACGAGGGAAATGATTAAAGGATAGTTTTGAAGATTGCTCAAATATTTCACCTGACCATAGTCCTAGAAAATGTGAAGAAGTGTCTCCTCAACATGAACCATCTTTAAAACCATTATATGAACAAGTGTTGGACCATAGGCCTGAAGAAAAGATTGGATTAGACAAACATAATCTACATTCTAAATATGGAGAGATAGAAAATTGTATACAAAAGAACAATCAAGCAAAGAAGATTTATTCTAATGCTTATATGACTGGTCACATGCATGACCAAAGGGCGCTTCCATTTGGCAAGGACCAAAGTGCATTTGATGATTTATCAAAGAAAAAACAAAAAGAGAATACCAAAAAATACATTAATAAAGAAACAAGTATTGTTCACAAAAATGATGGCATTGCATTCAGGAAATCCAAAGTGTTACATGATCATAATCAAGTGTTTGATAGGGGACAATGTTGATTCCATGTTTTGGTGGCCTGGGGCCACCGAATGAGATTTAATTTGATTATTGAAATATGCAGTGACTCTATAGCCTAATGGACTTCGCACTTGGTCTGCTTCTCCAGAGATAGCTGGAATCTCGCTATGCTCACATGGAGTGTACATCCCCAGAAAGACCCTATTGGAGCTCTAAATTTTGGGCAAAATTTGGAGTCCTATATAGTGATAAAACCCTAAGGAATGGCCTCTTAATTTTAATGCCAAATAATTAATGATGGAGTACATGAAATGGGATAAAATATTACATTAATTTTCAATTAAAAAGTTGAGATATTATGGAAGGAAGCTCTGTGACAAGAACAATCAAAATTCTATGATCAAAGCCTTCAGAAAATGTTGGAATTTCGACCTACTGCAAAGATGATGCCGACAGAGGATAAAGCTGGTCGAATTTTAAAAATCTGAATAAGACCCAGTTCAGAAAATCAAATTTTCTATTTCCTATAGAAATATTAGCTTTCCATGAGGTGTTTTGGTTTTTCAACCAGACCCAAATCCGAAATATAGGTAGTTATTTTTTAGTTAGTTTATTATTTTTTCAAAATAATTTGTAATAAGGGTGTGTCTTTTCACCCTAAAGAGGTGTGAAAGCCACTCAAACATGTATATATACATAAATGTAAAGAGGGAGACAATACAAGACAATTAATATTTTCATAGAATAGAATTTGATCACAACTGCAATATGAACTCTAATGTACTATTTTTTCAACATTAATAAAGATAAGTGCTCTTCTTTTTATTTGTGGTTATAAGTTATATGTTTTCAATTAGTCTTTCATATTACTTTGTGAACCAGGGTATCCTACTATGTTCTTTCATTAATGCATTCATTTATGACTAATTTGTACAATTTAAATCATGGTAGCAGGGTCTGAGAACATGTTACTGTTTCCTTTCGGGCTCTTAAGTTGGGTTAAAAACCATAGGACCTATTGTATAAGTTATTTAAATTTTTGTTTCAACTGAAGCCTGTAGGATGATGGTCTCACTTTACAGGAGTGAGTTACCTTAAAACCATCTTTGATTGCAAGTAGGATTGAAAGTTTTATGACTCTATAGCCCAAGTATTTAGAAGACACTGATCTAACTATTATTTGGAAATTGTCATTTGGTTCATACATTTGTAGTTTATAGATCATTAAATCATTATTTCAAAAGCATTAATTTTAATTATTTAGTATAATCCATTTAGTCAAGTATTATAAAATAGAGATTTTTAGGAGATTAGTTTGTTTCCTCAAAGGATCATTCACCACCTTTGGAGGAACTTTGTTTGTTATGTACGCAGTTGTGCGACATAGAGAATTAAATAGTTCAAAGTGAAATTAGGCCTACCAGCCTTGGCTAGATTAAGCCAAAATTGCAGAGGTATCAGTGTGTACCTATTAGTTGGCCAAAAGTGAATCTATCATTTTTGGGCACCAACAGAACTATTGATGATGAGACTATTATTGGAAAAGTTTTGAGAACTTTGTGTCCTATTTATGCCATCAAAATTTCAGCAATTCAAGAATCTAGATGTAACCCTAATAATACTCTTACTCTAGAGATTCTTGTTGGAAAGCTCACTTCTTTTGAGCTTTCTAATTTTGATAACTTCACTATTGCTAATGTTGAATCTACTTTTAAGTCACAATTGGTTCTGAACAAGTCAAAGAAAGTAAAGGAAAGATACATCAGTGAGAATGAAAGTGAAAGTGACACATCTGATGAAGAACTTGAGGATCTTGAAGTTCTTATGGCCAGAAGATTGAAAAGGGGAAAAGGCAAGTATAAAGGTAAACTCCCTATCATATGTTTCTCATGTAATAAAGTTGGTCATATAGCTGCAAGATGTCCTGACAGGGATGATAAGGATGAAGAAAGAGATAAAAAACACAAAGATAAAAGAGAAGATAGAGGTTACTAAAGGTACAAGGACTACAAAGGAAAAGGTAAGAAATCATGTTACATAGCTAAAGAAGAAACTGACATTGATAGTGATGATTTTGAGATAGAAGTAGTATATGTTGCTATGCAAGATGAATCTGATGAGGATGAGAAAACTGCACTCATATCCTATGTGAACAAAAATGATAAATGGATTATTGACAGTGGTTGTTCACACCACATGACTGGTGATAAAAGTAAGTTTGATACCTTAGATCATTACAAAGGTAGAAGTGTAAAATTTGGCAATGATGCACCACATCCTGTGAAGGGTAAAGGTCTGATTAAGCTAACTAATAAGATAGTTTGTGAAAATGCCTATTGGGTAGAAGGTCTTAATTATAATTTGTTAAGTGTTGCACAACTTAATAGCACTGGTTACCGAGTGGAATTTCATCATAGAAAGGCTAAGATATTTGATACTACTGATGAACTGATTGGAAGTGGAGAACAGATAAGAGGTAATTTGTTCTATCTAGACCTATCTGAAGAAACATGTTTGATTGCACAATCTGATGATATATGGTTATGGCATAAGCAGATATGTCATGTTAACTTTGATAATTTGGTAGAAATTAGTAAGAACAAGAAAGTGAGAGGACTGCCTAGATTGAAGAAACCTGAGAATGTAATGTGCAAACAATGTCAGTTGGGTAAGATGACAAAGTCTAGTTTCAAGAGCAAGACTTTTACTTCTGAAAATGCTTTAGATTTGGTTCATACTGACCTTTGTAGACCGATGGGTGTACAAATCTATTGTGGCGCTAGATATTTTATTCTCTTTGTTGATGATTGCACCAGAATGATGATTGTTATGTTTCTAAAAGAAAAAGCTGACGCTTTTCAATTATTTAAGTGGTATTTGGTTAAGGTTGAAAAAGAAATGGGAAGGAACCTAAAGTGTTTGAGATCTGACTGAGGTGGAGAATTCATATCCAATGAATTCAATCTATTTTGCAATGATAGAGGAATCAAAAGACAGATGTCTGCACCTAGAACACCTCCACATAATGATATAGCAGAGAGAAGGAACAAATCTATCCTAGATTGTGCAAGAACACTAATGATCGAGAAGAATATTGAACAAAAGTACTGGAGAGAAGCTGTACGTATAGGTTTTTATACCCTGGACCGAGTACAAATCAAAAAAGGTACAAATATTACACCTTATGAGTTATGGCATGGGTATGCACCTAATGTAAAGTACTTTAGAATTTTTGGAAGCAAATGCTATATACTAAAGGACAATAGAAATGGAAAGTTTGATGCTAAAAGTGATAAGGGCATATTCCTAGGTTATTCAACAAAAAGTAAAGCTTATTTAAGTGTTTGAACTCTAACACTAACAAAATTGTGGAAAGTGCAAATGTCAAGGTTGATGAATATGCAGAGAAAAATGAAGCTAAAAGAAAAAGAGAACTAGAAGATTATAGATCTTTTGTTTATGTAGAAGGAGAGGCAAGTAACACACTTGCACCTGATGCTGAGTCTCAAGTCAGTAATGTCAAGCATCAGAGAGACAATACCAAATGACAAGAAGAACATGCCGAGAAACAAGAGGAAGTTGTCGAGTATTAGGATGAGGTTGTCGAGCATTCAGAAGTTGAATCTGACAGTCTTGTTGGTGAACCTGAAGAGCAAGAAGAAAAGAGAGCAAAACCTGTTTTGGCACAATATGTAAGGAGACATCACAAGCCTGAAAAAATCATTGGAAACAAAGAAACTAGAGTTCTAACGAGAAGCAAGTTAAGAGACCCTAGATGTTTGCTGTGTGAATTTGAGCCTAAGACAACAAGGGAGGCATTATAAAATTAAGACTGGATCAAAACCATGAATGAGGAGATAGACCAAATAGAGAAGAATGATACATGGACTCTGGTGTAGAGACCAGAAAACAAAAATGTCATTGGAACAAAGTGGGTGTTCAGAAACAAGTTGAATGAGCATGGACAAATAACAAGAAACAAAGCAAGGCTGGTGTGCAAAGGCTACGCACAAGAAGAAGGAATAGATTATGGGGAGACATTTTCCCCTGTAGCAAGACTGGAAGGAGTGAGAACTCTACTTGCATATGTTTCCTACAAAGATTTCAAGGTATACCAAATGGATGTCAAGTCTGCATTTTTAAATGGTATATTAGAAGAAGAAGTTTACATTGAATAGCTAGAAGGATTTGTTGATCCAAACAAGAGACACACGGTTTGCAAACCGAATAAAGCACTATATGGATTAAAGAAAGCCCCCAGAGCATGGTATGAGAGGCTGCACAACTACTTGATATAGATTGGATTCTCAAGGACAAATGACACTAGCAATCTGTACATGAAAGATGAAGAAGGTAAAGGAATCTTGTTGGCTAAGATTTTTGTAGATGATATTATATTTGGTGGACAAGATGCCCTGTGTAAGAAATTTTCAAATGAAATGCAAATTGAATTTGAAATGAGTATGTTTGGGGAGATCAAATTTTTTGTTGGTTTACAAGTATATCAAATGGAGAAAGGTATTTTCATTACCCAGTCTAATTATGTTCATGAGATACTAAAAAATTTTGGTATGGAGGACTCAAGGCTAGTTGGTACTCCCATGACTACTAAACAAAAATTGTCTAAAAATGATGATGCTGCTGAAGTAAACCAAACTTTGTATAGGTCCATGATTGGAAAATTGTAGTATGTTGTTCACAACAAACCAGATATTGCTCTAGCAATTGGGGTTGTGGCAAGATTCTCTTCCAATCCTAAGGAAACACACATGATGGCTGTGAAAAGGATAATGAGATATTTGAAAGGAACTGTTGACTATGGATTGTACTACAAGAAGCATGAAAGATTTGAACTAAGAGTCTATAGTGATGCAGATTGGGTAGGAAATGTGGATGATAGAAAAAGCACTAGTGGTGGAACTTTCTTTCTTGGACAAAGATTAGTTTCCTGGACAAGCAAGAAACAAAATTTCATTTCCCAGTCTACAGTTAAAGCTGAGTATGTTGTTGCAGCAGTGAATTGTTCAAACTTGGTGTGGATAAAGTAATTCTTGGTAGGCATGAAAGAAGAAATCACTGAACCAGTTGTCATCTACTGTGACAACACAAGTGCTATCAACATATCTAAGAATCCAGTGATGCACACAAAGACCAAACACATCGCCATCAAGTATCACTACTTGAGATAATTGGTACAAGATAAAGAGCTCAAAATGGAATATGTGAATACAAAGGAACAACTAGCAGACATATTCACACAAGCTTTACCTAAAGAAGCTCATGAGTATCTGAGAAGTCAATTACAGGTTCTTCCCCTAACTGAGGCTGCCTAGTCAAGCTAGGAACACTACATCAAATGTGCTGCAAAGAGTATTTGACAAATTGATGCAGAGACAGGTCACACTTTAGGAGCAGCCTAGAGTTGTGAAAAATACAACAAAGCTAATAATCAATCATAAGCCAAGATGACAAAGGGAGACACAATGTTATTGAACTAACAAGATGATATCTACATCTGTAGGATATAATTTTTTAGTTGCTGCTTTGGCATTGTTGTCAAAGAGGGAGATGAATAAGATGAAAACACATGGTGAGATTTCATGGAAGATCAAGTAAGAGGGAGAAATTCAGAGGAAAGGAACTAAGGAGAGATCAATTGGATATTATTATGAGGATGGTCATGTAAGAAGGCTAATTGATTCTAAATTAGAATGAAGCTAAGGATATTATAACTATTTCTGATGGACATATAAGTTTTGGATTGGTTGGTGATTTATGTGTTATTCATATGGTGTTGCCATCAATGCCAAAGAGGGAGATTGTTGGAAACTGTAATTAAAGCAATTTTTGTATTGTCATTGATGTCAAACCTTAACTGGTAAGACTATTTCTATTTAAGAAAGTACTATATCTATTCGATTGTTGAGAAGGATGTGGGAAAGGTTGATAACAATATCACCTAAGGAAAGGTTGAGTTATCTTGGATACTTCAATGGGTACTTGATTATACGGCACAATGATAAGATAATGTTTTTCTTATCTAAGTAAGAAGTAAGACTAAACAAGTAGGCTTAACCGAGAAAAAGTGAAGAAATCTAGTTTAAGTCAAGTGATGTTAGTGTCGACCAAGCCAGTATATGCCAAGTAAATTCAGTGTTGACCAAACATCAGGTAATTGTCAAGGAAGACAATATTAGCCGAGGAAATAGTTTTAGTGGTGACTGAGCTTTCCAGTGAAGACCGAGGAGTTGAAAAATAGTATTGACTGAGCGTCAGTAATTTACATTTGAGGAAGAATTCAAATTCCTAGCCGGCATAGTTGAATTCTCAGATTATGTAAAATGTGTTGACTTTATTTATTGATTGTATGAAAGCATTTAATGCACTGTAAAATGTTTTATTGTAAATATATTAAGAGATTTGAGATGATTCTAGAAGGATGGATGAAGAACATAAAGTTGGTAAGATTCAATGAATCTGACCTAACTCTAAGATCTACAGAAGAGATTAAGCGAAAAAAGATTGTATTGACCTAATTGAGGAAGTATAAGCAGAAAAGACTAAAGGAGAAGGAGTTGTGATTGCTTGAAGGGATTTCCAAGCAGATCAATAATGGAGGTGGAAATGGATCACAGTCAGTAAGCCAGCATATGTGTACGGAATTGGATCTGTTATTTGCAAAGTGAGTTGTATATTTCCAGATCAATATTACTGTTACTTTCTAATCATTGTATCAGTTAAAATCCTTTTAACAGAGGTTGACCTAACAGTCATTTGTATAAATCATTTGAACAAAGTTGCATTATAATGGAATGTATGTAAGTCCTATAACAAGGCACACTCCTAACAAGGTGGTTAAAATCCTTTAATCGAGTCACATCTGACAGTGTGTTTGTAACCTTTGACAAGGTTGGCTTTTCACAGAGGTCACTTCAGAAGAGTGAAAATATCAGTAACATGTTACAAAGTGGTTTTTCCCAAATTGGGTTTCCACTATAAATCCTGGTGTTAATACTTGTGTGAATGTTTTGGTTTGAACATTTCTGTGTTTTGCAAGTTTAATACTAGTGGAAAGTGGACCACACTGTTATATGTTTTTTTTATGTATTCAGTAATGACTGAGTAGCTATTGGTTGTTAGATCTGATTTGTTGAAGAGTTTGAAAGTTTATTTCATACATCTGGACCTAAGAAAAATTGATTCACCACCCCTCTTTTGTTCTAAATCATATTAACACCTTACTGAGTCTTTTTGAAAACTCACCTATTTTACAATATCCTCACAGGTCAGCGTTAACATGATGATTGAAATAAAAAAGATGAAAAGATTCCTTCAAATGGGGCACTCCACCATGCTCGTTTATGAATTGAAAGATGGCTATGAGTAGAGAAGACACATAGACAACCTTGTTAACTTTAAGGAGACTTTGAAGAAGCTCACATAAGACATCAATAAGAATAATAATGGGATGGATGACCAAATCAACATGTTGACCCAAATCCAAGAGAAGAAGAGCATTGTCTGGATAGAAGGCCCCTTCGGTTGGACTGCCTGGGTTGAGTCCTAGGATAATATTCTTCATTAAGTTTCATGTCTCCTTTTGTTGTTCTTTTTTTAACATGTTTTGTCATTAAATTCGCTACTGCTCTGATTTTATCAAGTTGAGGCATGGCCTCTATTTGTATTGATCGTTGTAAATTTTGAACCCCTTATAGTTAATACAAAAAAAAAAAAAAAAAAACATAAAAAAATAAAAATAATAATAATTTTAAAATTAAAATTATATATATTTAAAAATATTATTTTTTAATATACAAACATATTATAATAAAAATATAATATAAAGAAAAATTTAATTTAAAACATCTTTTTAACTTATTTTACATATTAATAGTAAAAACATGTAAAATAAAAAATCAAAACAAAAACTATGGTATTCTACATATCAAATGAAGAAATCTACAAAATATAGAATCATCCATGAAACAATCTAAACCAGAAACAAATTAAATCTAATGATTTAGAGAAACCCAATTAATCTATTTACTCCAATTAACCTATTCTGGAAAATTTCTTGAATTCTTCATTATGTGGAGGAACATAAAAAGAAAAATATTGGGGATGATAAATTTACAAACCATGTAATTTTGGTTGATTATAATACATGTTTTAAAATGTTAATTAGATTATTTGCACAATTCATTAAGAATAAAATATTATTATATGTAATATAAATATTATAAATTAAAATATTAAAATTTATTAAAATTTATTAAATTATTCATAAATTAATTTTCTTTTGACAATCAATCCTTATTTTCAAATGTAAACTGAAAGGCACTAAAATGACCAAACCGTCACAAAAAAAGCATACAACAGGTAAGGGTGACCATCAAATTACAGGCCTGATCATCACTAAAAACTCTAATTGTATACCTTTTATGTACATTTCGGGATTTTTATACTCATTGCATACCTCTATACAATACAGTTGACATTTTTAACTCCAACTACATATATTGTAACATGTAATTTCATATACAATTGCACCCATAAACATCAATTACACTTAATTTTACCCTCGTCTATGTGAAATTAGAGGTTTTAAGTCCAATTACACATCATACTACACATTGTACTTGCAAGTTATACAAATGCAATTGGGGATTTTTGTCTCGATTGGAAGATGAACTACACATGCAATATCATCTACAATCAGGATCAAAAACCCCAATTTCATATGAAACCTTATGTTTTGCCCTTGAAATTAGAACCTTTTGTTCCAATTACATGAACATTTACAAGATGAACTATACTTGTGCCTTCACTTGCAGTGTGTTTCAAAAATCATGAATTGCAACCATGGCCCACCAAAAGCATCTTTTTCATCCCATCTCTTTTTAAAGGCCTATTTGCACACATGTTATTCCAAGTTTGAAAATCAAAGCATGAACTTTATGGAGAATGATATGGAGCGAATGTCAACACATTCTAAGATTATTTAGTTTTGGTCCTTCCATCTCAATGTTACAATTTCCCATCCAATGTCTGAAGAGATGTCTACCATGCCCAAGAAGAAAATGAAATACACATTTCATAAGTACCAAAATGAAATCCTTCCAACCTTAGTGGTCTCAAATATAGATGAGATGAAGGATACTGAAATCGGTCATGTGGATCTATCTGAGTTCATCCAAAGGACAAAGGTAGAGAATCCATCATCATAAATAAGAAGCTCCTCAAGAGTCATATTCAAATGGTCTCAACCTGAAAATGGAAAGATAATCATGATGCAAGATGCAGAGGCCATTGATAAGATCTTCCATGTTCATGTCACTCTTGTGTATGTCAATATCTCTTATGACAAGGCTCTAGAATACTATAACAAAAGGGGAAAAGATTACAAAAATGAGATCAAAATCCATTGGTTTGTTAAACAAAGATAATTAATTTCAACTCATTGGCCTGTGACTCTTTATAGATGAAGATGGTAAGATAATCATGATGCTAGATGAAAAGGCCATTGATAAAATATTGTGTGTTCATGTCGCTCTTGTGTATGTTGATATCTCTTATGAGAAGGCTCTAGATTACTATAAAAAAATGGGAAAAGATTGTAAAAAGGAGATCAAAATCCTTTGGTTTTTTAAACATAGACAATTAATTTCAACCCATTGACCTACAACTCTTTACAGAAGTGAATTGAAATAGGAGATCAATGACATGATCACTCTCCTAAGAAAGATGCAAGGACTAAAGGAGTTGAATATTTTTTAGTCAGGGATGTATCAATACATATCCAATGTCATAAAGGGGACACTACATACATTTTGGGCAGAACTAATCAATGTATTATTGTGTGAACAATTGTCAAAAGTGTCTACCACTAACATTTTAAATGAACTCATATCTTGTGTACATAGTTGCATCCTTCCAAGCATTATCAAGACCCTCATTTGATGGGGATAGGAATAAATTGCTAGTATGGAAATTCTCCAATCAATTGCCTATGGCCATAGGGAGACACTATTATTGGAGACTTAAAGATACCTTCTTTTGTCATTTCATGTACTTTTTTATATATAAAAAATGAGAAAATAGGAGGGTTTCTAATGTGGCATTGAGGAAGGTAAATGAATATGTTTGTTCCTCCTATAGCTCCCAAATTTCACTTAATGAGAGTTGGATTTTTTGATGATCATCCATAAATGTTACCAAGATGCCCACCTGACAAGATCATTTTGATAAATTTGGGAAGAGAGTTGATGTTTGTACATGTCAAGGAATCTAAAACCCACAAGCTCAGTTTTGCAATTACTGCTCAACATCCCCTAGTCATTGGTAGGTATTCTTTGACGTCTACTACCAAAGAAAAGGCTATAGAGACATAACTTTAAGAAATCAAGGTGAATAAATTAAAAATTAGAAAGGACTTTGACCACCGAGGTGTGAAGGACATGATCAAAAAAGCTTTCACTCATGTGCACCGTATCAAATATGTCTGCATAGATCTTTGTATGAATGAGGAAATTAGAAAAATGGATTACTATAGACTTACACTAGAACATATCATTGACCTAGATCTTTCCAATATTCCAGAAGGAATGGAGGATGATGTAAATATATTAGATCCATAGTATGGGGAAGAAAGGGTTACAAATCAGACTCTTCCTTTAATCCAATGGTCATTAAAATAAAATACTTCCATCAATGATAGATTTCAATCTAGCATGGCTACTATACATCCTTGGCTCAAGACAAAAGGTATTGAGATGAAGGGATTCAAATCAGGGTATGATGATGAGACAATTGGACCTATGGGTTGAAACTCAGAGGTGAGAACTAAAAATAAAGAGGATGCCCCTTCTTTCTAAACCAGAGTGAAGATCAAATTCAAATCAAAGGAAAAGGTTGAAGAAGAACCTTCTAGAAAAGGAAAGAAATAAATTATAATTCAAGATATTGTTAAAGAAGAAGACAATCAACAAGAAGTGTAAGTGCTTCCAACTACACCAGATGTACAATCTACCCCTGCTAAAACTCCACATGTATCTACTCTTATAAATACATTTGTTTTTACACTTGATAATGATGTTGATTCTCTTTCCACAATCTTGATCCCTCCTATTACACCTTCTATATCTTCTCAAGTTGTCGAGTCTATCATTGACACACCTCATGATAACTTGGCCAATATTTTCTAATATGATTCCAATCCAAATTCACCCACTATCCCTTTTGATGAAAGCAATTCTACCCTAAGTGACTTTGACATATTCATGTCTAAATCTATGTCTCACATCACCACAAAAAATATTCTATTAGCTATTCAAACTAAAACTCCAACAATTATTTCTACTACTGTACATACCCAACCTAGTTCATCACATGCTATGGTTGAAAAAACCCAATATGTTCTTTTAGACCTTTCTCCTTGGCTAAACTTATTTTTGTCCCCAAGAGGAAGAAACATGAATTTAAAACTAGGGATGTTATGAAATCTAAGACTTTTTCAAGGGTTTGAGTAGATAAAGATAGAACAAAGTATGTTGAGATAGTTGATCCCCTTGTAGATAAGCACCAAGGAGGAATGTAAATTTCTAATTTTAGAACCACTGGAGTTGATTTGGGAAAACAAACACAATGACATTAGCAGGGATGCCCAAGATTCTATAGCTACGCTAGCTTGAGATTATTATAAGAGGAATTGTCCCTAATTTTTTACATGCAAAAATCAGGGATAACCTACCAAATTTTAAATATTTTAAGGTATCGATGTACTTTTCAAGGTCTATTTCCATCTCCTAGGCATTAATTGATAAATCCAAGTCCTTCTCCTCCATTTTTGTTAAGTTTCAATGTCTAAAAGTCAAATTTTCCTTCAACTTCAAGTTTCTGGACTTCAATTGTAAGTCTACATTATTTGCATTACTTGCACTTGCAATCTCCCTGTTAGCATCAATTTTTTTCTTAATGTTTTAAACTTTTAGTAAAATTTGAATTTTATGAGCACCATTACAAGCTTATGTAATGTGATATCACTTACTTGTAATCAGGTCTTTGAGACCCAATTAAAAGAAAGTGTTTATATGTTTTTCTTGAAGAAGTAATACGTTAACTTGCATTTCAGGTCTCATTATCCTAACTGCAAGTTCAAGTTTATAAAGACTTGCAATGTGTTTTTCAATACCTGAATGCAAACTATAAAGCTTATTTTTAAAACATATAACTAGCAAATAGGCCTTTAAGGTCTGAAATACAAGTTCTATATATAAAAGCTTGTAACTCGCTTTAAGAAACCCAATATGTGTTTTCTTATGTTTTTATAGGCTTTAAAAATCACAATACAAGTTTGCAATCAAATAAAAGGCTTGTATTGTGGGTTTCAAAATGCAAATGAGTTTGTGGTGGTTTTAAAACTCAAATGAAGAATTTGTGATCATTTTTGTTACCTAAAACCTATGATTTCACTGCAAAAAACCCACGCAAACTAAATATTGCATTCACATTGATGTCCTAGAGGAAAAAATGGATTATGATTCTTTGAAGCAGCCAATGAGCCCATGTTTTCATGCTTTTTAGGAACTGTGTTTTGCCTCCTTGCTTTCATTTTTGGTATATTGGGAGGGCCGACCCACATTTAGGGATTTTTGTCAAAGTGATTTCTTTGTATTTTTTTGGCAATGGCCATTTTTTTCCTTTGAACTAGGGTTTCTATAATGGTCATTGTCACCTTTGAATAAGGGCTTCTGCAATGATGTTTTCCTTGGAATCTTTTGATTTTCTTTTGTGAACTCTATCTATACAAATCGAGGCTTTTCTTTCATTACTCATGTCCTAAGTCGTTTCATCTCACTATTTTATTTAGGTTTCTGTTAAGTTTGAATGCTTTCCATGTTTTTGGGGGGGCTTTGTTTTTGTGTTTCATTTAGTCTTGACATCACAATGGGTAGAGAGATTGTGTGGAAACATTGTTAACAATTTTTTTTAATAGTGTACATCAAGAGGATGAAATTGATGATATAGTCACATGAAAATAGTGATAATAGAATCATGTCGTACTCTTTAAAGAAGTTCAAACTACAAAGATAGTCAATACAAAAGTCAAAGTGATTATTTTAGTATCAAGCAATAGCATGGGACCAATGAACAACACTTTGGGAAGAAATGGAGGCATTATATTACTCTTACCAAAGAGTTATTTTGTCCTAACATAAATACTAGTAAATACTTTGAAAGAAATACAAATGTGACAATAATATGCAAAACCTTATTGTCATGGGAAGCATAGAAGCATCACATGATATGTGGATTCTTAATTATGGTAACTATCATGTGAGATTGAGGTTCCATACCTTGTTGTGTTGTCACAAACAATATTTGCATTGTGAAAAAGAAGTTTACAATGATGGAGTAAAAGTCAATGAGGTATATGTTTATCAATTTGGTACAAGGGCACCCTCTCCTGACCAAAATTTTTGAAGGAATGCATAAAGGATAGGAGGGAGGATTTAGGATTATATTTATGTTCTATTTTTCATGTTTATAATAAGGATGTTCCCCAATATGTAACTCAATGTCCTACAATGGTATCTTATAAGCCACCATGAACATATGAACCAAGGGGTAGTACTTATGTTTCTTAGGAGTCTTAGAGTCCTTCTAGGATTTGTTTTTATGTTTTTAATAAATTAGGTGAGACTCATGTCTCGAGGGATCTAGTTTCTAGGAGAATGCAATTTTGTGAGCAATATTGAAAATGTTGTCAATAATGCAATTTTGCATTTTGACAACATTTCTTGTCAACTTGTAAATTATGATCCCAAAGGATTCCAACTTTTGAATGGTAGTTAGGAACCATTGAGGATGGATATTTATATCCCAAAACCTCTTGTTTGAAAGGAGAGGTGATTGTATGGAGTTTTGAGAGATTGCAAGCAATAATAACTATTTATATTTCCCGTAGAATCTGTGTTTTGCTCATGGTACATACATGTATAGATTAGTTGGAGTCTCATACTGATTGAATCTTTTTCTACATTTTTTTTATTTTTCATTTGCAAGTGATTAGGTAGTTTTAAGTGGCCTACAACAAACATTATTATATTTTCTTGTGTATTGGCCCGAGAAACCCTCAATTCTAGAATTGTCTGATCCAAATGGCCATAACTTATATATCCACCATTAGAAATTGATGATCCTCTGTGGAATACAAGTGAGGCCCATGTATTTTAAGATTCCAAAGTTTTTTGTTTTGAAGATGCAGGGATCGAGTGGAAATCTGATGCCCTAGGTGGACATTTGGATGTGGCCACCTATTGTTTGACTGTAAAAGTTGGAGTTTTCATTGATGGGTATTGAACCAAAGGTTGTACCTTTGGATTTGGTAATTTTTTGGTGTCCCCTTGGTGTTTAGATCATTTTTTGGTGAAATAGATGTCGGCAAGGGTGGTTCCTTTGTAAACCAAGGCCTAATTACCCCATTAGGTCTATGATCAACCGTCAGTTTGAGCATTTTGTTGTGGGATTCAAAATAAACCAAATTAGGAGGTTGTGAAGATCCAAAAAGGGTATCAGAGAATATGTTTTGTTTGGTTGGTCCTTTGAAAGAAAATGTGATTATGTCAAAAAAAAATGGTCTACTAGGGCTACAAGCCTTAAAAGAGTTTTGTGAAGCAAGAGCCTTTAGGAGGAGTGATAAAATTTCTAGATGTATAAGTTGGGTTGTTTGGAGAACTTGTTTTAAGGTGTAGAGTCTTTCATATAAATCTCATCCTTAAGGGACACTAGTGTGTGTGAGGGAATAAAATTACCCACTCAATGTGAATTTCTCTACATCAAGTGGTATTAGAGCAAGGGAAAGGAACCCTTGGGTAAGGAATTCTTGAAAGGATCTAAGGAATTCTTGAAAGGATCTAGGCCATCGAGAAACACAAAACACACCGAACCCACTTAGTGAAGAACACCATTGAGTAGAACACAACAAAGCCGCTCAGTGAAAGATACCACTGAGAAGAGACGGTACTCCACCAAGTGGTAATCGAGCTCGTCAGTGAACTCCACTGAGAAATCCAAAGCAGTTATCGAGCACATATAACAAGCCATCAAGATGGTTGAAGGAATAGTAGAAGAAGAACTACCTACAAGAATGACAAATGTGGAGCTTGCAAAGCTTGTAAGAGAGCAGATGGAAAAGAATAGAAAAATAAGAGAAGAGATGGAAGAGATGAGGGGCCAGATGAGAGAAAGGGGCGGTGAAGGCTCTGGAGATGATGGAGAATGGGATGATGAGGAGATCCCAAGGTAGGAAGAAGAGGAAGCTCTTGTAGACCAGAGACCCCTCCTAAATGCCCTAAAGTCCATGGAGAGAAGGACTATGGATGGAAAGTTAGAACTATTGATATTCAGTGGGAGGATGGAACCAAACTTAGTCATGGATTGGATCGAATCACTCACAAGATTCTTTGAATGTGAAGACATTCCTTAGCACCAGAAGGTGAAGACAGCAAAGTCAAAGTTAAAAGGCTCTGCTTTGACATGGTGGAATTTTATTCAAGATGAAAGAGAGAAGGAAGGAAAGAATAGAGTGTCTACTTGGAAAAGAATGGTGAGTTTGGTGAAGGAATCATATGTACCAAAATATTATGAGGTACAACTCCATAGGAGAAGACAAAACCTTAGGCAAAAGGATATGGATGTGAACACATACACTGAGGAATTCATGAAATTGTGTATGAAATCCAAGACAAAGGAGACAAAAGGAGAGACATTAGCTAGATACATAAATGGGCTAAGGTTTTCTATTCAAGAAGAGTTGAATTTACACACCCTTGGAATAGTGCAAAAGTGTTACCAATTGGCATCCAAAGTGGAGGAAAAGTTCAAGAGGAGACAAGATAAGAATGGTAGAGGAAGAGGTAGACAACAAAGAGGAAGAAGCCCTTTTAGGGGAAGAAGAAATGGTTTTGGTTCTCAAGGCAATTCTAATCAGGATCAAACCAAGAGTGAAGGTAATAATGGTAGAGGTAACTTCAAGGGAAGAAGGCCTAACTTCAGAGGAAGGTCACAAGTAAGAGGATCTATCCAGTACTACAATTACAATCAAGAAGGACACATGGCTAATAGGTTTTCAGAGAAAGAAAACACAGGTTCCATGGGGGAGAGGAGGAAAATTATGGTCCAAGAGTTAGCCTGTCAAAGCACTACTTCCTATCAAAGTGTGAATGCTCCAGATGGATATGGCTACCCTGAAAGAGGAAAGGCTCTAATGATCAGGAGAGCGGTGACTACCATGAAGATGCCTACCAAGAAGCCCCTACAAAGGAAGTCCCTCTTCAAAACAACTTGCAAGTCAGGAGGTAAGGTATGTAAAGTTCTAAGGTAAGGTAATGGGTGTGTCCTGATTACTCCTTCCATCCATGCATCTTGTTTTTCATCTCTCTTTTTGGGGGAGGGTTTTTTCCATGAGTTTTTTCCTCTTTCTTTTCTTTATGAGAGATTTCATTGAATTGCTCTTGCATATTGTACGTTGGTACCTAACATGGCCTAGTAGCCGAGACCCATCATGCATTGTCATCTAGCTTTGTGAGCTTAAGTGCATTCCCCTAAGTTGCACTTAAGGATGGGTGTTGATGTAATTAAGTATTCACTAATTATACTTTACTTAAGTTTACTTAGGATAATGCATTTCCACATTAGTTGTCATTGAGACACCTAGGAGTTTGTATATCATTTTAGCACATGGTGTAGGAGAATTCCACTTTAGGTGTGAGATCCACCTTTAGTGCTCTTACCACATTATCATCCTCTCATTGTTACACATGTTTCACATACTTAATGTACAATGGAGGATGATCCACCTTTGGTGGACATGTGATTTCACCTAGTGTGGTTGATAGCTTATCATCTCCTTATCATATAGTATCATTGCATTGCCTATATATTTAAGCATATCTACTTTGTATTCATTCATTGTATTTCATTATTGATCAATATTGAATCAATCATTTAATCATATTATCTTGTCTCTCTTATTTGTGCTATCTATTGAGCTTCTAGATCATGACATTTTATTATTTTCCTTAGGAAAATTCTTACAATTTTGCATGTAATAAGATTGGACACATAGCCTCTAGATGTCCTGACAATGACATGAAGGAGAAACCAAGGAGATTCAATGACAAGAATAAGAAATAATCTTACCTTGTTGAGGAAGGTGTCACTAATAAAGAATTAGATGGTAGAGATGAAGAGGAAATTATCTTTGTTGCATTGAAGGAAGAACCCTCATAAGAAGGTGAAAAAGCATTATTATCTAACTTGAATCACAATGGTGATTATATTATTGATAGTAGATATACTCATCACATGATCAGTGACAAAAAAAATTCCATTAAGATGGAGGAATGTGATGGTGGTTTAGTGATATTTGGTAATGATGCTCCATGTATGGTGAAAGGTAAAGGTTCCATTGCTTTAAATGATAAGATAAATTGTGATGGTGTTTATTAGGTTGATGGTTTAAGATACAACTTGTTAAGTGTTGCTTAGTTAAACAATAAAGGATATAGATTGGAATTCAATGAAGGTATGTGTAGAGTCATTGAGAAATAAGGAGAATTAATTGCTACCGGTGAACACACAAGAGGTAACTTGTTCCATCTGAATTCTATTGTTAAGGGTTGTATAATTTCTAAGATAGAAGATTTTTGGTTATGGCATAAAATTTTTTGTCAAGTTAATTTTGATAACTTGATCAAACTTAGTAAGATGAAGATAGTAAGAGGTTTTCCTAATCCAGTGAAGACAAACAATGTGATGTGCAAATAATTTCATCTTGGGAAGTTAACTAGTTCAAGTTTTATTAGTAAAAATTACTCTTCTAAAAGTATCTTAGATCTGGTTCATACCAATTTGTGTGGTCCAATGAGAACTCAAAGTTATTATAGTGATAGGTATTTTATGTTGTTTGTTGATGACTATTCCAAAATGATGTGGGTTATTTTTCTTAAGGACAAATCAGAAGCTTTTCATGTTTTCAAGATCAACAAAGAAAGAGTGGAAAAGGAGACCAGTAAGACCCTGAAATGTCTTAGATCAGATAGAGGAGGTGAATTCACTTCACATCAATTAATTTCATATTGTGAGAATAGGGAATCAAAAGGAAGATGTCACCTCCTAGGACACCTCTATGGAATGGAATTGTTGAAAGAAGAAACATATCTATCATTGATTGTGCTAAGACATTGATGATTCAAAAAGGTGTTGCACAAACATTTTGGAGAGAAGCGACAAGTACTACTATTTACACATTGAATAGAGTTCAATTGAAGAAAGGTACAAACAAAGCTCCTTATGAGTTGTGGCATGGTCGATCTCCTAGTGTGAGTTATTTTAAAAAAATTGGAAGTAGATGTTACATAAAAAGAGATGAAAATTTAGGAAAGTTTGATCCAAGAAGTGATGAGGGTATTCTTGGGATATTCCACAAAGAGAAAATTTTATAATTGCTTAAACAAGAGAACTAAAAGATAGTGGAAAGTGCTAATGTGAGAGTAGATGAATTCTTTTAACATAATGATGAATCTAGCAAGAAAGAACCAAATGATTTTCATGGGTTTGTATATCTACAACCGGTGGAATAAGAAACTGTAGATGAACCGATGGAAAGACGAGTTAATGAATAAGAATTGGTATAGGCGGTTGAAGGTACTCTAAGATCAGAACCGGTATTGCCAAGGTATGTTAAACTAAATTATTCACCTGATCAAATTATTGGTGATAAAAATGATGGTGTTTTGACAAGAAGAAAATCAAGAGAAAGTACATGTTTATTATCTAAATTTGAGCCTAAAACTGTAAAAGATACATTAAAAGATGATGATTGGTTGAAGGTTGAGGAAGAAGAATTAGAATAGATTGAGAAGAATAAGACATGGACATTAGTACCTAGACCGGTGGAGAAAAATGTAATCGATATGAAGTGGATTTTAAGGAATAAGATGAATGAGAAAGGTGAAGTAATAAGGAATAAAGAAAGATTGGTGTGTAAAGGATATTCGCAGAAAGAAGGCCTGGACTATGGTGAAACATTTGTACCTGTGGCAAAAATTGAAGGTGTGAGGATACTAATTGCTTATGCTGCTTACAAAGGATTCAAAGTATATCAAATGGGTGTAAAATCAACTTTTCTCAATGGTGTATTGGAAGAAGTCTACATTGAACAACCAAAAAAATTTTCCAATGAAGAAGGTAAGAACATGGTATGCAAATTACAAAAAGATTTATATGGATTGAAGCAAGCACCCGAAGCATGGTATGAGAGATTGCACTCTTATCTTATCAGATTGGTTTTACAAGGACAAGTGACAACAATAATGTATATGTGAAGATTGAAGAAGATGATAGATTATTGATTGCAGAAATATTTGTTGATGATATCATATTTGATGGCAATGAATAAATGAGTAGATCATTTGCTAATGAGATGTGAAAATAATTCGAGATGTCTATGATAAGTGAGATCAAATTATTTATTGGATTGCAGGTTCAACAGTTGAAAAAAGGTATATACATTAGTCAGTCCAAGTATGTGAAAGAGATATTGAAAACATTTGGGTTGGAAGACTCAAAACCGGTTGGCACCCCTATGGTAACTAGTTGCAAATTGTCAAAAGAAGATGATACTAAAGAAGTGGATGAGACTCTTTTTCGATCCATGATCGGTAAGCTACAGTATGTAGTGCACAGTAGACCAGACATTGCATAGGTAGTTGGATCAGTGGCCATATTTTCTTTTAATCGAAAAGAATCACATCTAATTGTTGTGAAGAGGATATTTAGATATCTTAAGGGAACTGAAAATTTTGGTCTTTGGTATGGACATAAAGGTAATTTTTCATTAAGTGTCTTTACTGATGCAGATTGGGATAGGAAATGTTGATGATAGGAAGAGAACTAGTGGTGGTGCAATCTTTCTTGGAGATAGACTCGTATCCTGGACAAGCAAAAAGCAGAATTGTATATCACAATAAATATCTGAAGCTGAATATGTTGGTGCTGCAATTAATTGTACACAGGTTGTGTGGACTAAGAAAATTTTGGAAGGAATTTAGGAAAAGGTAACTAGACCGGTGGTTATCTATTGTGATAATACAAGTGATATTAATATCTCTAAAAATCCGGTGATGCACTCTAAGACCAAGCATATAGCTATAGAATATCACTTTCTTTGCAAACAAGTACATGAGACAGATGTAAAGTTGAAGTATATGCCAACTAAAGAACATGTTGCTGATATTTTCACAAAGCTATTACCTAAGGATGTTTTTGAGTATCTAAGAGGTAAGCTAGGGGTTATTCTCCTATCTTTTGTGAATTAAGAGAAGATGTAGATGCATCAATCCAAGTGTATTCCAATGAATATCTTTATGGTTGGATTGATGTAGTGAGGCTACTCCTTAGGGGGAGCAGTTTGTGATTTATTATGTTGAGTCATAGTACAAAAAAGTAGATTTCATGTGTTTGACGCCTTTGACATTGTTGTTAAAGGGGGAGAGAATGTATATAAAGAGAGAATGTATGGGAGAGGATATAAGTAAAGAAATTTTTTTTAGAAGTGAAGTAGTTCACTGTAAGGGGGATTAATTATAAGATCAAGTACTAGTCAGAAGTGGGAACATTTTTTTGAACTCCTAGTGTTGTTGGTATTGATGAAAGTATTGCCATGAAGACATGAAGAGGGAGTGTTTCCATCAATGTCAAAGGGGGATTGTTGACATAGCTGATGCTAACAAATGATGTAGTGATGGTAAGTGATAATTGGTGTTGCAATGAGATAGACTTGATTATATGAGGATCAATTATTGAGTTGTTATTGATGTCAAGTATTGACCTAGTGTTTCTAGTATGTTTCTAAGTATATGAATGATGATCATAGTATTTCAGTGAGTTTTAGTTGTAGAGATTCATATGGGAGATTTAGGGATGTCTCAGAATGTTAAATACTTGACTGATATTGTTGATATTGACCAATGAGTTAGTATGATCAGAGGAAGGTTAACAGTGCAACTGCTAGAACAGTTAGTGACAGACGATAGGTGATTTTAGTAGTTTGTCAAATCTATGTTATGTCTTGTAATGCGGTTACATGATATGGTTTCAATAGTGTTTAGATGTTATGGTTTCAATTGCAACTATTTTGGATGACCAGAGTGGAAGATAGTAGACTGGTGAACAGAGTCACAGTTGTTAATAGGTTGAAGTGTTAAAGTTCTTGAGCGATAGTGATTAAATCTTTGATCGGTGAAAGTGTTGTGATAATTGAGGTTAAGTTAGTCGTGATCTGATGACGTGTATTAAACATTGTAGGTGATGATTTGGTATCACATTGTTTGATGCTAGCGTGTGGAGAAGATTCAAGAAAAAAGTTGTGTGGTAAAAACGTGTTTGACTCCTGGGCTCAATTTTTTATGTAAATCATTGTGATAGACGACACATTATAGGAAATTTATTGTATACATTTAATATTGTTGTATGATGCGCTGGATCTAACCGCACATATTGAAAGTTGAATTGTATGTCATTTAGGGAAATCCTATGGCAGTGGAAAACTTAAGGGCTTGATGAACAATATATATTGGATAAAGTTGGAAGTTTTTAGTGTTGATCGTGTGTGAAGCAAGTGCGGTGTAAAGTGCAAGTTGAGATCAAGGTAGGGAAGAGATAAGTGTGTTGAGGAGACATTGTGTACTTCAAAGGACTTGATCAAGAAGAGGTAGTGCTATTTTACATATCATTGTTCATGTTGCTCCCTAATAGTTACAAAATTTAAAATCCCCTAATAGGGTGGATCCTAGCAGGTCCCTATTGTAAATCCTTTAACAAGGTGGCACATTATCTTGTGTTTGAAGTCCTCTAAGAAGACTACTCTTGACATGGTAAAGGTTTTAATAGACTTAAAGGTAAATCCCTTAATCGGGTAGCAGCTAACAGTCCTTTTGTAAAACTCTTAACTGGGTTAAAATCCTCATAGGGTGTACTTCAAAAAGGTACATCATTTAGTGGGTACTGATCCCTACTGTGGCTTTTCCTGATTTGGGTTTCCACGAGATAAACATATGTGTAAGTGTTTCATTATTTTGTGGATATGTTTATGGTTAAGATTTTCATTTGATGGTATTATAAGATAAACTTGTGAATGTTGTAGTAAAGTTTAAAAGGATAAAAAACTCGGATAATTGGTAGATTATTGATTCAACTACCCCCCCTCCCACTCTCAGTAATCTGATCTTATTATTAACAAAATGGATACTCTTCAATCCTTTGCTTTATGTCAAACTCATGCTGCCCCACCACATAAGGGATGAAACCACAATCATGTCCAAAATAGCTTTGGGGGAATAGATGCCTTTCAATCCTTCACTCTAAATTAAAGAAGTTCTGACCTAAAACTCATACTCCCCCACTATAAAGGATGAGACCGCAATCATGTCCAAAATGACTTTGGAGAAATAAATACCATTAAATTGTCTCCTCTCAATCAAAAAAGTTCTAACCTAAGACTCATACTCCCTCCCACTATAAATAATAAGACCACGATCATATCCAAAAACAACTTTAAAAAATGATTATCTTTCTTAACCTAAGATTTATACTCCTATGACTAAGACTCATCCTCTCAACCATAAAGGAAAAAAACCTTGCTAGAGATTAAAACAAACTCGAAATCCTTAAACTCCATTTGTCTTCATGTAGGTAGTACTTTTGTAACAAGATACGTCTCTTTGAATAAAAGAAACGAATTTGGCATAGACTCTTTTCTTTAATCTTTAAAAAATATTGTTAAACAACCGCCCTCCAAAAGCCCTCAATAATGATCACTTTGTCACACTTTTATGAAAAAGAGCAAAAGTTAATGGCATATTCTTTTCTTAGCCACTAAGGCACGACAACGTATATCCAGCACCCGCGTTTATAAATAAAATATAAAATTGTATTATATTTTTATATTAAAAAAAATTTAGATTGTGATTTTAATTATCTATAAAATAATATAAACGTTCAAAACCAAAGTTCAAAACCAACAAGTCATAACTACCATTCCTCATCTAACATTCTCGAGTTCCTCATCTCACCCTAATCTATATATATAGAGCAATATACTGCTGCCTTGAAGAAGAATTCATTCCAGTGAAAATGAAGATCGCATGGTGTATAATTTCCTTTGCAGTTTTAATTTGTGCTAGTCTAACAGATGCTTTGCAGGCTTCTGATATCAATGGTGCACTTGAGGAAGAAAACCCAATTCGTGAGGTAATAGACCATGAATTTGAAAGAGGGTTGTTCAATGCAGAGACCCATTTTGCCCATTTTGTGAAGAAATTCAATAAGAAATATTCAGGGGAGGAAGAGCATGCTTACCGCTTCTCCGTATTCAAGAACAATCTAAGAAAGGCTATGCACCATCAGAAATTAGATCGTTCGGCTGTTCATGGTATTACCAAGTTTTCAGATTTAACAGAGGAGGAATTTCATCACCATTATCTGGGTCTCAGGAGACCCCCCTCCATTAACTCCCCTGCCCCTGTTCTGCCCACTGATGATTTACCTGAGGACTTCGATTGGAGAGAGCATGGAGCTGTTACTCCTGTCAAAAATCAAGTATTTTCTCAAACAAACTTTTGCCCCCCTTTTGTTGATTCAATGTGTTTTTTTCAACAAACTTTTGCCCCTTTTTTTAATTTCCATGATAGATTAACAATGAAAAAGCAGCATGAGAGATTACCAATCATCCATGGCTAGATAATTCTGAATAAGTGGCATGTTGGGTTTATTGCTGAATAGGATCTTTTGATGGTTCATTGATTTTGCCTTGTATCTGAATTAGATTGCTCTGCAATCAATTTGTATTATAGTTGCCAAACATTTCAAGTGAATTTGTATCAAAAGATATTAACCGAAAGGGGCTTCCTGTATGTATCTCCCTTATACATGTATACCTGTGATGTAAGGTTATTGATAAGATCTTGATATAATTTGTGCAGGGTAGCTGTGGATCTTGCTGGACATTTAGCACAACAGGAGCCATGGAAGGAGCCAATTTCTTGAATACTGGAAAGCTGGTTAGCCTCAGTGAGCAACAGCTTGTTGATTGTGACCACGAGGTATGTTTCTCTTGTAAAGTAGTTGATATTTTTTTAATGAAATTTGCTTATCCCATGGTACATTGCAAGGTGCAAGTAAAAGCTAGTTTGTCATGTATTAGGTTTCTGATGTAGACTTAAATGTATGAGCATTGGCTCTGAGATATAAATTTTGGGTTGGTTAAAGATTGATTCATAAAACATGATGATTTCAGACTATTATCTTTAAAACGGATTGTTGTAGTTGATCTAGATTTTCTTTTTGGGGTTGGTAGTGTGATCCTTCAGAACCAGATATTGATTCATAAAAGCTTGATGATTTCAGACTTTTATCTTTATAACAGACAGTGGTAGTTAATTTAGATTTTTCCTTTTGGGGTTGGCAGTGTGATCCTTCAGAACCAGATGAGTGTGACTCAGGTTGCAATGGTGGGCTTATGACAACTGCCTATGAATATGCCCTGAAAGCTGGTGGGCTACAAACAGAAGAAGACTATCCATACACTGGAGTCGATGGGACCTGCAAGTTTGACAAAACCAAAGTTGCAGCCAAGGTTGCTAACTTCAGTACTGTCTCCATTGATGAAGATCAAATTGCAGCCAATTTGGTCAAGAATGGTCCATTAGCAGGTGAGAACTAATTACAAGCCTACTTCCTTCTTTTATAACTACAAAGGTGAGTTATACTCTGTGCTGATAAATCCTTTTGATTGATGCAGTGGGAATCAACGCTGCTTACATGCAAACTTATGTAGGAGGGGTGTCCTGCCCCTATGTTTGTAGCAAAAGAAATCTAGATCATGGAGTATTGCTTGTAGGATATGGCCAAGCAGGTTATGCCCCTAGTAGAATGAAGGAGAAGCCATACTGGATCATCAAGAATTCATGGGGTCCTAACTGGGGTGAACAGGGCTACTACAAAGTGTGCAGAGGATACAATGTCTGTGGAATCAACACCATGGTTTCTACAGTTGCTGCAGCCACAATCAATGATGAATAGACAAAAATTTGTCAATCAAACTTTGTACAGATTTATGTTAGAGTCAAGTTTGAAAAATTTCCTTAATGTATTGCACATTTAAGGCTGAAATCGTTAGCCAAAATGCTACACTCCGTGAATAGTTCGAAGGGAATTGCACACCTATGACTTGAATAGTTCGAAAGGAATTGCAATTGTGCGTTGTTGATTTGGGGAACCAAAAAAGATTTCTTCATTTTATTTTATATACAAGTGTTGTTTGTTTTAATATATAGTTTATGTGTTTGGCTATATCTCGCTTCCAAGTATACATAATTAGTTGTAAATTGTATTTAAAGTTTACTGTACAAGCCAGTTATGTAACTAATATAAAATGACATTGTTTTCTTTACTTTGTGGAGCTGATTATTTTGTTAGTAAACTTGCTTTTGGTCAATAGTTCATGTTTTTATGATAAAATAATTAAGTCAAGAGGCTTCCTACAGTGGCATTATTTGTATAATAAAAAAATATAATAGGAGGTTATACTCGGCATAGCATAGCACAACACTTCGAGGTTTTGGTAGGAGGAAATGCTTGATTCACATGCTTTTCTCACTCCATTATATAGCTTCTTCTTGGAGAGTCATGTTCATATGTTTTGGGAGGATCGTGGTGACATGTTGTGAGAAATTATGTAGCTATTTGGGTTGCATGTGTGGATAATTGTGATTATTTTTGGCACTTCATGAATCATGGTCTGATCATTCATCACACCTTGATGTGAGTGTTGATTGTTATATTAGATATGCTTTGTTCTATTTTTATATTTGACAATCCCATACATTGGGAATTCTAGATGAGTATGTACTTCATTGATAGGTTTGATATAGGTAGCTTGAGATTGTGCTCTATGGGTTGACATATGGTTTGCATGAGGTTCTCGATGTTATTGATGTATAGGAGGTATAGGTGGATGAATGCATTGGCATCTTGGAGCCTTTGTTATAACATGAATTTGATGCTTATGTTCTTATATTAGTGAATAGTTTCAACGTGGCATATCCCCTTTCTTCTATAGGTAGACGTTAGAGGATGAGAGGAGTTATTTCTTGGAATGGTTGTCACTTTGGTTTACTTACAAGTATCTTGGTGGAACACAAGAGCATGCTAGACATTCATGTGGTTTCATGTTCGGCTATAATGATGTATTTCATTGATTGACCCTCATGAAACTTATACAACAAGTTGGAGAATGTCAATATTTTGTGTTTAAAACGATTGCATAAAATGATTTTTTATAATGTTGTAGTTAAATAATTATTTGGTTGTGGTACATCTAGGAGACGTTGTTAGCCACAATAGGTAATTATTTGGGTCTTTTAAATTTGTATTGTAACATTAGGTTAGTTATTTACGCATGTGAGATGCATAGAATAATTAATTGATAAAAGCATCTAATTCTTATATCAGTAGTTAATGTTGGATGGGTGAGTGGGTTATCATATTATTGAGTCTTTTTTAGGAGTGCATATTTGAAGCATGGCATGGTATGTATGAATTCATTTTTGGAGACATGGGGTATGCATTAAAGAGACTTGATGTTCCATAAGTATTCGTTGTAGCTATGTAAGTGCATGTGTTGTTTATTTATTAATAATAGATGGAGTATTGATGCTTTTCACAGGTTGGATTTTTCCCTCTTGAAGGTTTTTCTAGGGCATATAGATTTTATAATCTTGTGCCTTGTCTATTAGATCTATTCTATTAGATTTATGCATTTAGTTATTTTTAGCTTAAATATATTATTTTCTCTCATGTGATTATGCAATCTTAAGTATTTACCTTTCCACACTAGTTTTTATCATCACTCTTTTTCTCATTCTCTACATAGTACTTTTATAAAAATATCTCCACTTTTACTAGAGTACTCTTTCAAATACAATACGTTATCTCTTTCTACAAGTACTTTGATATTTTCCCTAAAAGCATACAAGACTAATATAGGATATTGTTGAAATTGTAAATTCCTACAAATCCAACCTCATATGGTATTACTACTAGAAAGTTTATTAATTATCTTGTATGGTTCACATTTTTCCCTTCAACTTGTTATAGGTTCCTTTAATAGAAATCTCTCCTTCCTCAAATAAAACTTGATTGAGTATATAACTTTATATTCTTTAAGTCTCCTCTAATTCATTATTAATCCCAATGCAGAATACAAACTAACATTATTTTATGTTCTCTTTCGTATATGAAATTGCCATAATCCTACATTCTAACTAATTTCATAGATATTTCACAGATTCTAGATTTCCTATAAATATATGTATATTAGGCCAATAATATTTTTCGCTTATAAAAATAAACTTCTTATTAATGACAAAATGAATTTGTTAATCCATTACCCTTTTTTCTCTCTTATTAAATATTTTCTTATATAACTTTTGGGAATACATAACTATTTCCCTTGAACAACAAATCATCTTGAATCAAGTACTCTAATTATTTAGTTTGAGCTACACTTATGGGTAACTTCCATGCTCTCCACACTCTAGCAAAAACAATATTATTTTTATATAAATTTTCCATTTTATCAAAGAAAAACTTCATTTATAAATCATATTTTCTACTTATCACATTAGCTACTCTATATTTATAACTTCTAAAATGAATAACTATATAGAAATTCAATCTAGTTGATATGTCTTTGATTCAACTTTTATTAAAATGTTTGGTGCTTAGTATACAAAATAAATTATTTTGTCAATAAACAATGTTGTAACACCCTTACCTATGGTTGCATTTGAGTTGTGTGTTCTTTTTTGTCATTTTGTTGTGGTATGATGTTTAATCACTTTAATTTAATTAATTTTTAATTTATTACTAATATTTATTAGATAAGATAACATTTATTTTTTCTATTGATATATTAATTATTAAATATTTAGATGATCTACGTTCAAATATAATGATTAAAAGAAAATTCTAATGGGAGTATATATATAGTCCTATTTGGTCTTTTTATTATCTTTTTGGGGATTTGGATAGTCTTTTTTGACCCTTCAATGTTTGGCCAGAATTGAAGAGTTGGCCATGTTGTGCTATTTGAGGGAGGTTTGAGTTCTCTTTTGGGGGGATGGTAGATTCTCGAAGGGAAGATTTGGTAGGATTAGCATGGGAGATGAAGGTTTGAAATTTTTTTTTCTTGTTTCGTAGTCTTGAGTGGCATTATTACGTTCTTACAAAATAACTGAAGACCCAAAAAATATGCCACTTCTGACGCCAATGAATACCCAAAGTATTAACAAGGGTATTTGATGTCACTAAACTTAAGAGAAATAATATTCCTCATGCTTGTTGTCATCATTAAATTGAGTAGTTGCAAAACCATGAGTATGATCATATAACAACAATATTTTGATCCCGTGCAGGATGTACAGCTCATTCTATCATTTCATAATTTCACTTGAGTTCACAACTTCGTTAGCAAATCCATCTGCCACCGCATTCACCTCCCTGTACCCATGAGATATATGACACAAGTCGAAATCATTGATGATCTATTTTTCCTCACATTGGAATATGTCAAGAATATTCCCCCAAATGGGTTTCAGTACTCATTGAAGTATTTAAGGGATTATATTTTTTCTTCTAAAATAGCGCAACTTTTGGAGGCCATATCTTGTGAACTATGTACCTGATTGGCTAATAGAAACCACTTTTTTGAAACCTCTTGAAGCGCTCTACAACTCAAATTATGAAGCACTATCACGAGAAAAGTTTGACCCCCTTTTGAAGCCTCTAAGGTCTTCAAAAATGAGTTCAATGTTTTTCTTCCACCTTGCCAAAACAAAAAATCAATAACATCAAAACCAGACTTGATCTTGCCATGAAACTTTATTGGCATGCTTATATATCCAAAATGAACCTCCAAGAAAGTAATGTGAACAATATGTGTTGAAATGAAAACTTGCTAAAAATAGAAAACTTGTCCATTTACACATTTTTCCTTCTTTCAACATAATTTCTCGACTTCGTCATCATCAACTTTACAAATGATCAAGCGGGTATCTCTAAAATTACTACCATCATCTCACACATCTTGTAAGCTTTCTGACCATATAAATTTTTCTATTTTTGGACAACATTAGCATAGTAATTTAATTTTCTTTACCAGTATCTTTATAGTCCTCATAGACATATGTCTACCATTTTTTAAATAAATTTTGATATACTTGACCAAATTCAAAAAAAATTACATATTACTATTCTACACTATATTCTATACACTTTTAAAAATAAAAAGTTTGCAATTTGGATTATTTTTATGCAAGTTATGACCAGCGCACAAACAGGTACCAGATTTTCATGATGCAATCACTTCAAAAAATCATTAATAAAAAAAAACTCAACAGAGAATTAAAAAAAATACACAACTTCTAGATCTCACTCTTACCTATCATCCTACCAAAGGGTTTTGCAAAATTCTAAATCTAACTATAAATTTTGTGAAGTGCACAAAAAAAGCTATGTTTGTTTTTCTGAAAAATTTAGGAATAGTTTTTCGTGGGCGAGATGTTTGACCCTCTTAATCTTATCCATTTTTTAAAAACTTTAGTAGTTTAGAAACTAAATTCAGAGTACTAGAATTCTTATTCTTTACACAACTCCTAGTTTTGAGTGTGTGACCCTCAAATATCTCTATGAAGTTTAAGTTTCCTTGATTTTAGAAAAAAAAATGGCCACTTATACCCCGTTTTGTTCACCATCTTGGCGCACTTACCCTACATTCAAATATAATGATTAAAAGAAAATTCTAATGGGAGTATATACATAATTCTATTTGGTGTTTTTATTATCTTTTTGGGATTTGGATAGTCTTCTCTAACTCTTCAATGTTTGACCAGAATTGAAGAGTTGTCCATGTTGTGCTATTTGAGGGAAGTTTGAGTTCTCTTTTGGGGGGGGGAGGGTGGTAGATTCTCGAAGGGAAGATTTGGCAGGATTAGCATGGGAGAGGAAGGTTTTAAATTTTTTTTTTCTTGTTTCGTAGTCTTGAGGGCCATTATTACGTTCTTAAAAAATAATTGAAGACCATTTGAGCTTTAGTTTAGGGTAATGGAGTTGTTTCACTATGGATTGGAGGAGAGAGAGAAAAAAGAGAGGAATCTGTGATCATGGCCAAAGATAAGGTTGATCTTTGATCATTGTTTACATGAAACCATTTCCCTTAAAAGAAATCACATGCCTTTTTATGGAATTGTGGTCTATGTATAATCATTTTTGTTTCCTCCTTATACTTTTTTTTATGTTATCTCTATGCTAGGGTGTTACATGTGTCAATCCTAGCGTGTCAATCCATATAGAGGCCCTTTCCAAATCTACGGGTCGATCTGTTCTGGGACTGCTATCTTCCTAGGAGTTGATCTTGCATTTTGCACCATAGTGCAACTAAGATTACCACGGCTTATTCTAGACTGCATTACCCATATTCTTATTCATGCATTTTGCATAAAGGAAATGCTACTTGATCTTGGACCCGACCTACCACGCAGTCATGTTTTTAGAGGACCTTTCAGTTATAGATTGTCATATCTTTTCCGTCTTTTTATTGGCAATTAAATATCCTCCACATTTCCTCCTTAGGATGTAAATCTTGTGTCATTACCTTTCCATGAGATCGTGTTGTTTTAGAATTCCCAAATTATGTTATGTGCTCTCAGTTTGCTACTTACATTCAAGTACTCAACTCAAAATTCATTTCATGTGCTCTACATTTTTCTTGATGACATGGTGATTACTCTCATATTTCATTTTCTTAGGCACTAATTCTTGTATGTGTCGATAGGCTTCCATGTGTTGTATGGATTTACTAAATTCCATCTCTTTTACTTGCATGTCTTATGTAATGATAAGATTTATTGGATAATTAATCTCTAATACAATTTAGAACTTTTTAATAATAAGGATGACCTATATTACTTAACCAGATATGAATTTTTAGTTAAGTATAGCTAACTCTGATGTAGGAGCATCCAAGGTGTAAGAGCAATCTTGTATCACCCCAAAAAATATTGTCTAGATTTTAAATAAGGTCCTTTTTGGGAAGGGTTACTAATAAACTAGGGTATTCCTTGTTTAAGAATTTCTTTTTAAGCTCTACATTATAGCAATAGATAAAGATAAAATCTTTAGGGAGTAAAGATATGCTTACCTGATTGGAAAAACATTTTTGGAGCCAATCTACAATTTTACCTAAGGATAATCCATAGTCGTTCCACCTCAAGATTATTCCTTTAATTCTCATTATGTCTTGGTTGCATTCTATAACTCCATCATCAAATTCTAATAGAAAATCCTATTTTATGCCTTGGGAATTGGGTATTTTTGGAAAAAAGGAGTCGAGGGTTTCAACCTACGATGGGGGGCGAATAAGGAATGTGTTTTGGCCGATGTTCGCTCTTGCTAGGGTTAGCTTCCACTTCCGTCACAATTGGAAGTGATTCTATAGCCTTGATTCTGCGATGAGTGGGAGAATAAAGGGCTTTCTTTTGGGGGATCGTAACTGGGTATGGATTTAGGGTTAGGATGCTTGGAGAATGCAGAGGAGAAAACCAATTTTCTATTGGTAAAGCAAAGGGGGTCCTGTCACTGTACCTAGGGATTTAATTAAGCTTTGCTGAGATTGAGGGAACATTTACCTTCTTATGTCTTTTTGGAACTACCTTTGTCCATTGATCCTCCCTTATTTGTAGATGCATAGGAGCCAGGGAGGAGCCCTCAGATCCTTCTAATAGTACTAAAGGAGTATTAAACGATTTTGCATATCGCGTCAAAAGAAAGAAGTTCCACTGCTTATTAATGCTTTCAACACTAAACAATTTATGTCCAGATTTCGCATATTCAGAGCAGAGAGCCATCCCATTTTTTTATTTGGAAGATTGGTAAATAATTAATATTTATTTATGAGAGAAAAATAATTAATTTAATTAAATAAATATAATTTATTTAATTGTGATAGGGATTTTGATTTAATTATTACATAAATGCAATAATTAGAAAGAGGGAATATTAATTCAATATGGTTATTTAATTAATTGAATGACATGAGGAATAATTAAATAATATTTAATTATTTAATTACTTTATAAGATGAATAATTGATGAAATATGTATTGGATGATTAATAATTGTGGTAATTAATTAAAATTAATTAATTATAGAATTAAGAAGAAATGATGATTTTGACTTTAGAATATGGTAAAATGACATAATTTATTTCAAATAATAAAGATTATTTAAATAAATTAAAGAGGAATGTTAGTAATGTCATTGTGTTAGAGCAATAGGCCATTTTTAGTGTCTACATTTTGCCTCTATTTGATATAATGGTTTTAAGGCATTGTTTCAAAGTATAATAAAAATTATGACCTGGTATGCCCCAGTGGGAAAAATGCGACGACGAGGTAAATGATGCCCCCCTCGAGAGATTGTTTATGCAAGAAAGACATGAATGATATTTTGAAATAAGATGATAGTATATATGATGTTTATGAGATGCAAAAATATTCTGATATGCTTCTATGTTATGCGGCAGATGTACACATTTTCTATATGATGTGATGCAATGCCGATATGCTATGCATTTTATGTTTTTTAATTTTCATATACACTTTCTATGATGGATGAATGCATTGATTTCTATTTATGATGCCTAATTTATGTCATATGTAATAACATGCTTATGCAGGATGAAAATATTTTGTTTGTATCATTATACTCTATCACAAGGACTTATTAGGATTGACAGAGAGAATTTGTTAATAATGAGACTTTTTAGAAGATGATAGTTAAGAAATGAAATAATTTTAGGAAATCTTGATTTAAACTCTTAGTTTATAGTAAGTAGAGAGCTTAATGTTTTAATAATCATGTTTTTTATTTTTAACTGAATTGAGCTATTTATTTATCATCATTGAGCCACTTTATTATAGCAAAAAATGGATACCACCCTAGGTCAAGATATGAAAGATCTAGGTACGATTATTCTCTTGCATTAAAAACTACACGTTGACCAGACAAGGAATGTGGGTCAATCCATCTAGGTCGAGCATTTAGAGTCAAGGTATATGCGGTGTATCACATCCGAAGTATCTATTGCAATGTTGCAATTGGATATTTGCATATGGATGCGAAGACTCTTATCATAGACACCTAGATTGCTCTTTCAAGACTTCACGAAAAATATTCCACAAATAGTAGACAAATAAAAATGAGTCATGAACCATCATGACATCTGTAAATCACTTGTGGACATCTTGGAGATGCATAAGAACATGACTTGTGAAAATCAAGACAATAAGACTAACTTGACTCAACAAGTTGCAACTATATTGATTATGTGTCTTTATTTTTGTAGTAACTTGGACATTGAATTTTGAAATTTTGTTGATGCTATCTAATTCTAAGAAAAAAGGTACCTTATCTAAGACTGCTCCATCTTATTTTGAGTGTTCCTTCCCTTGTCTAAGACAACAATTTTTTTGACAAAATTCTTTGTTGTGGGACTAGTTTGATAGATAAGACAATTTGGTCAGTGTGTCTAAGGACTTGTTGACTAGTTTTGATTATTTTGACTTGGTTTTACTGAAGCTCATATGTGCTATACATCATCGTTTAATGTTTATTTTTGAAATGTGAAAGAATTGGTTTTATGTACAAAAGAGATTTATTGCATATTTTTGTTGGTTTTTCGATTTGTTTTGTTGTCAACTAATTTTTTGAACCAATTATAATTTAGTATATCTCTTATTTTATTAAAAATAACATATTTTCTATAGTCTAAATGTGATATTTTTAAGTTTATAATTGCTAAAAATTATTTTTCCATCATTTGATTGCCCAAAACAATTGATATCTTATCCACGATTTTTTAGGAATTCAAAAAGCTGAAAAGTTTTTTTAGAGTTAATTTAACATTATGTCATCATTCTGGGCACTTTTATGTTATATGAGATAGTTTAGTGTTCTATTATTATATATATAGTAATATATAATTGGTCTTATTTAATTTTAATTTTAATTGTATATATAAATCTCTTTCTAATTTCATTAAATTTATTATAAGTATTGAGTTTATTTAAATTAATTAATAATTTTTAATTATATTTTTATAATTATAGTAAATTATATAATTACTATAATTTATTTATATATTATATTTGTAGTAATAAGTACACATTAATTATAACAAATTTGAATATTTATTTTAACTAAATTAGGGTTATATTCATTTAATTTAATACTATATTCATAGAATTAGGTAATATTATAATATATCTTATTAATTCAATACATATAAATTTAATGTATCATATAATTAAAGTTGCAATAGTAATTCAAATTAAGTTGACTATTTCTATTTCTCTATATTTCTTAGTATTATTTTTTGAAAGTAACAATTTATAAAATAATACTAAAAAGTAGGCATTGGTCTACAGTTGTTGCTTCTCTTTGTAACAACAAGATCTTGTGTTAAGAGCTTAAATAATTTTATTTATTTTTAAATACTAAAAATTAATTTATGTATTTTACTACTACTTGTATGTTGGCCGGTCTTTGATCTTCTAGTAAAGTTGAATGGTTTTGAACAACTCCACCACAAATCAAGTGTTGTTGACTACAAAACCCCCAAGTCACAATGGATGAGCCCACGATCATGTCTAAGATGACTTTGCATAAATGGATACTCTTCAATCCTTTGCTTTATGTCAAAGAAGTTCTAACCTAAGACTCAAGCTCCCCCGCCACATAAGGGATGAAACACAATCATGTCCAAGACATCTTTGGAGGAATGAATGCCCTCCATCCTTCGCTCTCAATCAAAGAAGTTATGACCTAAGACTCATACTCCTCCTACTATAAAGGATGAGACCGCGATCATGTCCAATATGACTTTATAGAAATAAATACCATTCAATTCTCTCCTCTCAATCAAAGAAGTTCTAACCTAAGACTCGTACTCCCTCCCACTATAAATAATAAGACCACGATCATATCCAAAAACAACTTTAAAAAATGATTACCCTTCAATTGTTCTTTCTTAACCTAAGATTTATACTCCTATATTTCATATTAATAACTAAGACTCATCCTGTCAACCAAAAAATAAATAAAAACTTGCTAGAGATTTAAACAAACTCGAAATCCTTAAAATCCATTTGTCTTCATTAATACAAAAGAATCAAATTTGGCATAGACTCTTTTCTTTAATCTTAAAAAAAATATTGTTAAATAACCGCCCTAGAAAAGCCCTCAATAACCACCCATTCAATGGTTTTCAACTGCAAGAGTGGATATTAAAGTTGTTAAATAACCGCCCTAGAAAATCGCCGGATTCCGTCATTGTCGGATGCGTGAGAAATCATCGGAAATAATTTTCATTCCCGTTTATGCTTCCTCCTTAAAAAAATGTTATTTGTTAAGCGGAAAGAAAACGAAGATTTTGGAGAGAAGGTATCTTCCCAACAGTTTCTTTTCATTCACCTGTAATAAAGTGGATGATTGGAAGGATTCATCATTCAACTTCGTATACAGAGTGATTTAACGGTAGAAAATTCGTTGTTAGGTCAAATTTGTGATAGAAAGATCAGTTTGAAGAATGATTTTTTCTCTGAACAGTTCTATTTTTTCCTGGTGGAGCGCGGAAACTGAAGCTTAAAATTGGAAAGGAAAAGCAAAGAGAACTTATTTTATTGTGCACTTGCGGGGGTCGATCCCGCAACATCTAATCAATTTTGGCATGAATTGCCGCTAACAGAAATATGAAGCACAAAACTCCATTCTGGAATGGAGATGTCGATGTCATTCCCCACACGGTCGAAGTTTCAACTCGTCTACGGACACAGGCAAATAGTCGGTAGAGATATAAAATCATTGCCAGTTGTTTGTTATTTTATGTTAGAAAGTTATAAATATATATTAATTTTATAATTTTAATATCAAACATTGAATTTTTTAATATCAAACATGACATTGATGAACTTTGTAATGAATCTTGCGCATGTGAAGCAAAAAGGATTGGAGATTATGAGTAAATAAAAAAAAAAGCAGGAGTAGGTGGTTGCAAGTGTCTGTATTCTGCGATTTACTCGTTTTATTCAATATTGATTTATTTAAATAATTTCTTCGATTCTTCTATATTATTTTTTAATCATTTTTAAATATTAAATTTTATTTAAATTTATTTTAAAATTATTTTTAATATATCATATAATTATGTTTTCATTTTATTTTTTATTTAAATAAAGTTATAATCCTTGTTGTTTTATGTAAAAATATTTTAAGTAAATTTATTTAAATCAATTTTCACTTTTATTCTATATTATTTTTTTAGATACATTTTAAATTTAATCTAATATTTTTAAATTTATATTTTATTTTTAGTATGAAAGTGATGCTATACATTTAATCAATTGATGTTTGATACATACATAATTATTATTTTTAATTTTCTTTTATTTTGTCTTTATTAATATAAAAATTCTAACAGTCAATATGTTAACAAATAACTAATTTAATATGATTTTAATATATTTATTTTTAATATTTCTTAATTAATGATTAATATATATATATATATATATATATATATATATATATATATATATAATGTTTCTATTTTATTTTTATTTTTGTTATAATATTTATCTATAATTGTAAGTCTGATAAATCTTTTATTGATACATATATTTATAAATCCACTTTAACATTTTTATATATTTTAAATATAATTATTAATACATTTTAAATATATTTATAAATTTATTTATTCATTGAGTTACATAAATTTATTTATAAATTTCTAAATACTTATGAAAAAGCTATAAATGTATTTATAAAAGTTTAACTACTTATAAGGTTATTGATTTATAAACATTTAAATATCTTTTGCTCTTTATTTATATCATTTGCCCCTCTTTAGGAAGTGAAGCTTTTAATCCAATTCAATCATAGACTTAAGTGCAACAATAAAGAAGAGTTAAATATTAACTAATTTATTTATGTATCAAAAATTAGTTTAATTATACCTATAATATCATTTTTATTTTTTAAAATGTCTTATATAATTTAATATAAAATATTGATTTAATTTCATAAATTTGAATTAAAATTATAGTACATAATGGATCAAATGGATCAATGGTTTTCCATGCCGCTTCTTTTCTTCAACTCAAGGTGTTCGACAGGGTGATTCCCTACTCCATTCTTGTTTATTATTTTGGCTAACGGCTTTAGTAGATTCATCTCCCATAACAACAAGATTGGTATATGGGCGAGCATTTCCCTTCATCATTCTAATCTTTCAGTCACTCATACCCTTTTAGCGGATGATTCCCTCTTATACAGGAGGGGTACTCTTCAAGAAGCCACTATTATCAAGACAACCATAGATGGATATTGCTCAGCATCTGGACAAAGATTGAATGCTTCGAAATCAAATATTTTCTTTTTCAATATCCCTGGCAAAGTTCTACAGGATATCAAACAACTCTTTAGTTTTGAGGTAGCAAAGACCCTAGGTAAATATTTAGGCATCCCATTCTTTCAAGGTTTTTGTAAAGCTTCTTATTGGAATAATATTACCCAAAAAATTATGGAGAGGATTGCATCTTGGAAAGAAAAATGGATGTCTTTGGTAGGTAGAATTTTGTTGGCAAAATCAGCATTGGCTTCCATCCCTAACTACTTTATGTCGATCTTATTGGGTCCCAAATCAATATTCGAAAAAATCAGAAAACTTATTAAGAACTTCATTTGGAACGGTAATATGGATAACAAGGCTAAGGTCCCCCTGGTTGCTTGGGACAACTTGTGTTTGCCAAAGGATTGTGGCAGAGTGGGTTTACATAATCTGGCAGAGAGGAATCTTAGTTTGGGCGCTAAACTCTCTTGGAAATTCTATGAATGTCCAAGGACCCTTTAGTCTGAACTAATTCAGATCAAATATCTTGATAGCAATGATCCAACTCGTATCTTTACTATGCGTAATCCTCCTCAAGGCTCAGTTATGTGGAATTTTTTAGTGAAAAGTAGGCAAGTGATTCTCCCCTATTTGTCATGGGTGGTCAATTTAGGCTCTCGAATAAACTTTTGGGATGATTCGTGGAATGGTCACCCCCTATAGCATGATCTTTTAATATTTCTCAAGACACAGGATTGGCTATTCAGCTTCAGTGGGGTTCCATGGTAGCAGATTTCCTCAATTTGATTCCTTCTAGGGATGGGTTCCAGGCAGCCTGGAAGGTTGTGTCTTCTTTGAACATCTCGGAAGGTCAAAAGGACATCCTTCATTCGATCTTTGATCAAAGACCAATTCATATCAACCAAAAGGATGACAGACTTATTTGGACTAGTGCACCTAATGGAAAGTATTCAGTTAAGCATGGGTACTATTCCCTTGCTCATAATTGGGGGGTTCTCAATAAACACATTTTCTCTTTTTGTTGGCATTCAACGGTACTTCCCAAAGTAGGATCATTCTTATGGTTGGCTTTACAAAATAGAAATCTTACAAGTGACAGGCTTGTCAAATTGGGGATCGCAGATCCTTTTAATTGTGTCTTATGTGGCCTTCTTCCAGAAACCTCAAAGCACCTTTTCCTAGCTTGTGAATTTGCTCAACAAATTTGGTCGAAAATCCAACAGAGACTTCGTGGGCAAGGCCCTTTGTCCACCTACTTACCACAACTCATCGAACAATGGCCTTTGCTTCACAAAGACTCTTTCTTCAGGCATATTTGGAGAGTCATTCCTACTACTGTTATTTGGAGCCTTTGGTGGGAATGAAATAAGAGAATCTTCAGAAGGGCTGGTTCTTAAGTTGATCAAGTTTGGGATACGATTGATAAGTTGATCTCAGAGATGGTGAATGCTCATTCTTTAAGAACTAAGACTCTTTCCTCGCTTTTCTCCTCAGATGATTCTAGAATCTTAAACTCATGGCCTCTTGTTTCTATTCCTTTCAAGGGAGTTCTGGTCGGGAAAAAATCCAAGGCTGAAGTTAGGAAAGATATTAAATGGCAACCTCCGAATGAGCCATTTATCAAGCTAAACTTTGATGGGGCCTCTAAGGGTAACCTAGGTATTTCTGAGGCCGATTTTTTGTTGAGGGACAACACCTCCCATTTAATTCGAGTCGATTATAGTAAGATCCCCATTGGCTCTAATAACATCGAAGAAGCTAAGGCCCTAATGTTGGCGATGGCCTATGGGATCAAGAAAATCCATATTGAGGGGGACTCCCAAATTATAACGTTTGCTCTCATGTCATGTTCTTCCTGCCATTAGGAAATCCAATATATTCTGGATCAGGTGAGGCTAGTGTTGGACACATTTGAATAATTCAAAATATCTCACTGTTATAAAGAGGCAAATGCTCTTGCTAATTGGTTAGCTAATTCTGGGACTTCACTTGATAAGGGATCTAAATTTTGGGATCATAATGAGCTGGAGGAAATGATTCGTATTGACAAGGGTCACGATTGGATTGGACCCGAAATTGCACATGCCCAACCTTTTGAATTTGGTCTCGCTTTTATAACCGCGATCCTGGGAGAGTAAGGTTGTATAGGTGGATTTTGGAATGCATCCAGCCCACTCTGTTTTGGTCTTGGTCTTCATAGTCTGGTTTTAACCGCGGCATGGATTTCAGAGATTTGAATTTGTGTGTTCACCTTACTGAGTTGAGTTTCTGGATGTAATTCGCCTAATTATTGGTGCAGGGATCACCCTTCAGTGTGCTCCATGGGCCATCTCCCACACATGTGTCCTCTGCTTTCTTATCCAATTGCTTTGATTTGACTTAGGATTGTAGGTCCTTTGCCAATCTGGCCTCGACTCTCATCAGGGTAGACTTTGTGTTTAGTTTCGTAAGGGTTTAGAGATGACCCGTAGAGATGCATTTAGTTTCAGAAGGGTAGCCATTCATATTCTAGATATTTTTCCTTCTTCATTAGTGGTGGATGCCTTATCTCTGTTTGAGGATTTCAGTTTATGGTTGGCCTATTCCCCAGGCAGTTACCTCTTCTGATGATTTAACATCTGTTCAATCGCAGGTGGCTGTCGTGGTTGAGGGAAGGCCAGGATTGGCCCTCGAGGGAGCCCTGGCCCCTCCTTCTAGGATTCCTCGTACACTTCATCTGATATATCCAACAGTTATTTGGTTTTGTTGGCTTGGGTTTTCGGACTATTTGATGAATCAGATGGCTTATTGAGGGTTTCTGGCCCACGTCCACTTTCTCTTATTCTACCGGCCCCAAGTATGGTTTTCAATTTAAGTACTTTGAAGGCTTTGGTTTGGCGACTGGATTCACATTTGGAATACGCCAAATTATATGTTATTTTCAAGCTGGGTATAGAAGATCCTCCTGACTCTTGACTCTCTTTGGTCTCTATGTCCTCGGGTTTATCTTTCTTCTTCGAGGTTTTTGTGGATTCATCTCTTTTGGGATAGTTTTGATTTCATTTTGTAATGCTCAAGTTTCACAAGTTGGTTGGGCGGGGATCATTTTCTCCCTCTTCGGTTTCTCTTCTTTCCGTTGTATTTGTATTTGGGCTAGGACATGAGGTTTTCTTCCTGCTTTTTTCCTCATGGGGCTCTTCTGAAGCAGTTTAACTTATATTAAACATTTATAATTGTACTGCCATTTTTATCAAAAAAATAAATAAATTAGAATACATACTTAAAATATCAAATAAATTTAATTTTAAAAAGAAATATAATGATACATTATTATTAAACTAGTTAAAAAACTTAATTTTAAATAAAATGTAACATTTACAACTTATTTCAAAAAATAATATAATTTTATTTTTTAAAATCATTTAAGTAAATTCAATGAGTATTCTAAATTTATTAAAATCCATATATTATGAATTTATTTAGATTAGACAAGTATTATAATTTATTTAGATTAAATAAAAACTATGCTGAAGTAAGGTAATTTGAATTTAATAATATTGTTTTCCGTAAAAAAATGATGTGTATTGGACAATGCAGACACTGCAAAAATTGCAGAATACATGTGTTGGACACTTGCACCGACTGAGCTGAGTAGTTGGACTCTTCACATTTGGATGAGCATGGCATTTCATATGGATGGGCATGAAAATTGTGGTGAAAAACCAAGGTACGCAACTGTCTCCTTTATCTTTGTCACATGTCCGCTACTCAATCATGGTGCAATAGTGCTAAATATATTTTCTATTTTATTCCTATAAAATTGGTAGCATTTCACCTATTGCTTCTACCTATATACTTTACATTGATTTTTAAAATTCTCACTGAACAATATGAACAAAACATTTTGATTATGTTCTTTCTATCTTTGAAGCATATAGCATGAATCAAAAGAAAAAAAGATGTTGGCAATCACTGACCAATATGTACTGTCCCAAATCTCCCCTCCTTCCAATATATTGTCCAAGTATATACTCCTATCGGCGTAACCATTGCACCTTATTTGAGTGCAATCGCTAGTGTATATTTTTTAAGGATATATTATATTTTATTTATATTAAATTTTATTTAGATTGTGATTTTAATTATCTATAAAATAATATAAATGTATTATAAAATTAACTTATTTAATGATTTTTGAATTATATGAATTTTTTTTTATAATAAAATGATATGATTGTTTTTTTAAATAATGTTATTATATTTATAAATTTTGTTTTTAATAAATATTTTTTAAATTATGTATAATTATATTTTTTATTATTGAAATTATCTATAGAATGAATCATATTATTAAGATATTTAATTTGTTTAGTTTTGAGATTTCTATTGAAAATATTTTCTAGATTTCTCAATATCTCTATTTTAGATAAAAATTTATGAAATAATATTAAAAATATAATATTTATATATTTTATCATTAAATATAAAATTCGATTGCATGCACCTAACATGGTAAAAATGGAAGGAATGAACTGGAGAGGCTTCGTTTCAGAAGTTGCAGTTGCAGCCGATTTCATCATAACAAGCCATGATTTGTTTTCAAAAAGGCAGTGAAACTAGAAAATTCTCAATTTAGCCGCCTTAAAGGAATGAAAAAATCATTTTAACTGACGTTGAACAACTGGAGTCTCATTATTAACGACCGTAAGTTGGAGTCATGGATCATGTGCATTATTAACTGAAGTTGAGTAAAATAATTTTAACTGAAGTTGAACAATTCGAGTCTCATTAATAACGACAGTAAGTCGGAGACATGGAAGATGTGCATGATAGACACAGCCTCTAACATTCCATAACTAGTCATAAGTACTATTCCCCATCCAACATTCTCGAGTTCCTCATCTCACCCTAATCTAAATATATAGAGCAATAGACTGCTGCCTTGAAGAAGAATTCATTCCAGTGAAAATGAAGATCGCATGGTGTATAATTTCCTTAGCAGTTTTAATTTCTGCTAGTCTAACAGAAGCTTTGCAGGCTTCTGATATCAATGGTGTACTTGAGGAAGAAAACCCAATTCACCAGGTAACAGACCATGAATTTGAAAAAGGGTTGTTCAATACAGAGACCCATTTTGCCCATTTTATGAAGAAATTCAATAAGAAATATTCAGGGGAGGAAGAGCGTGCTTACCGCCTCTCCATATTCAAGTACAATCTAAGAAAGGCTATGCGCCATCAGAAATTAGATCGTTCGGCTGTGCATGGTATTACCAAGTTTTCAGATTTAACAGAGGAGGAATTTCGTCACCATTATCTGGGTCTCAGGAGACCCCCCTCCATTAACTCCCCTGCCCCTGTTCTGCCCACTGATGATTTACCTGAGGACTTCGATTGGAGAGAGCATGGAGCTGTCACTCCTATCAAAAATCAAGTATTTTCTCAAACAATCTTTTGCCCCCCTTTTATTGATTCAATGTATTTTTTTCAACAAACTTTTGCCCCTTTTTTTAATATTTCCATGATAGATTAACAATGAAAAAGCAGCATGAGAGAATACCAATCATCCCTGTTTAGATAATTCTGAATAAGTGGCATGTTGGGTTAATTGCTGAATAGGATCTTTTGATGGCTCATTGATATTACCTTGAACCTGAATTAGATTGCTCTGCAATCAATTTGTATTATAGTTGGCCAACATTTCAAGTGAATTTGTATCAAAAGATATTAACCAAAAGGGGCTTCCTGTATGTATCTCCCTTATACATGTATACCTGTGATGTAAGGTTATTGAGAAGATCTTGATATAATTTGTGCAGGGTAGCTGTGGATCTTGCTGGACATTTAGCACAACAGGAGCCATGGAAGGAGCCAATTTCTTGACTACTGGAAAGCTGGTTAGCCTCAGTGAGCAACAGCTTGTTGATTGTGACCACGAGGTATGTTTCTCTTGTAAAGTAGTTGATATATTTTTTAATAAAATTTGCTTATCCCATGGTACATTGCAAGGTGCAAGTAAAAGCTAGTTTGTCATGTATTAGGTTTCTGATGTAGACTTAAATGTATGAGCATTGGCTCTGAGATATAAATTTTGGGTTGGTTAAAGATTGATTCATAAAACATGATGATTTCAGACAATTATCTTTAAAACAGATTGTTGTAGTTGATCTAGATTTTCTTTTTGGGCTTGGTAGTGTGATCCTTCAGAACCAGATATCGATTCATAAAAGCTTGATGATTTCAGACTTTTATCTTTAAAACAGACAGTGGTAGTTAACTTAGATTTTTCCTTTTGGGGTTGGCAGTGTGATCCTTCAGAACCAGATGAGTGTGACTCAGGTTGCAATGGTGGGCTTATGACAACTGCCTATGAATATGCCCTGAAAGCTGGTGGGCTACAAACAGAAGAAGACTATCCATACACTGGAGTCGATGGGACCTGCAAGTTTGACAAAACCAAAGTTGCAGCCAAGGTTGCTAACTTTAGTACTGTCTCCATTGATGAAGATCAAATTGCAGCCAATTTGGTCAAGAATGGTCCATTAGCAGGTGAGAACTAACAAGCCCACTTCCTTCTTTTATAACTACAAAGGTGAGTTATACTCTGTGCTGATAAATCCTTTTGATTGATGCAGTGGGTATCAATGCTGCTTACATGCAAACTTATGTAGGAGGGGTGTCCTGCCCCTATGTTTGTAGCAAAAGAAATCTAGATCATGGAGTACTGCTTGTAGGATATGGCCAAGCAGGTTATGCCCCAAGTAGAATGAAGGAGAAGCCATACTGGATCATCAAGAATTCATGGGGTCCTAACTGGGGTGAACAGGGTTACTACAAAGTGTGCAGAGGATACAATGTCTGTGGAATCAACACCATGGTTTCTACAGTTGCTGCAGCCACAATCAATGATGAATAGACAAACATTTGTCTATCAAACTTTGTACAGATTTATGTTAGAGTCAAGTTTGAAAAAATTCCTTAATGTATTGCACATTTAAGGCTGAAATCGTTAGCCAAAATGCTACACCCTGTGAATAGTTCAAAGGGAATTGCACACATATGACATGAAAGTTTTAATACTGTAAAATTTTCCAATCCAGATTGCTCAGGAAGTTGTGCCTTATTGATTTGGGGAACCAAAAAAGATTTCTTCATTTTATTTTATATACAAGTGTTGTTTGTTTTAATATATAGTTTCTGTGTTTGGCTATATCTCGCTTCCAACTATATATAATTAGTTGTAAATTGTATATAAAGTTTACTGTCGAAGCCAGTTATGTAACTAATATAAAATGACATTATTTTCTTTAGTTTGTGGAGCTGATTATTTTGTAGTAAACTTGCTTTTCGTTAATAGTTCATGTTTCTATGATAAAACAAGAGACGCAAAGTATCAAAGTTCCTGCCTATAGTGTAATGTATTTATAATTAAGATTAGGTGAAAGTAATAGATGAATGCATTATGAATATGGAGAGAGGAAAAGGTAAACAAAACGCCTTTCTTTATTTTCCCAATCTTTCTACAACATGTTTTATCTTACAAGAGATGAGCAAAATTATATAGACATAGAAAATGTATGTGAGTTGCTAGATCTATAATTAGAGGTTCATAATCTCACTTAGGTAGTATCTTAGTATGTTTTCAACATATTCTAGATTGAACAGTTACTTGTAGACATGAAATGAAGCAAAAAAATTATGGGAAGAAAAATTAAGTCAGACACAAATCAAGTAGAACAAGCAGTCAAGTTTCTACTTCTAACTTTTACTACTACAAAAAAATAAAATAAAATAATGTATCAAATAAATTTTTGTTTCAAATTCTTTAATTTCAATTTTTGGAAGTTTATGTTTATTTTATAAAAACAATAAAATAGAAAAAAATTGTTAAACTCTAAAATACAAATAATTTGAGAAAGAACTATATATAACTAATATTTCAGAAATCTAGAAGCTTAAATATTGATTTTTTTATAATTTTCTTCAATAAAATTAAATAAATAATTAAGTGTAAATAAAATAAATCTAATAAGTTATATATTAAATTATTTTTATTGAATATTTATATGGAACTTTGATATCTCAAACTCAATAATTGAAAATGTAAACTAAATTTTAAAAATTAGAAATAATATAAAGTTGAACATACTTTAAATAAAATACTAAAAATAAAACTAAACTATATTAAAAATGTAAAGCTATATTTGAATTAAATAAAAACTAAAGATAAGACTTTATTTTTTGTTTAAAAAATTCTCCGTAATAAGTAATTAAATTAATTAAAAATAAATACTAATTAAAAAATAAAATTGAATTCAAGTTTGTGCCATCTTTTATATGCATTTCATTCTACACCCATTTTCTTTGTAAATGTATTTAAAGAATTGGTTGTCTCAATAGAACTCTAAGAGTGAACAATGATAGAAAAGTGGAAATTGGAGTGTTAAAACGCGTGCTTAGAATTGGACAAAAAAATAAATCTTAAGGTTATTTTGTATGTTATAAAACATAAAATTAAAAAATATATATATTTATACATATACTTTATTTTGTTATTATATTCATGTGTATATTGTTTTAGGTATACATGTATATGCATGCATTTAAATTAAATATAAAGCACAACACAGTACATTTTCAGCTTTATAACAGTGAAGAATCAGATTTCCACCCTCTGCAATGGCATCAAACAAAAAAATTAAATAGGGACTAATCATATTTCAAAGGAATTGTTTCAGATGTGAAACAAACACAGGTTTTTTTTATTGTTTTCCTGAAATACTCAAATATTTTTATAAATTCACTTAGAAATGTTCTCATTGAGGCCAATTGCAATGGGTAAATACTAAAATGTACATTAGTTAAACCATTGGAAAATGCTTTGTAAAACTATTACCAAGCTGAGACAAAAGATAATATTGTGCTTTGTGAAAGTATTACTTGGAGTTCATAAGCTGAAACAAATGATAATATTGTACACTTTTCAGCAAGGGATTTAGAAAAACTTAAATCAACACTGAATTCCAAAAGCAAGGGTGCTAATGTTCAATTTGGCAATTAGATTTACAATAACTAATTTAAAGTTTAGATGCTGCCACTAACACGTGTTAGACCCACCTATTTTTACTATCAAACATCTTGTGTTTCAAATACCATAAGACATAATTAATGTGAGCACTTCTTGGTAACTAAATAATTATGCTTTTGCCCTTTTCTTGTAATCGTTCTTGAAGTGAAATGCAAATATTTTCCCTATCATTTTTTATAATGGTTAAAGTGAAAGCCTTTTCTACGTGCCTTCAATGCACAAGTAATGTGCCACATGTCCTCTTTTATTGCACGCTTTTGCATGCTTAATACACGATTCATACAGGTGGAGTCTTTTCTGTATACTAGCTTATGCTTGCACACAGAGTTTTGGACATGCCAGAGGCTTCATGTTTTGGTACTTGAGAAATACAAAGCCAACTATGAATTCTGGTCACTCAGTTTTAATGTTTAGCTAGCACTAGCAATGGATTTTCTTTATAAATTTTTGGAAGCCTACATTTATTTTGAACATTTTATTTTACCCTTGGAGAAAAGCTCATCTTCATTTACTATAATTTTTGTGTACTGGTCCATTCATTGTTTGGAAGTGTTATTTACACCATTTAGGAATCGATTTAGAAATTTTCAATTTATTGGTTCTCAGATTACATTATTTGTGATATGTTGATTTGTTTTCCATAGTTGTGTAGTGAAGTATAGGGAGTTTCCTTTACATTCCTTTGTGAGGAAATGTTTGAATGAAAAGAGAATGAGGGTCAAACTAGACAGATTAGAACTAGTTGAATTTACCTGTTGGATTGATATAATTCTTGTAATTATAGAAGGAATGATGCAGGGAGGAACATGCTTCTCTTTATGCTCTAGTCTGTGATAGGAAGGGATAGGGCACATTTTCAAGATAATCGTTCATTCATTTTTTTGAAATTTCATATTCATTGTATTTGAATCATAGATATTATTAAAGTATTTGCTTGAGTATTGATTGGAAATGAATCACTTAGCACTGTAGTATTGTGCTAATCTTAGCAAGGAAGCTTATTTAGTATTTTGGTTTAGTTGCAAATAGAAACTATTACTTTAGATAATATGAAAATGGGTAAGTGGTGAATGTTAGCCATGCAGCCCAACTCTCCTTTCTTGCTCACCTTAGAACACGGTTTTAGTCAGCTATACTTGGAAATGCTTTGGTAGACATGTGTGCAAAATGTGGAAGCATAGACAAGGCATGTGGCATGTGGACTAACAAAAATCATTTCATATTTCTTATGCTCTCTATCAATTTATAATGAATTATGAAATGTAATCTGAAATGTCCATACAAAAAAATTATACAATCGAATCTGAAAACATTAACAAAAAGCCTCCTAGATTCTAGAAATCTTCTAATATGAGTTGAGGGATTTTTTGTTCAATCTCTTCCGAGGGACAGTCTTGAGTAGTGTATGGCCCGAATGAAGGGTTTCACAGTTTGAGAGCTTTGCAAAAAGTCATGGAATTCCATCTAAGGATAAAGTATAGACGAATATTACATCTGCCCTGGTAGACATGTATCTAAAATGTGGAAGCATAGACAATGAGCGTGAACTATTTGACATAATGTCTCAATGTCATGATTGTCGGATATGCACAAAACAGATTTGTTGAAAAGAGTTTAAAAACTTTCAAGCAGATGCAATTCACAGGTGTAAAGAGACTCCGCAAACTTTGCAAGCATCCTCTCAGTCTGTGGCGAAATGGGAGCTTCGAAATAGGGCATAAACATCCATAAAAGCATAAAGGATAGAGGAATTAAAAGAGAGACCAAAGAATTAAAAGAAAATTAACATCATGAAATTTATTTCTTTAATCCACTGTTAAATCTACATACAGTTTTAAGCATGTTCTAGTAGTATTATTTATAGGAACAAAATAAAGAATACCCACTTCGCTTATTCTCGTTTATATCCCATGTTATTGCTTCTGCATCCAACCTCGTAATAAAAAAAAATGAAACTAGAAAGAGAATCTGCATGGAAAAGCAAGAGAAAGTTTGGCCAACTAGGGCAAATAGACATGGAGACCCAAACAAAGAATTGTGCCTAAAATGGAGCTTTGAGACTCTCTGTTTTACTTGTTTCGTCTATTGTTAATTTGAGGGTTTTCTTCAAAAAATTTATCTATCTTTGCAAAGGGTTTGCAGTAATGGTAGAGAAACAGTCTGGAGCAGTGAAGTGATTGAACATGCAGAAGGGTTATGGATTTATAACACTTGATGGCGGGGGTGAGGATCCGTTTGTTCACCTGCAGCGATGGCGGCGGTGGCAGCTATGGCGGCTACATGAAGCTTTGCCATATTTGTTCATAGTTTTTTTTACTATTTTTTTTGCTAATAAATTTGATTTATTTCCTTACCTTTTTGCCAATAGCTAAACAAATAATTAGCTTTTTTAGATTTTTAAAATACATATAAATTTATAAACTTTAGTACAAAGTTGTATTTGAGAAAAATTCTCAAATACTATTGGTTAAAGTAATTGCTCTATGCATCGAACAAATGCAATAGTATCCTGCCTATGGTAGGAACTAATAATTTGTATAATAGAAAAATATAATAAGAAATGTGTTACAAATACTTGATAATAATATTACATTTTGAGGGAGCAACCTCTTAACTCATTTTGAGAGGACTGCTTTCAATTGTCTTTGATAAGAATGCAACTTTTATATGATGATAATTAACTAACCACTATCTCCTATATATACCCCACACACGAATTGAAATAAATATATAAATATAAAATTTAGGACACCTTAATTATTTGAAGAATATAATCATGATTAGATAACTTAATTAAGAGTTAAGGTAGCCACAACATGACCACTCATGATCCGATGTACATTGTAGGTTTAAAGGCATAGGAGTTTCATTGTGACGATTCCTAATAGATTTGTTCTAATCAATAATTGTTGGCCCCTTCATATTGCATAATTGTAGATAGAGAAAATGTCTAATCTTATCATGTTCTTCTCTAATCTATCCACATGTGAACAAACTCTATTTGAACAATCTATCTAGTATGTACTATTAGTTTCAATCATTATACACAATGGAGAAAATAACTTGACAACAATAAAAATTGGCAACATTGTACCTAGACAAAGATGGGTTGGATTCTTAAAGATAGAACTACAAATGGGTCGACATATCAATGAAGTAGTATAAACAAATCAAGAGAGGGGAACTATCTTATGAGAGATTTTGAATACGTTTGGAAACTTTCACCATGAGAACATATTCATGTAGAAGTTGAGAGAGATCAAGTATTTTTTGATATAATTTGAAATAACTTTACAATAATTAAAGAATTAGATACCTACTAAACTAACCATGCCAACTCCTTACAAGGCATTATATTATATATAGGATGTTTGGGCATAACATGATTGTGAAGCACACTATCAAAAAAAACTTCAATGGTACATAAAAATGAGTTATTGAATAATATATAAGTACACCCTTTCATATATTTTGCTAATGGTAAGGTCAAATACAACATGGACTACCTTTTCAAGAGTCTCACATCTTACTATTCAAATCCTCCAAACATAATTATTGGTCTAAACATCCTATAATTTGTGTATGACCTATTATAGTTGCTACCTCTCAATTGGAAAATTGTATTGTATGGTATATTTCTACCAACAAATACCCTACTAACATTATTATAGAAGGAAATAGTTTTGTTGTATGATAGGATAAAATTATAAACACAATAAGATCAAATTTAGGAGTCATACAACCTATATCAACTACATTAGAAACTACTCCATTTAAATTCTATTGATTACCTTGATAATATCAAAATCAAATTAGATTGCTTGAATATATTACAACAACAGAATAAGGTGTACAAGCACTGGTAGTTGCACTCCCCACATCTAGTGGGTTACATATTGAGAAAACAAACATGAATTAATAAGTTCTCATTTTAGTTTTCAAGAGGATCCTCAATTATTTCCCCTATTGCTATCAACCTAATCCCCTTTTGTAGTAATCCCACCTCTTGCCAAAATATAGATCAGATAGGGGGTTGCCTCTATGGATGAGTTAGCCAAAATTGATGCACAATCTCCTTGTGTTCAATTCCATCTCATCTTCTAATATGCATCAAAGGTGGTAGAAATAGGGTAACCAGTGTCTTCTAGAAAATGAGTAAGAAGGTGGGTGTCTTTGTGCCCCATAGAGGCCACCTTTCTACTTTTATAAGCTTACAAGACACTAGTTTTCTAGGAATGGGGGTAATCTAGAATGATCCTTTATATGGTCTAAAAGTTTATGTTGATCAATTATGGTGTTTGACTAATTTGACAATGATTGACTAATTTGACAAGTGGATATTGAATCTTATTCAGTCAAGGATGGTGGATCCAATGAAGGACAGTCCAAACCTTGCAGCCAAAAGAATTACACAGCAAAAAACTCAACAAAATAGACAACACCATAAATGTTTCAATCAATTTGCATTAACATGCCCGCTGTAAGGCCTTCTAGGTTAGGGCCAATACAAAATGAAACAGTTCTGCAAGATCTACAATCAGATCCAATACAATCCCAGCTAGTTCAGCTCTGAATACAATCAGAAGCTGATGGAAACCCTAAGGCAGATCTAAACTTGAGCTCACAAGCCTCCAAGCAATCTCCTTGTCTCCATGTATGCAAATCCCTAGCTCTACTATAAAGGACTATCAGATTACAATCCGATTTGCAAGAACATTAAGAACTTTTCCACAACTTCGCCCTCAGGCTTCACATCTGAATTCTAGATCTGCTAAGTCTCCAAGTTCTGATCTCTTAGAAATCTATCCCCCAATCCGTCCATAAACATCTACCCAAGCCCTCCTTAAATACTAATCATTAGCCACAAGTCGACTGGATGAAACCCTTAAATCCCCAAAACAAATAATTAAATGCCATACAAGTCAGCTTACAAATGTATACAAACATTTAATTCTACATGTCAGCCCAAGACAATGGCTACCAACAATTAATTCACCAAGTCGGCTCACAAATCACACAGAACTCTAGTCGGTAAGTCTAAACTACCAAGAAATAGTAAAATTACCGAGCACGCCAGGCATCGCCGATCACCAATATCGACTAAGCACTGCAGGCATGATCGAGCAACCATTTCACCGAGCACCAGAGACTATCAAGTTCCTTCAGTGACTAAGCTTCCTTTAATGACCAAGACTGTCGGTCAAGGCTGCAACCGAGTAAAAATCGGCCAAAACACAAACACCCTATGCAATTTACTGAGGACACAGAATGCCCCTACCTTAACCTTGGATGCCCTTGCATCAGAATCTTTTATGTCTACTATTAGGAGTATGGATATTGTTGGACTACAACTGATTTGGAATCTGATTGAAGAATCTGTGATTGCAAGATCACTAAGGAGTTGATGATTAGATATGTAATATGATTAAATCAGTATTATGTTGTCATTGATGTCAACTAGTTTGACAACACTTATCTTGTAAGTTACTATACCGAGACATCTGAAGAAAGGTGAAAGAGATGAAGAACAAAGAAATCTACATGAGGAAAGATGTACATGATAGATGGGGATAAGGAACACATTGAGTAACTTGTTGATGAGTCTATGACTTGATGATATTGACCTTATTATGTTGCATTCATCTATGATGAAGTATAGAGTTGAAAGACACAGCAGTGTTGTCGGTAAATGAAGCATTTCTAGTATACACCGACGAAGTGTAGTGTATACCGATCGTAGTATTAACCGAGCAATGTTCACCGACGCATTTCTTTGTTAACCGAGTAGAACAGAATGTATTAAATGATTAGTTTAGCTGATAAGATTGATGAGCTGGAAAAAGTATAACATCGAGGTGACAGATAATGTTTGTTACATAGATCGACGACTAACAAAATTTAGAGGAGATCTAACAGAAAAGATTGAAACGTGTTATTGACACAAGTACCGAGAAAATTTGAAGCGGCAAAATCTATGAATGAGGTTAAGTAGCAAAATCTGATGGTGGAGAAGAAAATGATTTACTCATCTATATAAGAGAACATATTTTCTTTATGAAAATGCCATAAAGAAGAAGAAGCTATAGGAATATCGCATGAACAAGGATTTCACGTATTCTGATCATACTGGTTAGTAAGAACTGAGCTGCAGAACAATTACCGAGCTACAGAGAGCAATTACTGACGGACAATAAGTTGATACAGTATTGAATCTGAAGTGAATTATTGATTAGAAGGATTTGTATGGACTAAATATTGATCTGTAATCTGCAATTGAAGTTGTATTAGGGCAGGTCATTTACTGTTACATATTTAACCATTGTATACAGTCAACTCTCTTAACCAAGTGGACTTTGAAAGTCTTATGATGTATCATTCATAGAATGAACATTGTTATCCTGTCAACCCCATAGTGAATGTTGGTTGGATGATAACTTCTAGTCTAAAATCCTCTAACAAGGTCACACCTGACAGTGTGTTTGTAACCTTTAACAGGGTTGGGTCTTAACTGACCTCACTTCAAAAGAGTGAACAATTTTGGGTTGCTGGTCCCAAGTGGTTTTTCCCTTTACAAGGTTTCCACGTTAAATCTCTTGTGTTATGTGTTGATTGTGATATTTGTGTGTTATCATTCTTTACATGTTACATATTAGATTTGATTGGTAAACTGTTTTAGCATTAGATTGATAATTGGTAAAAGCATAGACAGTAAGAGTTATTATTGTTTACCGATGAGCAGAAATTGAAGAAATTGTTTTGAATTATACATTTTGATTTGGGACATTGGATAACTAATTCACCCCGCCTCTTAGTTATTCTAACAATTGGCATCAGAGTGTTGGTTGCTTGGAACAGAGTTTTAAGGACTTAAGCATAAAGGTCTCAAGATGTATAAGAGGGAAGTACTGAAACTAAACAAAGAGAACTTCGCAGTATGGCAAAGCAAAATGAAGCTACACATATCTAGAATTGGGAACTCAGCACTAGATCTGATGGAGAATGGTTACATACAACTGCCCACTGGTCCCTTAACCCTTGATCAATTGAAGGACAAGCATGAACACAATGTTACTATGATGGAACTTGTTGCTTCCTGTACTGATGCTGAATTTGAAGATATCAAGACATGCACAACTGCCAAAGGAATGTGGGATAAATTAGCACAAATATAAAGTGGAGATCTGAATGTCAAAAGAGCTCGAGTTGAAAGTCTGAGAGGCAGATTTGATGATATGAGAATGAAAGAAGGTGAAAACATTGTACACTACTCAAATAGACTCAAAGAGGTGGTACATGCTATTAGAGCATCTGATGGAGTGATTGATGATGAAACAATGATAAGCAAGATTCTCAAAACTTTGCTACCGGTTTATGCAATCAAGATTTCTACAATTCATGAAATAAGAGCTACATCCAACCTTACTCTTGACACTCTGATTGGTAAACTTACAACCTTTGAATTAAACAATTTTGATAACAGTATTGTTCCTTCTGTTGAATCCGCTTTCATGTCTTCTTTGAAGATTGGAAAGTCTAGCAGGAATAGTAAGAATTGTGATAGTGATGACAATACCGATGATGAACCTGATGAGCTTGAAGTACTTATGGCCAGAAGATTGCCCAAAGGAAAAGGAAGGTATAGAGGTAAGTTACCTTTAGCATGCTTTAATTGTAAAGAAGTCGGTCACATCACTGCTAGATGTCCTCAGAAGAAAGATGATGATAGATCCAAAGACCGATCTGAAGGAAGCTATGGAAGAAGAGTCAACAGAGGCTACCGACACTACAACAGAGACAACCGAGATGATAAAGGCAAAAAGGTATGTTACATAGCTGAAGATATTGAAACTAAATCTGATTCTGATAATGATATAGAAGTTGTATTTGTTGCTATGAAAGATGACTCAAAAGGAGAAGAGAAACATGAAGAGACAACACTGATCTCTAAAATAAGTAGAAATGATACATGGATCATAGACAGTAGCTGTACACATCATATGACCGGTGATGTAGAGAAGTTTGATCATCTTGTTGAGTATAATGGAGGATCTGTGAGAATGGGAAATGATGCACCTTGTATGGTAAGAGGTAAGGCTCACTGATAATCAATGACAGACTACAATGTGAAAATGCATACTGGGTAGATGAACTGAACTATAATTTGATAAGTGTGGCTCAGCTGAACAATTTAGGCCATCGACTGGATTTTGAGAGAAAAAAGGTGAAAATCTATGATGATGGAGGAAGACTTGTCAAAACTGGTACACAATCCAGAGGTAATCTATTCTATCTTGATATGGATCATTCTTCTTGTTTATTAATAAAGGATGAAGATGCTTGGTTGTGGCACAGAAGGTTATGACATGTGAACTTTGACAACATGATCAAGATTAGTAGAAAGAGAAGAGTTAGAGGATTGCCTAACTTGAAAAAACCTGATCATGCCATGTGCCATGAATGTCAGAAAGGTAAGATGACTAAGTCTAGTTTTAAAAGCAAAGACTATTCAACAAAGAAGATACTTGAGTTGGTTCATACCGACCTATGTGGTCCTATGAGAACTCAGAGCTGTTCTAGTGATAGATATTTTATTCTTTTTGTTGATGATTATACTAGACTGATGACTGTTATGTTCTTGAAAGAGAAATCTGAAGCTTTCAAAATGTTTAAGTGGTATAAAGCTAAGGTAGAGAAAGAAATCGGAAAAGAAATAAAATGTTTAAGATCTGATAGAGGAGGTGAATTTATCTCTGATGAATTTACTAATTTTTGTAATGAGCATGGAATCAAAAGGCAGGTAGTTGCATCGAGGACACCTCAACAAAATGGCATTGCTGAAAGGAGGAATAGGTCTATAATTGACTGTGCTAGAACATTGATGATATAGAAGAATGTTGCTTAGACATATTGGAGGGAAGTTGTCAGTGTAGCTATGTATGTTCTTAACCGAGTACAACTGAAGAAGGACTCCAACCGAACACCTTATGAACTATGGTTTGGACACAAACCTACTGTAAGTTATTTCAAAATTTTTGGAAGTAAATGCTTTATTTTGAAAGATGAGAGAAATGATAAATTTGATTCTAAAGGAGATGAAGGAATATTTTTGGGATATTCCACTACAAGTAAAGCATACAAATGTTTGAATAAGGCTACAAATAAGATAGTTGAAAGCACTAATGTTTGTATTGATGAGTTTGATGACAAGTACATAGAGGAAAGTACAAAGGAACTAGAAGACTATGGTAGATTCACTTACATTGAATATCCAAAGTATCTACCGACACCGTAGACTATGACAACAGGTCAGCAGGGAAACAATGCAGGACAACAGGCAACACAAACCGAGGAACAAGATGGAGCTACTGAGCAAGAAAATGACCCTAAACAAGATGAAAAAGAAAGGAGAAATCAAGTTTTGGCTAGTTTTGTCAGAAGACATCATCCTGAGACACAAATCATTGGAGACAGACATGCTGGAATGCAAATTAGAAGCAAAACAAGACAAGGTACATGTCTAATTTGTGAAATTGAACCTAAAATTGTGAAAGTTGCATTAGAAAATGAAGAATGGGTTAATGCAATGAAGGAGGAAATAGAGCAAATAGAGAAGAACAAAACCTGGTCCTTAGTACCCCGACCAAAGGATAAAAATGTTATCAGTACTAAGTGGATATATAGGAATAAATTGAATGAAAATGGTGAAGTCATAAGAAATAAAGCTAGATTGGTATACAAGGGATATGCACAGGAAGAAGGCATTGACTATGGTGAAACATTTGCACCTGTTGCTAGATTAGAAGGAGTTAGAATGCTACTTGCATATGCTGCACATAAGAAATTCAAAGTCTATCAAACGGATGTGAAGTCAGCATTTTTGAATGGTATACTTGAAGAAGAGGTCTACATTGAACAACCTGAAAGATTTGTTGATCTAGACGATAAAGACATGGTATGTAGACTACATAAAGCATCATATGGATTGAAGTAAGCACCGAGAGCATGGTATGAAAGACTGCATACTTACTTGTTAAGTATTGGATTTGTTAGAACAAGTGAAAACAACAATATATATGTGAAAGGTGATACTGATGACACTATTATCATTGCTAAAATATTTGTTGATGACATTATTTTTGGAGGCTCAAATCTTGTCCGCAAGGCATTTGCTAATGAAATGCAATAGGAATTTGAAATGTCTATGTTCGGAGAGATTAAGTTCTTTCTTGGACTACAAGTGATTCAGCAGAGTGATGGGATATTCATCACATAATCTAAATACATAAAGGAAGTACTGAAGACATTTGGCATGGAAGATGCTAAACCTGTAGGAACATCGATGGCTACTGGATGCAAATTGACAAAGGAGGATGAAACTATCAAGGTAAACCAGACACTTTACCGATCCATGATTATTAATTCACATTAGACCAGATATAGCACATGTTGTGAGAATTGTTGCAAGATTTTCTGATAATCCTAGAGAATCACACATGATAGCTACAAAAAGGATCTTAAGATACTTGAAGAAAATAAAGAATTATGGATTATGGTATCCTAAGGAAGGAAAGTTTGAACTGAAAGTTTACACTGATGCTGATTGGGCTAGAAATGTGGATGATAGAAAAAGCACCACCGGAGGAGAATTTTTCTTTGGTGAAAGACTTGTAACCTGGACAAGTAAAAAGCAGGCTTGTATTTCTCAATCTACAACTAAAGCAAAATATGTTGCTGCTGCTACTAACTATTCAAACATTGCATATATCAAACAAGTGTTGGAAGGAATGAATGAGGTAATCACTGACCCGGTGATTATATATTGTGACAACACTAGTGTTATTAATATTTCAAAGAATCCTGTGATGCACTCTAAGACAAAGCATATATCCATTAAGTATCATTACTTAAGAGAACAAGTACAAGAGAAGAAAGTGAAGTTAGAATTTGTTACATCCAAAGAACAACTTGCAGATATTTTTACAAAGCCCCTACCGAAGGACACATTTGAATACTTGAGGACTAGACTTGGGGTCCGTCCCCTGTCTATCGGTCACTAAGGTGATCTGGTTGTTGCATCAGCCTAATTTTATTAGAAGATCATTCATGTTGATGTAGCATAGTTCACACTTTGAATCATGTTCAAGGTTGTGATTAAGTTTGAGAACTTGAACCGATTGGAATATTAGTATTCCGAGATACAGAGAAGACATAATTGTTTGTTTATTTGTTTCTTTGGCATTGTTGTCAAAGGGAGAGATATACAATATGAAATTAAAAGGGGAAATATAAACAAAATATGAAAAGGAACAAGCACCGATGATAATTATCTAAGGGAGAGACAATCTGAATGAGACAGAGTATTGAAGATCAGTTACAGAAGACAGAAGTAGGAACAAGAGAACTGAAAAGATCACAACTGCAGAATGGTAAAGCTGTATTATTTAATGCTGGTTTAGTAACGTAGTGATTAAACATATTAAGTCTATTTGACTTACAACATTTGTTCAAAAAGTTGTAGAATGTATGTTTGGTATGTGTATGGTACATTTCATATTACTTGAGTTGCCATCAATGCCAAAGGGAGAGATTGTTAGACTACAACTGATTTGGAATCTAATTGAAGAATCTGTGATTGCAAGATCACTAAGGAGTTGATGATTAGATATGTAATATGATTAAATTAGTTTTATGTTATCATTGATGTCAACTAGTTTGACAACACTTATCTTGTAAGTTACTATACCGAGACATCTGAAGAAAGGTGAAAGAGATGAAGAATAGAGAAATCTACATGAGGAAAGATGTACATGATAGATGGGGATAAGGAACACATTGAGTAACTTGTTGATGAGTCTATGACTTGATGATATTGACCTTATTATGTTGCATTCATCTATGATGAAGTATAGAGCTGAAAGACACAAAGCAGTGTTGTCGGTAAATGAAGCATTTCTAGTATACACCGACGGAGTGTAGTGTATACCGATCATAGTATTAACTGAGCAGTGTTCACCGGCGCATTTCTTTGTTAATCGAGCAGAACAAAATGTATTAAATGATTAGTTTAGCCGATAAGATTGATGAGCTGGCAAAAGTATAACATCGAGGTGACAGATAATGTTTGTTACATAGATCAACGGCTGACAAAATTTAGAGAAGATCTAATGGAAAAGATTGAAACATGTTATTGACACAAGTACCGAGAAACTTTAAAGCGGCAAAATCTATGAATGAAGTTAAGCAGCAAAATTTGATGGTGGAGAAGACATCGATTTACTCGTCTATATAAGAGAACATATTTTCTTTATGAAAATGCCAGAAAGAAGAAGAAGTTGTAGGAATATCGCATGAACAAGGATTTCATGTATTCTGATCATACTGGTTAGTAAGAACCGAGCTGCAGAACAATTACCGAGGTACAAAGAGCAATTACTGATGGACAATAAGTTGATACAGTATTGAATCTGAAGTGAATTATTGATCAAAAGGATTTGTATGGACTAAATATTGATCTGTAATATGCAATTGAAGTTGTATTAGGGCAGGTCATTTATTGTTACATATTTAACCATTATATATAGTCAAATCTCTTAATCGAGTGGACTCTGAAAGTCTTATGATGTATCATTCATAGAATGAACATTGTTATCCTATCAACCCCATAGTGAATGCTGGTTGGACAATAACTTCTAGTCTAAAATCCTCTAACAAGGTCACACCTAACAGTGTGTTTGTAACCTTTAACATGGTTGGGTCTTAACCGACCTCACTTCAGAAGAGTGAACAATTTTGGGTTGCCGGTCCCAGGTGGTTTTTCCCTTTATAGGGTTTCCACGTTAAATCTCTTGTGTTATGTGTTGATTGTGATATTTGTTTGTCATCATTCTTTACATGTTACATGTTAGATTTGATCGGTAAACTATTTTAGCATTAGACTGATAATCGGTAAAAGCACAGACAGTAAGAGTTATTATTGTTTACCGACGAGCAAAAATTGAAAAAATTGTTTTGAATTATACATTTTGATTTGGGACATTGGCTAACTAATTCACCCCCCCTCTTAGTTATTCTAACAGATATATGTCATGTGACACTACATGAATAAGTGTATGCCAATCATGTTGTTATTGATTAGTTTAATAAGGGAGAGAAGTGAGTCCCCAAGTGTCAATTTTGATCCTACCACTACAAACCCACTAAAGAGAGGGGACTAGTGATTACTACTAAAATTGGTACAATAATTAGCTCTTCTTTATGGTCAATCACATGCGTCACTCATGCGTACTTATATATGGATAAATAGGAAAAGTGACCTCACATGTTTTATTATGACAACTATTTTTGTGGTTTACTGAGCTTAAATATACAAGGACCAAATTCTAGGAGGAGCCACCTCAATAAACCAAGGATTTAGTAGCCCTATCATGATTCATAATTATAATTTTTATAGCACGGTATTGGTGGATAGATAATGTCAACTACATAGTTAGGAGTTTTGTCCACCACACCAATTCTAAAGGTTAGGAAAATGAAAGTGAAAAGTATTTAGAAATATTAAAAAAGTAGATAAGGTCAAATTATTCAAACTTTGAGTTTGATTTCCTTGATTAGAGATGATTATATTCATGTTGGCACTTTATATGACAAGTGTGTTTTGTTTGATCTATGAGATTAAATGGCTAAGTATTGTTGAAACTATTCATTTGGGGTTTGTAAGGAGGTTATACTCGACATAGCATAGCACTTTGAGGTTTTGGTAGGAGGAAATGCTTGATTCACATGCTTTTCTCACTCCATTATATAGCTTCTTCTTGGAGAATCATGTTCATCTGTTTTGGGAGGATCATGGTGACATGTTGTGAGAAAGTATGTAGCTATTTGGGTTGGATGTGTGGATAATTGTGATTATTTTTGGCACTTCATGGTTTGATCATTCATCACACCTTGATATGCGTGTTGATTTCTATACTAGATATAATTTGTTCTATTTTTATATTTGACAATCCCATACATTGGGAATTCTAGATGAGTATGTACTTCATTGATAGGTTTGATATAGGTAGCTTTTGATTGTGCTTTATGGGTTGACATATGGTTTGCATGAGGTTCTCGATGTGATTGATGTATAGGAGGTATGGATGGATGAATGTATCGACATGTGTCATGGATGCTATTTAATCTCATGTGGGTTTTTCCTTTGATGGCATCTTGGAGCCTTTGTTATAACATGAATTTGATGCTTATGTTCTTATATTAGTGAATAGTTTCAACGTGGCATATCCCATTTCTTCTATAGGTAGACGTTAGAGGATGAGAGGAGTTATTTCTTGGAATGGTTGTCACTTTGGTTGATTTTTTTTCTCTTGAAGGTTTTTCTAAGGCATATAGATTTTATAATCGTGTGCCTTGTCTATTAGATCTATTCTATTAGATTCATGCATTTAGTTATTTAAGCTTAAATGTATTATTTTCTCTCATGTGATTATGCAATCTTAAGTATTTACCTTTCCACATTAGTTTTCATCGTCACTCTTTTTCTCATTCTCTACATAGTACTTCTATAAAAATATCTTCACTTTTATTAGAATACTCTTTCAAATATAATGTTTTATCTCTTTCTACAAGTACTTTGATATTTTCCCTAAAAACATACAAGACTATAATATTTGATATTGTTGAAATTGTAAATTCCTAAAAATCCAAGCTCATATGTATTACTAGAAAGTTTATTAATTATCTTGTATGTTTCACATTTTTTCCTTCAACTTGTTATAGATTCCTTTAATAGAAATCTCTCCTTCCTCAAATAAAACTTGATTGAGTATATAACTTTATATTCCTTAAGTCTCCTCTAATTCATTATTAATCTCAATGCAGAATACAAACTAACATTATTTTGTGTTCGTATATGAAATTGCCATAATCCTACATTCTAATGAATTTCATGGATATTTCATGGATTCTAGATTTCCTATAAGCATATGTATATTAGGCCAATAACATTTTTTCACTTATAAAAATAAACTTCTTATTAATGCCAAAATGAATTTTTTAATCCATTACCCTTTTTTCTCTCTTGTTAAATATTTTCTTATATAACTTTTGGGAATACATAACTATTTCCCTTGAACAACAAATCATCTTGAATCAAGTACTCTAATTATTTAGTTTGAGCTACACTTATGGGTAACTTCCATGCTCTCCACATTCTAGCATAAACAATATTATTTTTATATAAATTTTCTATTTTATCAAAGAAAAACTTCATTTATAAATTATATTTTCTACTTATCACATTAGCTACTCTATATTTATAACTTCTAAAATGAATAACTATATAGAAATTCAACCCATTTGATATGTCTTTAATTCAACTTTTATTAAAATGTTTGGTGCTTAGTATACAAAATTAAAAAAATTGCCAATAAACAATGTTGTAACACCCTAACCTATGATTGCATTTCAGTTGTGTGTTCGTTTTTGTCATTTTGTTGTGGTATGATGTTTAATCACTTTAATTTAATTAATTTTTAATTTATTACTAATGTTTACTAGATAAGATAACATTTATTTTTTCTATTGATATATTAATTATTAAATATTTAGATAATCTATGGGGTAAGTGCACCAAGATGGTGGACGGTTTAGTGGCCATATCCAAAAAAAAAAGAATTTTTTCATAACCCGTGTGGGTTATACAAAATTCAAAATCATGCTAGGCTTGGTTTTACTAAGCCTAGCCAAAACTATTAAAAAATACCAATAGCACCTCAAAATGCATACGGGTTTTGAGGAACAAAATTATTCCTGAAAACATGTACGTGTTTTGAGGAACATTATATTCCTCGGAACCTACGGCTTTGGACCATTTCCAATGCCATAAACAAAGGAACAATCACTTGAGGAAGCTATTTTTCTGCAAAATGCGAGCGTGTTTTGATTCTATTTGCATTTTTCATCGATTGGCAACAATGGCACCTTGTTGAAAAGGTAAGATTTTAGTGTTTCAAATGTTTTTGTTTGTATTTTATTTTAAGTAGGGGTTTTTAATTAATTTATGTTTTTTTTCTGATGTCAGATTCTACAAAGACTTCCCCAAAATGAAATAGAAAACTAAAACCTCATGCACAAGAAATAAAAAAAATATTGAACATGAGTAAGAACCACAACCACAAAATCCTCCTCCACAACCATAAAATCCCCCACCATAACCACAATATTCTCCTCCACAACCACCGCCACCTGTAAACCCTCCTTGTCCTCCATTAGATCATGTAGATGCCACACAAGATGATATCATAAAACACCTTACACAAAATAGTGCCCAAATTTCTATATTGGTCGATAGGTTGAGGTCCTCTAGTCTTGACCACCACTCAACCCTCACCTCAATGCTAGAAAGAATTGCCAATAGTGAAAATGAGGTTTCTAGAGAGGTTACCAAAAGGGGTTCATAGAAGGATAGGTGTCGAGCATTTTATGTGGATGGCTTGTCATATGATGAAGTGAAAAAGAAAACCCTTCTTAAAAGTGATATATGTGCTCTTTTTATGGATCCTAGTACTAGTAACACCCTAGAACAAAATACAAGTCAGTTTCTTATGCATTGGTATGTTCACAATAGGATGAAAGCATCTTTTTGGGATAGGTGGTATATGGTCTTTGACCAAGCACCCTGTAATAATTGGGAGGTACCTCTATATTTCTTGAGAAAGCTATATTGTGAGTTTATTCTCAGTGAGAAGCTGAATTACTTTGACATCCGACAGTTCCAGGGTAGACGGAGAGGCTCTGCGTAGGATAGACTTGGGGCCTATAGGGTGGTACAACCACAACATAGGAGGCTCTAGCTAAAAAACCCATGGTTCATGTTGCGGTCCCAATAGTTGTGAAGGAGCCCATAGATTTATAGACCCTTCATGCAACCACATCATTGAATGATATCATCATTGAGCATGGCATATAGTTTGTTGAAGTGGAGGGTGGATCAACACCTCTACCACCTCCATCGTCATCAGATGCACCATTTGCATCAGCACCTGCACCATCTCCATCATCATCAGAGGGACCATTTGGATCGGCCCAACCCATTGAGCATATGTGCCCCAATTGTCAGGGTATATTTGTTGGGGTAGATACTGGCGCGAATGAGGATGGTTTGACATCTCATTCATGTACACATTGTGGGGGTAGACTCCATGCATTCAGTGTTGAGAATGCATCCCTCACATACAACTTGATGACGATGGTATTTTGTAGAGAGCAAAGATAGGTTTATTTATTTTTGTTTTGACATGTTATTAATTAATCACTCGAATCTTATAAAAGTAAATAATATTTTATTTAGAGAATAATTTAAATTGGTACATGAATAATATGCATTGCAGGGTGCAACATGTGATACGAGCACACCATAGAGTGTTCGTTTGAGTAGATGTACACATACACGTGTAGCTTCAACACCTGAGGTAAAATTATTTTAAAATATTCCTTAAATAGAATAATATGTATGTTTCAAAATATATTTTGTTAATAGATGCATATTTAATTGGTATTTTATTGGGGTTGTCAGCTGCTCAGATTTTTGAACCTAATGATATCACCCTTTCTGCCATTGAATTTGGTTTTGAAAGCTTTGCGGTATAATATTTTGCACATCTCTTGTTTATAGTTTTAATTGAACCCATGCGATATCATATTCATTTATCTTATGTTAATTTTTTTTTGCTAGGGTATCTCACCTGACTTGAGGACACTGGGAAAGAGAAAGAAATCCTTGAGGACACCCAAATGACCAAAGGTAATTCAATAGAGTATAAGTTTATTTGTTGAAATGTATTATTCATGATTAAAGATGTACTTGTAGTCTATATTGATGAATGTACTTGACTTATTTTTTCTATATATAGAAACATTTGGGTTTATAGAATTAATGAATGCACCTGATGTCGCTAATGTTCAGGAGAGAGAAGAGGTAACATTTTTATATTTACTTTCAATTGTATTCTTGATTGTTCTAAATCTATTAGAAATCCTTCCTCTATGAATATGACATATGTTATAATTGTTCATACAGAAATTGGTCATAGATGCCTCATTAGTAGTGATGCCTCCTAAGAGTACAGGAGAGCCATCTAAGGTTTCAGTATGCATTTTTTCTATATACATGTTTAAAATATGCATTTAGATATGAGTAGATGCAATTTTATAAATTTTTTAGTGTTTCCTGACATATATGTTATTAACTTGATTTTATTTTATTTTACCTATTACAACCCTCTTCACAACCTCCCATGGATCCTCTTCCTTTACATTTTTTAGAAGTCTAGCTTGCATAAGATGGGGACCATCAACTTTAGGAAATGACCCAATTGTAGAAGAAAGAGGTGAGGTAACCAACAATTCAATTGCCAATGTATTACACTCATGTATTTAGTTATTTTGAGAAAAAGATATCTAATTTAGCATTTGAATTGTTCTTGTGCATACACCTAGTGAGCCACCCACTTCTTTGAAGAGGCTCAATTTTGATGATCCAATAGAGTCGTAGATATTGATAGAGATATATAGATCTATTTGTGGTTATTGAATGACCAAATTTTGTATATATTTGATATTTTTATTATATATATTGACCTTGACATAGTCAATGCCACATTTTTATAACTCTATTATTGATTTGGCATGTATGCCATTTTTTGATATGTACAGAATTATTATTCATTTTGATATATACTTGATATTCAATCCAATTTGTTAATTGTGTATTCATTTGTTCATTGTTAGTATGTAAATATGTTTGTGTGTATGTACTCATGTGTAGGATTTATGCCTTAAGTATATTCATGTGTATTCAAGTACATTCTTCATTACCTAAATTAATGTGCATGGGCTACATGCATGACTTAAGTGAATTCATATGTATGCTTTATAATCTATGTGCTACATGTATGCTTCATGACTTAAGAAAATTTATGTGTACGCTTTATGTGCTACGTGTGATCACATGTGTAATTCATCAATTAAGTGAATTCATGCTTTATGTGCTACATTGTATTCATGTGTATCTAATGCTCTCAACCAAGAAAATCCTACAAATTTCACTTCACAAATCCAGTGATCACCTTGTCAAATCAACTCTTCTGTAATGTATCATGTTAGAACTCTATTATACATGTCAAAGACACATCATTCCATGAGAATCAGTAAGAACATTCATGGAGTTTTTCTTCTACATCAAGATTTTGTCAAACTGTTATTGAGAAAACAATGACCTATCATTCTAGGTACAAAACCCTCCATCCACATTGCATTCAAATGCCCTTGTTTAATGGTTGTACCCATGGGCCAGTGAGCCAATTTGTAAGAATATAAATTTGTTTATTAATTTGGAACCATTTATATTAGTTATCTATCACACCACTCTACATACTAAACCATAAGCACGTGGATCTCCTCTAATAGATCCCCAAACACTCTAAAACCAACAACTAACTCTAAAACTATCTACAACAATCACAAACCGACTGTTAACAATTACAAGTTTTTAAAAAAATTTGTCAAGTTGACAACTACCTTTGTCAAATCGGCCCTCACAAGACATATCTTTGCTTAGATCCTTGTCTAAGGCTTAAACACTCTATCTCAAACCAAATATTTCCCCTAAGGTCCCAATTTTCCTCTTGACACATCAGAACACTCACTGACATACCCAATGGTGCTTAGTGTGCCTTGGGAAAACTTTGGTAAGGCACGGTCATGAATGTTCTAGTGACTTCAATAGCATTTAATTGTCCAATGGGAGATAATCACACAGACCATTCGGTGCCAAGACGAACAGTTTGGAAGAAACCCAATGGTGCAACTTTCAACTGACCCTCACTGCAAGTTTTGGTGTCAAGCGAGATTGGCATGCCAAATTCAAATAAATTTGAATCTCCAAAAATAGAGAGAGGTTATTGTAGGCCTCAGAAACATGGTCATGTAGCATCTCACGGTTCGTCAATACCTCTCATGAGGTTCGAGATACAAGCTTCAAAAGATCGCTTCCCAATCATGCATAGTGCACCTTGGGGACACTTTGGTCCAGCACGATCGCGAACGTTCTAGTGACTTTGTGTTTGAAATGAGGTTGTAACTAGCATTTATCTGCCCAACCGGAGCTAATGGTGCAGACCATTCAGTGCCAGGATGAACAATTTGGAAGAAACCCAGTGGTGCAACTTTCAACTAACCCTCACTACAAGTTTTGGTGTCAAGCGAGATTGGCATGCCAAATTCAAAAAAAATTGAATCTCCCAGAATGGAGAGATTTTATCGTAGGCCTCAGAAACATGGTCATGTAGCATCTCATGGTTTTTTGATACCTCTCATAGGGTTCGAGATACGAGCCTCAGAAGGTCATTGTCCAATCATGCTTAATGCACCTTGGGGACACTTTGGTCCGGCATGGTCGCGAACGTTCTAGTGACTTTGTGTTTGAAATGAAGTTGTCACTAGCATTTACCCACCAAAACAAAACTAATGGCATAGACCATTCGGTGCCAAGAGAAACAGTTTAGAAGAAACCCAGTGGTGCAACTTTCATCTGACCCTCACTACAAGTTTTAGCATCAAGCAAGATTGGCATGCCAAATTCAAACAAATTCAAATCTCCAAGAATGGAGAGAGGTTATTGTAGGCCTCATAAAAATAATCCTGTAGCATCTCATAGTTCATCGATACCTCTCACAAGGTCTGAGATATGAGCCTCGAAATATTGTTGCCCAATCATGCTTAGTGCACCTTGGGGACGCTTTGGTCCGGCATGATCACGAACGTTCTAGTGAATTCATGTTCAAAATAAGGTTGTCACAGGCATTTACCCACCCAACTGAAGCTAATGGCGCAGACCTTTCGGTGCCACTATGAACATTTGAAAGAAACCCAGTGGTGCAACTTTCAACTGACTCTCACTGCAAGTTTTGGCATCAAGTGAGATTGGGATGCCAAATTCAAAAAAATTCAAATCTCCTAGAATAGAGAGTAGTTATTGTAGACCTCAGAAACACGGTCCTGCAGCATCTCACGGTTCATCAATACCTCTCACGGGGTCTAAGATACGAGCCTCGAAAGATCATTGCCCAACTGTGCTTAGTGCACCTTGGGGACACTTTGGTCTGGCATGGTCACAAACATTCTAGTGACTTCATGTTTGAAATGAGGTTGTCACTAGCATTTACCTGCCCAACCAGAGCTAATGGCATAGACCATTCGGTGCTAGAACGAACAGTTTGGAAGAAACCCATTGGTGCAACTTTCAACTGGCCCTCACTGCAAGTTTTGGCCTCAAGCAATATTTACATGCCAAATTCAGACAAATTTGAATCTCCCAGAATGGAGAGAGGTTATTGCAGGCCTTAGAAACATGGTCCTCTAGCATCTTACAATTCACCAATACCTCTCACGGGGTCTGAGAGATGAGCCTCGAAAGATCGCTGCCCAATTGTTCTTAGTGCACCTTGGGGACACTTTGGTCTGACATGGACACGAACATTCTAGTGACTTATTGTTCAAAATGAGGTTGTCACTAGTGTTTACCTGCCCAACCGGAGTTAGTGGCCTAGACCATTCGGTTCCAAGATGAACGGTTTGGAAGAAACCTAGTGGTGCAACTTTCAACTGACCGTCACTACAAGTTTTGGCATCAAGGGAGATTGGCATTGCCAAATTCAAACAAATTTGAATCTCCCAGAATGGAGAGAGGTTATTGTAGGCCTAAAAAAAAATGGTCTTGTAGCATCTCACAGTTTTTTGATACCTCTCACAGGGTCTGAGATACAAACCTTGAAAGATCGTTGCCCAATCGTGCTTAGTGCACCTTGGAGACACTTTGGTCCGACATGGTTGCAAACATTCTAGTGAATTTTTGTTCGAAACAAGGTTGTCACTAGTTTACTTGCCCAACTAGAGCTAATGGCACATACGGTTCGGTGCCAGGATGCAATCCTTCAACACTATCCCTTCACCTTTGGGAGTCACCATTTTACTTTGGACACATTTGACCAATTTTGCTCAATGACTCCAACTATTACATCATTTGATGATACAAGTGTACATGGAATTAAGATAATAAAAATGTAAGGATAGAAAATTAAGACAATACAAATATAAGGATGCCAAATTCATAGTAAGGAATCACAATTTTTGCACTTTACATGGCGTTAAGACAATACAAATGTAAGGATACAAAATTAAATATGTATTTATAATCAAATGGTACAAATTAGGATATACAAAATGTGGGCTCTTAATATTTGCAAATCAACCCCATGGGCACTTTTATATTTCAAATTTTGCATCTAATACACATGATGAAACTCATTATTGTTTATATATACAAAATTTTGCATCTCAACATGCACATTACAATCGATTGTTATTTTTATATACAAAATTTGGCATCTAAATCTGCACATTACAGTTAATTTTTGTTTTTATATAAATTTTTTTGCATCTATATATGCACATTATAGCTCATATGCACATAGAATCATATATAAATTGTCAAAATCATTCTACCATATTGTAGAATCATTCCTCTTTATGGCCCAAAATCAATCAAGTGAACCTTCTAGATCAGCTCTAACTCTTATTATGTCAAGTATTGCCTCGTGGTCAGATTCATGAACTTTCCACAAATTCTTGTTAAGAGGTCTACCATGATATTTAATCATTTGAATATTTGTTGCAACAACAAGGTTAGAGTAATGAAGAATATGTCTATGTGTCTCAAAGTCCTCAAACAACTAGGGGTTAGAATTCTTGATAGGGTACCTGCATTTTATTATAAAAAATTTAGTTAATGCCAATATCAATATAAAGTGTAATAAATTGAGTTTAAGAGGTCTCAATACAAATCGATACAACAATGATACCTTATAATCCATGTGCCTGTCACAACAACAAAACCTATTGGTTACTCAATACTTTCTGCATCAGTGACTGTAGTTGTTAATTTCTTTTTGGCCTAAATACAACGACACAAAAAGTAATTTTTTCCTTCTTCATTGTTCTCATCTGCAATGAATGCATATACATGACCTACAATTAGTAGAAGGTTATAAGTTAATACCAAAATCATAATAAAGAACTAATAAATTGACCTTAAAATTCATACAAGATGAGAAAAAGAATTTCGTAAGTAATAAACTGATAAATTACCTAGTTCAACTAGGTTAGATACATAGTCAAAATCCACTGATGCTTCCATCAGGTTCAGTTGTAGTGCTTGAGGAATTTGATATGTATCTAGGGTTTGTAAAGGTCTACAAGACTAGTCTTCGACCCACTCTTTTGATTCACATACATCCCACAAAAAATGCATACACGAAGAGAAAAAAACATGAAATTTGTCTAGTATAAATAGCTAATGATGTTGCATTTGAACTTCTAAATAAATGCATGTACAATAATCTAAATATTTTTCAATGTTAGATTCACGTATTAACCAAAAAAATCTAGAAACCATAGACTTACTTGCATTACGTGGTCCCATCATAGAATTACACCATTGCACAATTATTTCTCCATCTATTAACACTGCACCACCTTCATACTTCAATTCCTCTCTTGTAAGAGATCTTTTCACACATGCTCCTGTAACATCATGCTCTCCCTTTCCACGACCTGCCTCAATGGAATTCCAAAAATGTTGCACACCACTTGTCACATGCATCCTACTCAACTAGTAGAACATCCTTGCATTCTTGAATTGTGAGGTGCAATTGTTTGACCATATTAACTGTTGGTTGTATCTTAGACCTCTTTCCCTTAAACTGTCATAGAAAACTTTAAAGCATCCTTGCTCAAACTCTGAGGAATGTGTACGATCATCACTAATATAGAAGTGATACTCTCTTATAACCTTTCTGTCCTCCTCTATGTTGTCATGTGCATGCGTGAATACTATGTGTACAGAAATTGTAACTTGTATAGAATGATAATACATAGGTTGTACTTCATTTTGAGGTTTTAGTGTATAATTATCTGCAAAATCAATGACAGAGACAATAGTACCAAGTGGTAAAGTGTCCTTACACAACTTAAATTGCTCATCTAACCACCTAGCTCTATGCGTGTGACCTATGTACCCATAAACTAGTTTGTCTTGAATCATCTTCATAAAATCAGCTATGCATATATCCCTTTTCACTAACTCACACCTCTTTAATTATTTTCCATCTTTAACACCATATGTGACTGACTTGTATTTTCCAAAAGAAACTAGTTCTTGCCCAATTTCATGTGTGTTATCGAGATGTAAGAATCTATGCAACTTTTGCAAACCACCACATGTAGGACAAAATCCTTTCAAACACATCATCTTATAAAAAATGCACCCATCATCTCATTTATAGAGTACACTTGAAATGAAGTCTCTTGGTGACTTAGGAGGTGCTTGTAGACCACATTCATGCAAAACATTGTTAGCATGAAAAGTACCACATATATAGTGATAAATATTATAATGCGTGGAAAAATCAACATGAATCCTACAACAACATGTAGTACATGCATGATTAATCTTAACATAAAATAGTTTTGTCATCTCAAAAAATCTTTGACTAATTTTAATCTGAGAAAATCTTTGAAGAAACCTTTCATAAAATTGTGTTTGTACATCATATCTAAGTAGTGTTTTAGATGTGGCTCACGATTTCTAATTCCAATTCACCTTCTAACAAAATCTCTTTGGGTGGGTGAAACCCTTTTGTTTTCATGCCAATATTTTTCAATTACTGTTCTTAGTGCATCAACCACAACCTTGTCCTTGCGTGGGAGTCTACCTGACAATTCCCAAAGAGAATTATTGTTAGGATCCTCAATTTTCTCTCACCTATCTAAAGCATGGTATAATGTGGTTCTACTTATCCTTAGTGACTTGATTTTTTTGCTTATTAAACAACATTTTTTCATTTCCTTTCTCATTATGGTTGATGTGAGGACACAACAAGTAACATTACATTAGCATCTTTAGAGTGTGATTTCGAACCAATGGATTAGTATGCATCAAAAAAAATTCTCACAATGGTTCTTTCACTGTTATTTTCAGATGTTCTTAACCCCAAAATTTTCATCATCTCTCTAAATTTCAGATTTTTAATCATTTCAACAACTAATTGGCATCTTCCACTTTGATTTATGTTTTCAAAACTGTTATTCCAAATTTTTATAACCATTCTTCTACAAGTTCTCTCAAAAAATTTATCATGCATTGGCCTCAAAATATATTCATCAACGTCTATTAGAAACTTTGGTTTTCTATGAATTATTCTAGGTGTTAAGATTGGTGCATTCATTACATCATTTTCTTCAAGTGGTAAATCTTCTCGAATTCCATTAACATGTGCATTCATTACATCATTTTCAAATGGTCTATGTTCATCACATTCATTAGGTGGATTCATCTCATGCATTTGATTTGGTGTATGTTGATCATTTTGGTTTGGTGCATTCATCATATCAATTTCAATTGTTGAATGTTCATCATTTTCATTAGGTGCATTAGATGATGTACCTTCACGTAATATCCTCATACATTCCCTTTGTCTTTCCTTTGCTACCTCTCGTTGTTCAATCGTTCCTCTCTTGTTCTTTCCCATTGTTGATATTGATTGTCCTACATGTAACATCATGAGGACAATCCACAATCAAATAGCATAAAAATAATAAATGAGCATCATTTTATTATAATTTAAAGTAACCATGATAAAATAATTTTAAAAAGAATCCAAAAAAATAAGACAAATAAATCATTTCAAAGAAACATTGACAATAACATAAATAAAACCTAATTGTTATTGTCCCAAAAAATAATGTGCAATAGCAGTGGGGCCTTCAAAAAAATTGCACTACTAGCTTTTAGGCCGTTGTGACTCAAATATAAATATTTCCTCATAACCTGTATGGGTTATGTAAAGTAATGATAATTTCCCATAACCCGTACGAGTTATGTAGACTTATGCCAACATTCACAATTTCTCATAACACATATAGGTTATATAAAATGAGAGAGAGAGAGAGAGAGAGAGAGAGAGGAAATAAGAAGATTCATGCATGTATACAGATATATATACATATATCTATATAAATATATGTACATATAACTATAGATATACATATATACCTACATAGAAACATATCATATATGTAAATCTATACAAATGTGTATTGTATTACACATTTAATACAAGAAAAAAATTTAATGTCTTCATAACCCGTATGATTTTTTGAAGACATATTATGTGAAACTGAAAATGTTCTTTTATGTCTTCATAACCCGTACGGATTTTGTAGAGCTCGAAATTGTGACTTTTCTTATCAAAACCTGAGCGGGTTATTTTGTACACCATAACCTGTACGAGTTATGGCTTGGTAAAAGGTTTGGAATACGACCCTTAGGCTTGCAAGCCCATTTTCCCTCCAATTTTGTCCATTTACACATTTTTTTCTTATTTCAACTTAATTTCTTGAACTCGTCATCATCAGCTTTACAAATGATCAAGTGGGTATCTCTAAAATTACTACCATCATCTCACACATCTTGTATGCTTTTTGACCATATAAATTTTTCTATTTTTGGACAACATTATCATAGTAAACTTTAGTTTTCTTTACTTGTGTCTTTACAATCCTCACATACATATGTCTACCATTTTTAAAAAAACTTTTGATATATTTGACCAAATTCAAAAAACATTACATATTGTTATTCTACACTATATTCTATACACTTTTTTAAAAAAAGTTTGCAATTTGGATTATTTTGATGCAAGTTATGCCCAGCGCACAAACATGTACCATATTTTCATGATGCAGTCACTTCAAAAAATCATAAAAAAATAAAATACTCAAAAAAAAATTTAAAAAAAATACACAACTTCTAGATCTCACTCTTACCTATCATCCTACCAAAGGGTTTTGCAAAATTCTAAATCTAACTATAGATTTTGTGAAGCGCATGGAAAAAGCTATGTTTGTTTTTCTGAAAAAATTAGGAATAGTTTTTCGTGGGCGAGAGGTTTGACCCTCTTAATCTTATCCATCTTTTATAAACTTTAGTAGTTTAAAAACTAGATTCAGAGTACTAGAATTCTTCTTTACACAACTCCTAGTTTTGAGTGTGTGACCCTCAAATATCTCTATGAAGTTTAAGTTTCATTGATTTCAAAAAAAAACTGGCCACTTATACCCCCATTTTGTTCACCATCTTGGTGCACTTACCCTACGTTAAAATATAATGATTAAAAAAAAATTCAAATTGGAGTATATACATAGTTCTATTTGGTGTTTTTATTATCTTTTTTGGGATTTGGATAGTCTTCTCCAACTCTTCAATGTTTGGCTAGAATTGAAGAGTTGACCATGTTGTGCTATTTGAGGGAAGTTTGAGTTCTCTTTTGATGGGATGGTAGATTCTCGATAGGAAGATTTGGAAGGATTAGCATGAGAGAGGAAGGTTTGAAATTTTTTTTTTCTTGTTTCGTAGTCTTGAGGGCTATTATTATATTCTTACAAAATAATTGAAGACCATTTGAACTTTAGTTTAAGATAATGGAGTTGTTTCAATATGGATTCAAGGAGAGAGAAAAAAGAGAGGACTCTATGATTGTGGCCAGAGGTAAGGTTGATCTTTGATCATTGTTTGCATGAAACCATCTCCCTTAAAAGAAATCACATGCCTTTTTATGGAATTATGGTCTATGTATAATCATTTGTGTTTCCTCCTTATAATGTGTTTATGTTATCTCTATGCTAGGGTGTTACATGTGCCAATCATATCGCGTCAATCCATATAGAGGCCCTTTCCAAATCTAAGGGTTGATCTGTTATGTGACTGGTCTCTTCCTAGGAGTTGATCTTGCATTTTGCACCATAGTTCAAATAAGATTACCACGACTTATTCTAGACTGCATTACCCATATTCTTATTCACACCTTTTGCATAAAGGAAATGCTACTTGATCTTGGACCTGACCTACCACGTGGTCATGTTTTTAGAGGACCTTTCAGTTATAGATTTTCATGCCTTTTCCATCTTTTTATTGGCAATTATATCCTCCACATTTCCTCCTTAGGATGTAAATCTTGTGTCATTACCTTTCCATGAGACCGTGTTGTTTCAAAATTCCTAAATTATGTTATGTGCTCTCAGTTCACTGCTTACATTCGAGTAGTAAACTCAAAATTCATTTCATGTGCTCTACACTTTTCTTGATTTAACATGGTGATTACTCTCATATTTCATTTTCTTAGGCACTAATTCTTGTATGTGTCACTAGGCTTCCATGTGTTGTATGGATTTACTAAATTCCATCTATTTTACTTGCATGTCTTATGTAATGATTAAGATTTATTGGATAATTAATCTCTAATACAATTCAGAACTTTTTAATAATAAGGATGACCTATATTAGTTAGCCACATATGAATTTTTTAGTTAAGTATAGCTAAGTCTGATGTAGGAGCATCCAAGGTGTAAAAGCAATCTTCCACCACCCAAAAAAATATTGTCTAGATTTTAAATAAGGGCTATTTTGGGAAGGGTTACTAATAAACTAGGGTATTCCTTGTTTAAGAATTTCTTTTTAAGCTCTACGTTATAGCAATAAGCAAAGATAAAATCATTAGGGAGTAAAGATATGGTTACATGATTGGAAAAACATTTTTGGAGCCAAACTACAATTTTACCTGAGGATAATCCATAATTGTTCCACCTCAAGATTATTCCTTTAATTCTCATTAAGTCCTGGGTGCATTCTATAACTCCATCATCAAATTCTAATAGCAAATCTTGTTTTATGCCTTGGAAATTGGGTACTTTTTGTAAAAAAGGTGTTGAGGGTTTCAACCTACGATGGGGGGGAAATAAGGGATGCATTTTGGCATATGTTCTCTCTTCCTAGGGTTAGCTTCCACTTTTGTCACAATTGGAAGCGATTCTATAGCCTTGATTCTGTGATGAGGGGGGGAATAAAGGGCTTTCTTTTGGGGGCTGCTAATTGGGTATGGATTTAGGTTTAGGATGCTTAGAGAATTCAGAGGAGCAAACCAATTTTCTATTGGTAAAGCAAAGCGGGTCCTATCACTTTACGTGGGGATTGAATTAAGCTTTGCTAAGATTGAGGGAACATTTAATTACCTTCTTCTGTCTTTTGGGAACTACCTTTGTCCATTGATCCTCCCTTATCTGTAGATGCAAAGGAGCCAGGGAGGAGCCCTCAGATCCTTCTAATAGTGCTAAAGGAGTATTAAACAATTTTTCATATCACGTCAAAAGAAAGAAGTTCCACTACTTATTAATGCTTTCAACACTAAATAATTTATGTCCAAATTTTGCATATTTGGAGCAGAGAGCCATCACATTTTTTTATTTGGAAGATTGGTAAATAATTAATATTTATTTATGAGAGAAGAATAATTTATTTAATTAAATAAATATAATTTATTTAATTATGATAGGGATTTTGATTTAATTATTACATAAATGCAATAACTAGAAAGAGAGAATATTAATTCAATATGGTTATTTAATTAATTGAATGACATGAGGAATAATTAAATAATGTTTAATTATTTAATTACTTTATAAGATGACTAATTAATGAAATATGTATTGGATGATTAATAATTATGGTAATTAATTAAAATCAATTAATTATAGAATTAAGAAGAAATGATGATTTTGACTTTAAAATATGGTAGAATGACACAATTTATTGAATAATAAAGATTATTTAAATAAATTAAAGAGGAATGTTAGTAATGTCATTGTGTTAGAGAAATAGGCCATTTTTTAGTGTCTACATTTTGCTTCTCTTTGATATAATGCTTTTAAGATGTTTTTTCAAAGATTAATAAAAATTATGACCCGGTATACCCCAACGGGAACAATGCAACGACAAGGTAAATGATGCCCCCCTCAAGAGATTGTTTATGCAAGAAAGAAATGAATGATATTTTGAAATAAGATGATAGTATATATGATGTTTATGAGATGCAAAAATGTTCTAATATGCTTCTATGTTATCCGATAGATGTACACATTTTCTATATGATGTGATGTCATGCCATTATGCTATGCATTTTATGTTTTTCTATTTTCATATACACTCTCTATGATGGATGAATGCATTATGATTTCTATTTATGATGCCTAATTTATGTCATATGTAATAACATGCTTGTGCAGGATGAAAATATTTTGTTTGTATCATGATACTCTATCACAAGGACTTATTAAGACTAACAGAGAGAATTTGTAATGATGAGACTTTTTAGAAGATGATAGTTAAGAAATGAAATAATTTTAGGAAATCTTGATTTAAACTCTTAGTTTATAGTAAGTAGAGAGCTTAATGTTTTAATAATCATATTTTTGATTTTCTACTAAATTGAGCTATTTATTTATCATCATTGAGCCACTTTATTATAGCAAAAAATGATTACTATCCTACCAAGATACGAAAGATCTAGGTACAATTATCCTCTTGCATTAAAAAAACATGCTGACCAGATAACGAATGTGGGCCAATCCATCTAGGTCGAGCATTTAGAGTCAAGGTATGTGCGGTGTATCACAACTGAAGTATCCATTGCAATGTTGCAATTGGATATTTGCATATGGATGTGAAGACTCTTATAATAGACACCTAGATTGCTCTTTCAAGACTTTACGAAAAACATTCCACAAATAGTAGACAAATAAAAATGAGTCATGAACCATCATGACATCTTTCAATCACTTGTGGACATCTTGGAGATGCATAAGAATATGACTTGCAAAAATCAAGACAATAAGACTAACTTGACTCAACAAGTTGCAGCTATATTGATTATGTGTCTTTATTTTTGCAGTAGTTTGGACATTGAATTTTGACATTTTGTTGACGCTATCTAATTCTAAGAAAAAAGGTACCTTATCTAAGACCGCTCCGTCTTATTTTGAGTGTTCCTTCTCTTGTCTAAGACAACAAATTTTTTGACAAAATACTTTGTGGTGGGACTAGTTTGAAGATAAGACAGTTTGGTCATTGTATCTAAGGACTTGTTGACTAGTTTTGATTATTTTGACTTGGTTTTACTGAAGCTCATATGTGTTATACATCATTGTTTAATGTTTATTTTTGAAATGTGAAAGAATTGGTTTTATGTACAAAAGAGATTTATTGCAGATTTTGTTGGCTTTTTCAATTTGTTTTGTTATCAACTAATTTTTTGAACCAATTATATGTTAGAGTAATAAAGTTTTTGCTTATTAATTGAATCATATTGATTTAATTATTAAGTCACTTATTACCTCTTTCGACTTAAGCTAAACTTTAGGCATATAATAATTAATTGCTTTATTAATTATTATTATGCAACCTAGGGTTTTACCTTTTGAGGTTTTCTAATCTCCTTTTATAAGGATTGATCTCATAACAATTTGTAACCTTTTCTGACATTTTCATTATTGATTGCAACTTTTGTTTTTGCACATTAAGGATTTCTCCTCTCTCGTAGATCCATACGTTCAAGTCTCCATAGCTATTTGCTTCTCTCAATTTCTATGACAGGTGTTTGCGTGCATGTGTTCTTGGGAGCTGTGGGTTGTTTTTCATCAACTCCAATATGGTATAAGAGCTTCAGATATGCTTGCCCCTGTCCTCTTCCTAGGAGATTCGGCTGTGTTCATCAAATCTATATTTTTAGAGGGTTTCCTGTCAGATCTGGGGGACCTATTTTTCTAGTCATCTTGGCTTCAAACAAACCTTACGGTTGAGTTTAGAGCATCCAAGAACCTCAAGTTCCATATAAAATTTGTCCAATTTGGACAAAGTTGGAATCTATGGCAAAACAATTTTGCAATCGGCCCTAGCACGGATCCCAAGGTGATCACTATTTTTTGAAGCACTTTTGGCAAAAATGAACCTCATGGATGCATCCAGAAGGTCTGAGATACCCAAAATCAATATAAAACTTGTCAATTTTGGACAAGTTGGTTTCTATGGCAAAATGTTTTGTGTCCCAGAGTCATATGACCCTGGCACGTAGTTCGAGGCAGCAGTACGGATTTTTAAAAATATATTTTAAAAAAATTACGGTAGCACTGTCGGGCAGCCACTTAGGTGCCACCGTGCGGCCACCTGAGCTCCTCCTAGGCGCCACCCGAGCTCCTCCAGCAACCCACTGCGCAGTCATCGCAAGGTAACCAAACGGTGATTATCACAATCACCACCGTAGTGACCACTGAGACCATAGCATTTAACCACCAGGATTGCAATGGTTTCTGCACCAAGCAGCCCCCAGTTGAGGTCACATGAGAACCATACCCCAACCGCCAGAGCTTAGGAGCTAGCACCCTGGTCACCCACGTGACCAGGGGTTCAGATTTTTTGGCCCCCAGGCCCTATTGGTTTTTTTCTGCGATGACCATTTGGCCATCAAATTTAGGCCCATGAAGTGCTAATGTCAGCACTAGATCAGCACTCCAGACACCATTTTTGGGCCCTCCAGAGCACCTATTAGATTTTTTCTCATAACTTGAGCATACGGTATTGTTTTTCGACAAACAAGATACTGTTGGAAAGCTTGTTCAGAGACGGATCTTTTTAGCATTTTTTATTTTGGATTTTTGTCTTCCATTTTTTGCACCAGGGATTCAAAGACACAACTTCTTTTTTGACTTCCATCTAGCGTTGCTTGTGGTTTTTTGCTCATAACTTGAGCAGACTAATGTCTTCCTTGGTGTCTGTCAAAGTAAGAAGCGTCTCCTATCCTTTCCTAGGATCATCCCATAGAGTACCATCAATAGCTTTGTGCTCCAAATCAAATAGATTTGTTTGTGCTTCTTCTAGCCATGTTGATGCCATGGTCTCCTCAACACGCTTCACTGCATTTTCAATTTCTTTCCTCAAAGAAAAGAAATCTAGAACCCACTCAAAACCAAACATTAGATTATGCAGAAGCATAATGAATAGTGTACACCTTTCACAAAAATGGAAGCAAGGAAAATTTTCCACGGATGACAATCATCACCAAAGTTACATAAGGAAATGCAAAATAATGCATCTAGATTTTAGACTGATAAATCAATCTACACATTTATCACTCCAAAATACAAAACTCTACATATATTCATGATAGTGGATCTAGGATGGTGCGAGACAAGCACAAAATGAAAAAATAGTTTGATGAAAGAAAAATATTTTATTAGCATTTCCTTATCCACATTCTACTTAATTCAAATCATGTTTAAGAGTTCACTTCTAACTATCATAAGAAAAATCACTTGGCATCTCTTTCACTCTCTGTTTGCAAAGCACATATAAGAAAGTTTCAAACATTCAAAAAAATAGGGTAATCAATGCTATATAGTAATGTCAAGAAAAATACCTGCAAAATAATCATATATCTAGGAGTGTTCCTCGTAAAAGAGCTGAAAAGCCAGTTTCAAGATCAAAAGCTGAAAAGAGTCCTATATTGCACCTTATTAAAGGCTAGGAAAATATTGAATTAAAAATGTAAAGAATGAATCATGCTAATTGATTGGTGGGCCCAAAATTGAAGACAACAAAAAAGGAAAATGCTCAAACATGAAAGGTTTTCACAGCATAAAAAATGTTCATGGCAATTCCAACCATTGATTCAAAGACCCAAGCCAGTGGTTACATTTTTTATCATTATTAACGTTTGTCACCTTTGATTCTCAACGGTGTTGATCTTCTATGGATGCAAATTAAATCAATGGTTTTTTAGTTTAGGGCCTCAAATGTTTGATCCAATGCCATATTTTGAATGGATTTTTTTGCCATCCTGAAACTCGTATTGAGAAGAAAGAACATGAAATTGTGCTTTCAAAATAGTAGAATTATGCATGTGGAGGTATAATGCAGTTTGATGTATGTGTTTTCTTCACATATGTTTTTGGAGATTTGATGATTTTCTAACATTTTTGTTAAAGTAACATGCATTTGGACCTGGCATACAGATCTCAAGAACTTCATTTACTTTGTTATCACAACAACTAGATCTTGAAGGTTTGACAAGAATGATTCATCCCCTATATGAAACAATTACGAAGGCAAATTCTTTAACAAAATGAAGGCGGACTGAATCATTCAATCACTTAAAGACTATTGCAGAGAGGTTCACAACATTTGTATGGATTGCCTATAGTGATAAAGATTGTGGTGAGTTCACCTTATGACATTGCATGAGGTTTTTTCTTAAATGGGGATTGTGCATATCAAAACATGGCTTTTTGAACTTACTAAGAGTTGTGGAATTTGACAAGATTTGGATGCTTGTATGTTGTCATTTTTAGGATTAAGCCTTCCTGCTGCTCATGTTGAAGAGAAAAGAAAACAGTAAGAAACTCTTGAGTTACATAGTTTGGTTGATAAATGATTTGAATGGTTTACTTTACATTGTACAATGAGAAAGCTAGTCATTAGGCTACTTGTAGTCCAAAGATCCCCTAAGTTGGAAGAAGTCACAAGATGGGCATGTAAGTTGTATCCTAGAATTCAACACAATATTCAGAAAAGTTGAAAATTATAAGAAAACATACAACACAATAAGAAATGTAGAATACAAGTACCAGTTAAGAGAAAAAAAACATTTAGCTTTAGGATGCAACAATATATGTACACTCTAAAATATTCCTCAATTAAGAGAAAATATCAAAATTGATGGTATGATAAAAAAAAATGTGCATCTTTTTGTAATTTCAAGTCCACTACCAAAGTAGTAAATGAATGGGAAGTTCAGTAGTTAGTCAACATGAATGTCACATATTAGCCAGACATATTGGTTTGGAGAAAATGTAGTCTGTGAGCTGAGTTTATGTAGGACCAGCCTTTGCACGGTAAGAGAAAATCTGTGAGGACACTACTTCCATAGTGCATGGACCAAAATAATGTTATTGAAAAGACAGAACATCCTATGTTTTAAAAAAAATAGAGCACTATTCTAATTATTTAAATGTTGTTATTATTTATCTTGGGATACATCAAAAGGCCATAGATCAAGGGAGTTCACTATATGTATCCTTAAACAAGGACTAAAAATCATTCCATTTCATTCTAATTTTTCATGTTGATGACCCTCTTTATGTATATTTGTAGGATTTTTGCCTTGTTGGTGTTTCAAATGGTTTCTACCATAGATTTAGCAACAAATTCAAAGTTGTGCAGACAATGGGATGGGAAGGAAAATGATCTTGACCATATTCTGAGTAGCCAATCTAGAAGTAGAATTGTTATAGAGCAAAGTAGGAATTGATTATGGACTATGGAAATCTACTCTCTCATAGTTCTATTTATGTTTTTTGAGCATGGCATTTGTACTACCATTATGTGTTATCTGATTGGTGTATGTTGAAATGCACTACATCACTTATGTTGCTAATATTGCCTTGTAAAGACTATAGCTATGGGTGTAAACATTGCACCTCGTTGGTGCAAGTGCTAGTTTAACATTATGCAATCATTCTGGGCACTTTTATTTTATGTGAGCTAGTTTAGTGTTCTATTATTATACATATAGTAATATATAACTGGTCTTATTTAATTTTAATTTTAATTGTATATATAAATCTCTTTCTAATTTCATTAAATTTATTATAAGTATTGAATATATTTAAATTAATTAGTAATTTTTAATTATATTTTTTATAATTATAGTAAATTATATAATTATTATAATTTATTTATATATTTATTTGTAGTAATAAGTACATATTAATTGTAACAAATTTAAATATTTATTTTAATTAAATTAGGATTATGTTCATGTAATTTAATACTCTATTCATAGAATTAGGTAATATTATAATTTATCTTATTAATTTAATACATATAAATTTAATGTATCATATAATTAAAATTGCAATAGTAATTCAAATTAAGTTGACTATTTCTATTTCTCTATATTTCTTAGTATTAGTTTTTGAAAGTAACAATTTATAAAATAATACTAAAAAGTAGACATTGATCTCTCTTTGTAATAGCGAGATCTTGTGTTAAAATCCTAAAATAAGAACTTAAATAATTTTTTTAAAAAAATAATAATACTAAAAAGTAATAAATTAATTTTATATATTTTAATTATAAATTTAATTATTTATCATATCAAATTTAATTTTCATTAATATATTTCTCTAGATCTGTTGTAAAGTAAGAGGGTTCAGAAGTTGCAATTGCAGCCGATTTCATCATAACAAGCCATGATTTGCTTTCAAAAAGGCAGTGAAACTAGAAAATTCTCAATTTAGCCGCCTTAAAAGAATGAAAAAATAATTTTAACTGACGTTGAACAATTGGAGTCTCATTATTAACGACCGTAAGTTGGAGTCATGGACGATGTGCATTATTAACTGAAGTTGAGTGAAATAATTTTAACCGAAGTTGAACAATTCGAGTCTCATTATTAACGACAGTAAGTCGGAGACATGGATGATGTGCATGATAGACACAGCCTCTAACATTCCATAACTAGTCATAAGTACTATTCCCCATCCAACATTCTCAAGTTCCTCATCTCACCCTAATCTATATATATAGAGCAATATACTGCTGCCTTGAAGAAGAATTCATTCCAGTGAAAATGAAGATCGCATGGTGTATAATTTCCTTAGCAGTTTTAATTTCTGCTAGTCTAACAGAAGCTTTGCAGGCTTCTGATATCAATGGCGTACTTGAGGAAGAAAACCCAATTCGCGAGGTAACAGACCATGAAATTGAAAGAGGGTTGTTCAATGGAGAGACCCATTTTGCCCATTTTGTGAAGAAATTCAATAAGAAATATTCAGGGGAGGAAGAGCATGCTTACCGCCTCTCCATATTCAAGTACAATCTAAGAAAGGCTATGCGCCATCAGAAATTAGATCGTTCGGCTGTTCATGGTATTACCAAGTTTTCAGATTTAACAGAGGAGGAATTTCGTCACCATTTTCTGGGTCTCAGGAGACCCCCCTCCATTAACTCCCCTGCCCCTATTCTGCCCACTGATGATTTACCTGAGGACTTCGATTGGAGAGAGCATGGAGCTGTCACTCCTGTCAAAAATCAAGTATTTTCTCAAACAATCTTTTGCCCCCCTTTTATTGATTCAATGTATTTTTTTCAACAAACTTTTGGCCCTTTTTTTTATTTCCATGATAGATTAACAATGAAAAAGCAGCATGAGAGAATACCAATCATCCCTGTTTAGATAATTCTGAATAAGTGGCATGTTGGGTTAATTGCTGAATAGGATCTTTTGATGGCTCATTGATTTTACCTTGAATCTGAATTAGATTGCTCTGCAATCAATTTGTATTATAGTTGGCCAACATTTCAAGTGAATTTGTATCAAAAGATATTAACCAAAAGGGGCTTCCTGTATGTATCTCCCTTATACATGTATACCTGTGATGTAAGGTTATTGAGAAGATCTTTATATAATTTGTGCAGGGTAGCTGTGGATCTTGCTGGACATTTAGCACAACAGGAGCCATGGAAGGAGCCAATTTCTTGAATACTGGAAAGCTGGTTAGCCTCAGTGAGCAACAGCTTGTTGATTGTGACCACGAGGTATGTTTGTCTTGTAAAGTAGTTGATATATTTTTTAATAATTATTTTTTAATAAAATTTGCTTATCCCATGGTACATTGCAAGGTGCAAGTAAAAGCTAGTTTGTCATGTATTAGGTTTCTGATGTGGACTTAAATGTATGAGCATTGGCTCTGAGATATAAATTTTGTGTTGGTTAAAGATTGATTCATAAAACATGATGATTTCAGACTATTATCTTTAAAACAGATTGGTGTAGTTGATCTAGATTTTCTTTTTGGATTTGGTAGTGTGATCCTTCAGAACCAGATATTGATTCATAAAAGCTTGATGATTTCAGACTTTTATCTTTAAAACTGACAGTAGTAGTTAATTTAGATTTTTCCTTTTGGGGTTGGCAGTGTGATCCTTCAGAACCAGATGAGTGTGACTCAGGTTGCAATGGTGGGCTTATGACAACTGCCTATGAATATGCCCTGAAAGCTGGTGGGCTACAAAAAGAAGAAGACTATCCATACACTGGAGTCGATGGGACCTGCAAGTTTGACAAAACCAAAGTTGCAGCCAAGGTTGCTAACTTTAGTACTGTCTCCATTGATGAAGATCAAATTGCAGCCAATTTGGTCAAGAATGGTCCATTAGCAGGTGAGAACTAACAAGCCTACTTCCTTCTTTTATAACTACAAAGGTGAGTTATACTCTGTGCTGATGAATCCTTTTGATTGATGCAGTGGGTATCAATGCTGCTTACATGCAAACTTATGTAGGAGGGGTGTCCTGCCCCTATGTTTGTAGCAAAAGAAATCTAGATCATGGAGTACTGCTTGTAGGATATGGCCAAGCAGGTTATGCCCCAAGTAGAATGAAGGAGAAGCCATACTGGATCATCAAGAATTCATGGGGTCCTAACTGGGGTGAACAGGGTTACAACAAAGTGTGCAGAGGATACAATGTCTGTGGAATCAACACCATGGTTTCTACAGTTGCTGCAGCCACAATCAATGATGAATAGACAAACATTTGTCTATCAAACTTTGTACAGATTTATGTTAGAGTCAAGTTTGAAAAATTCCTTAATGTATTGCACATTTAAGGCTGAAATCGTTAGCCAAAATGCTACACCCTGTGAATAGTTCGAAGGGAATTGCACACCTATGACTTGAAAGTTTTAATGCTGTAAAATTTTCCAATCCAGATTGCTCAGGCACAGGCAATTGTGCCTTATTGATTTGGGGAACCAAAAAAGATTTCTTCATTTTATTTTATATACAAGTGTTGTTTGTTTTAATATATAGTTTATGTGTTTGGCTATATCTCGCTTCCAAAAATATATAATTAGTTGTAAATTGTATTTAAAGTTTACTGTAGAAGCCAGTTATGTAACTAATATAAAATGACATTGTTTTCTTTAGTTTGTGGAGCTGATTATTTTGTTAGTAAACTTTTTTTTGGTCAATAGTTCATATTTCTATGATAAATAATTTGTTTAATAGAAAAATATAATAGGAGGTTATACTTGGTTTGCATGTATATTTGGGTTGCATGTGTGGATAATTGTGATTATTTTTGGCACTTCATGGTTTGATCATTCATCACATCCTGATATGAGTGTTTATTGTTATATTAGATATGCTTTATTCTATTTTTATATCTGACAATCCCATACATTGGTAATTCTAGATGAGTATGTACTTCATTGATAGGTTTGATATAGGTAGCTTGTGATTGTGCTTTATGGGTTGACATATGGTTTGCATGAGATTCTCAATGTTATTGATGTATAGGAGGTATAGATGGATGAATGTATTGGCATGTGTCATGGATGCTATTTACACTCATGTGGGTTTTTCCTTTGATGGCATCTTGGAGCCTTTTTTATAACATGAATTTGATGCTTATGTTCTTATATTAGTGAATAGTTTCAACATGGCATATCCCCTTTCTTCTATAAGTAGACGTTAGAGGATGAGAGGAGTTATTTCTTGGAATGGTTGTCACTTTGGTTTACTTACAAGTATCTTGGTGGAAAACAAGAGCATGCTAGACATTCAGGTGGTTTCATGTTCAGCTATATAATGATGTATTTCATTGAAATTGACCCTCATGAAACTTATACAACAAGTTGGAGAATGTCAATATTTTGTGTATTAAAGCATTGAATTAAATAATTATTTGGTTGTGGTACATCTAGGAGACGTTGTGCATGTGAGATGCATAGAATAATTAATTGATAAAAGTATCTAATTCTTATATCAGTAGTTAAGGTTGGATGGGTGAGTGGGTTATCATATTATTGAGTCTTTTTGAGGAGTGCATATTTGAAGCATGGCATGATATGTATGAATTCATTCTTGGAGACATGGGGTATGCATTAAAGAGACTTGATGTTCCATAAGCATTCATTGTAGCTATGTAAGTGCATGTGTTGTTTATTTATTAATAATAGATGGAGTATTGATACTTTTCAAAAGTTGATTTTTTCCCTCTTGAAGGTTTTTCTAGGGCATATAGAGTTTATAATCTTGTGCCTTGTCTATTAGATCTATTTTATTAGATTTATGCATTTAGTTATTTAAGCTTAAATATATTATTTTCTCTAATGTGATTATGCAATCTTAAGTATTTACCTTTCCACATTAGTTTTCATCATCACTCTTTTTCTCATTCTCTATATAGTACTTTTATAAAAATATCTCCACTTTTATTAGAATACTCTTTCAAATATAATATTTTGTCTCTTTCTACAAGTACTTTGATATTTTCCCTAAAAACATACAAGATTATAATATTAGATATTGTTGAAATTGTAAATTCCTAAAAATCCAACCTCATATGTATTACTAGAAATTTTATTAATTATCTTGTATAGTTCACATTTTTCCCTTCAACTTGTTATAGGTTCCTTTAATAGAAATCTCTCCTTCCTCAAATAAAACTTGATTGAGTATATAACATTTTATTCCTTAAGTCTCCTCTAATTCATTATTAATCCCAATGCAAAATACAAACTAACATTATTTTGTGTTCTCTTTCATATATGAAATCACCATAATCCTACATTCTAACTAATTTCATGGATATTTCACAGATTCTAGATATACTAGATTTCCTATAAGCATATGTATATTAGGCCAATAATATTTTTTCACTTATAAAAATAAACTTCTTATTAATGCCAAAATGAATTTGTTAATCCATTTCCCTTTTTTTTCTCTTATTAAATGTTTTCTTATATAACTTTTGGGAATACATAACTATTTCCCTTGAACAACAAATCATCTTGAATCAAGTACTCTAATTATTTAGTTTGAGCTACACTTGTGGGTAACTTTCATGCTCTCCACACTCTAGCAAAAACAATATTATTTTTATATAAATTTTCCATTTTATCAAAGAAAACTTCATTTATAAATTATATTTTCTACTTCTCACATTAGCTACTCTATATTTATAACTTCTAAAATGAATAACTATATAGAAATTAAACCCATTTGATATGTCTTTGATTCAACTTTTATAAAAATATTTAGTGCTTAGTATACAAAATAAATTATTTTGTCAATAAACAATGTTGTAACACCCTTACCTATGATTGCATTTCAGTTGTATGTTCGTTTTTATCATTTTGTTGTGGTATGATGTTTAATCACTTCAATTTAATTAATTTTTAATTTAGTACTAATGTTTATTATATAAGATAACATTTAATTTTTCTATTGATATATTAATAATTAAATATTTAGATGATCTACGTTCAAATATAATGATTAAGAGAAAATTCTAATGGG